>OY751440.1:12947244-13417244 GCA_963565745.1 Phengaris arion | reverse complement strand
GACTTCATTGTCTCATTTCATCATGTATATTTACTTTTACTATCAAAACTAAGACGTAGTAAAACCAAAATAAGAAGACCTTAAACTTTTGTACTAAAAGTATTTTTATATATTTTTATATGCGTATATATATAAATGATATTAAGTATATGATCAATTAACGTATTGTAATGATTATGTAAAACCAAAATACGAAGGCTTTAAAGTTTTGTACTAAAAGTATTTTATATATTTTTATATGTGTATATATATATATATATATATATATATATATATATATACGTTCATATATATAAAGAATATATATAAATGATATTGAGTATATGATCAATTAACGTATTGTTATGATTATGTAGACTTCATTGTCTCATTTCATCATGTAAATTTACTTTTACTATCAAAACTAAGACGTAGAAAAACCAAAATAAGGCCTTAAACTTTTGTACTAAAAGTATTTATATATATATTTATATGTATATATATATATATATATACGTTTATATATAAAAAGTATATATATATATATATATATATATATATATATATATATATATATATATATATATATATATATATATATATATATATATATATATATATATATATATAATGATATTAAGTATATGATCAATTAACGTATTGTAATGATAGTAAAACCAAAATACGAAGGCTTTAAACTTTTGTACTAAAAGTATTTTTATATATTTTTATATGTGTATACATATATACGTTCATATATATAAAGTATATATATAAATGATATTAAGTATATGATCAATTAACGTATTGTAAAGTTATATAGACTTCATTGTCTCATTTCATCATGGAAATTTACTTTTACTATCAAAACTTAGACGTAGTAAAACCAAAATAAGAAGGCATTAAACTTTTGTACTATAAGTATTTATACATATTTTTATAGGCGTATATATATAAAATATATATATATATATATATATATATATATATATATATATATATATATATATATATATATATATATATATATATATATATATATAAAAATGATATTAAGTATATGAACAATTAACGTATTGCAATGTTTATATAGACTTCATTGTCTCATTTCATCGTGTAAATTTACTTTTACTATCAAAACTAAGACGTAGTAAAACCAAAATATGAAGGCCGTAAACTTTTATACTAAAAGTATATATACAAATATATATATAGATATTATAAATTACTTTTATATAGACTTCATTGTCTCATTTCATCGTGTAAATTTACTTTTACTATCAAAACTAAGACGTAGTAAAACCAAAATATGAAGGCCTTAAACTTTATTACTAAAAGTATATATACAAATATATATATAGATATTATAAATGATTATATATAAGTATATGAACAATTAACGTATTATATATATATATATATATATATATATATATATATATATATATATATATATATATATATATATATATATATATATATATATATATATATATATATATATATATATATATATATATATATATATATATATATATATATATATATAAAATTATGATTATATATAAGTATATGAACAATTAACGTATTGAAATGTTTAAATAGACTTCATTGTCTCATTTCATCATGTATATTTACTTTTACTATCAAAACTAAGACGTAGTAAAACCAAAATAAGAAGACCTTAAACTTTTGTACTAAAAGTATTTTTATATATTTTTATATGCGTATATATATAAATGATATTAAGTATATGATCAATTAACGTATTGTAATGATTATGTAGACTTCATTGTCTCATTTCATCATGTATATTTACTTTTACTATCAAAACTAAGACGTAGTAAAACCAAAATACGAAGGCTTTAAAGTTTTGTACTAAAAGTATTTTATATATTTTTATATGTGTATATATATATATATATATATATACGTTCATATATATAAAGAATATATATAAATGATATTGAGTATATGATCAATTAACGTATTGTTATGATTATGTAGACTTCATTGTCTCATTTCATCATGTAAATTTACTTTTACTATCAAAACTAAGACGTAGAAAAACCAAAATAAGGCCTTAAACTTTTGTACTAAAAGTATTTATATATATATTTATATGTGTATATATATATATATATACGTTTATATATAAAAAGTATATATATATATATATATATATATATATATATATATATATATATATATATATATATATATATATATATATATATATATATATATATATATGATATTAAGTATATGATCAATTAACGTATTGTAAAATTATATAGACTTCATTGTCTCATTTCATCGTGTAAATTTACTTTTACTATCAAAACTAAGACGTAGTAAAACCAAAATATGAAGGCCTTAAACTTTTATACTAAAAGTATATATACAAATATATATAGATATTATTAATGATTATATATAAGTATATGAACAATTAACGTATTGCAATGTTTATATAGACTTCATTGTCTCATTTCATCATGTATATTTACTTTTACTATCAAAACTAAGACGTAGTAAAACCAAAATAAGAAGGCCTTAAACTTTTGTACTAAAAGTATTTATATATATATTTATATGTGTATATATATATATTTACGTTTATATATAAAAAGTATATATATATAAATGATATAAAGTATATGATCAATTAACGTATTGTAAAATTATATAGACTTCATTGTCTCATTTCATCGTGTAAATTTACTTTTACTATCAAAACTAAGACGTAGTAAAACCAAAATATGAAGGCCGTAAACTTTTATACTAAAAGTATATATACAAATATATATATAGATATTATAAATGATTATATATAAGTATATGAACAATTAACGTATTGCAATCATTTGAATGATTAAAATAAGATGGCCTTAAACTTTTATACTAAAAGTATATATACAAATATATATATAGATAGTATAAATGATTATATATAAGTGTATGAACAATTAACGTATTGCAATGTTTATATAGACTTCATTGTCTCATTTCATCATGTATATTTACTTTTACTATCAAAACTAAGACGTAGTAAAACCAAAATAAGAAGGCCTTAAACTTTTGTACTAAAAGTATTTTTATATATTTTTATATGCGTATATATATAAATGATATTAAGTATATGATCAATTATCGTATTGTAATGATTATGTAGACTTCATTGTCTCATTTCATCATGGAAATTTACTTTTACTATCAAAACTTAGACGTAGTAAAACCAAAATAAGAAGGCATTAAACTTTTGTAATAAAAGTATTTATATATATTTTTATATGCGTATATATATAAAATATATTTGTATAAATGATATTAAGTATATGATCAATTAACGTATTGTAATGATTATGTAGACTTCATTGTCTCATTTCATCATGTAAATTTACTTTTACTATCAAAACTAAGACGTAGTAAAACAAAAATAAGAAGGCATCAAACTTTTGTACTAAGAGTATTTATGTATATTTTTATATATGTATATATATATACGTTTATATATATATAAAGTATATATATATAAATGATATTAAGTATATGATCAATTAACGTATTGTAATGATTATGTAGACTTCATTGTCTCATTTCATTATGTATATTTACTTTTACTATCAAAACTAAGACGTAGTAAAACCAAAATAAGAAGGCCTTAAACTTTTGTACTAAAAGTATATATATATATATATATATATATATATATATATATATATATATATATATATATATATATATATATATATATATATATATATAATAAGGCCTTCTTATTTTGGTTTTACTATGTCTTAGTTTTGATAGTAAAAGTAAATTTACATGATGAAAATATATATATATATATATATATATATATATATATATATATATATATAGATAGTATGAATGATTATATATAAGTATATGAACAATTAACGTACTGCAATGATAATATAGACTTCATTGTCTCATTTCATCATGTAAATTTACTTTTACTATCAAAACTAAGATGTAGAAAAACCAAAATAAGAAGCCCTTAAACTTTTGTACTAAAAGTATTTATATATATTTTTATATGTGTATATATTTATACGTTTATTGATATAAAGTATATATATATATATATATATATATATATATAAGTGACATTAAGTATATGAACAATTAACGTATTGTAATGATTATATAGACTTTATTGTCTCATTTCATCATGTATATTTACTTTTACTATCAAAACTAAGACATAATATAACCAAAATATGAAGACCTTAAACTTTTATCCTAAAAGTATATGTACAAATATTATATATATGATAGTAAAAGTAAATATACATGACGAAATGAGTCAATAAAGTCTATATTATCATTGCAGTACGTTAATTGTTCATATACTTATATATATATTTTTTTTTTCATCATCTAAATTTACTTTTAATATCAAAACTAAGACATAGTAAAACCAAAATAAGAAGGCCTTATTATATATATATATATATATTATATATATTTTTTATTTATATATATATATATATATATATATATATATATATATATATATATATATATATATATATATAATATATATATATATAAAATATATTTATAATATTTATGATTATATATAAGTGTATGAACAATTAACGTATTGCAATGTTTATATAGACTTCATTGTCTCATTTCATCATGTATATTTACTTTTACTATCAAAACTAAGACGTAGTAAAACCAAAATAAGGCCTTAAACTTTTGTACTAAAAGTATTTTTATATATTTTTATATGCGTATATATATAAACGTTTTTATATATAAAGTATATATATAAATGATATTAAGTATATGATCAATTACCGTATTGTAATGATTATATAGACTTCATTGTCTCATTTCATCGTGTAAATTTACTTTTACTATCAAAACTAAGACGTAGTAAAACCAAAATATGAAGGCCTTAAACTTTTATACTAAAAGAATATATACAAATATATATATATATAGATATTATTAATGATTATATATAAGTATATGAACAATTAACGTATTGCAATGTTTATATAGACTTCATTGTCTCATTTCATCATGTATATTTACTTTTACTATCAAAACTAAGACGTAGTAAAACCAAAAGAAGAAGGAAATGATTGCAATACGTTAATTGTTCATATACTTATATATAATCATTTATAATATCTATATATATATTTGTATATATACTTTTAGTATAAAAGTTTACGGCCTTCATATTTTGGTTTTACTACGTCTTAGTTTTGATAGTAAAAGTAAATTTACACGATGAAATGAGACAATGAAGTCTATATAATTTTACAATACGTTAATTGATCATATACTTTATATCATTTATATATATATACTTTTTATATATAAACGTAAATATATATATATACACATATAAATATATATATAAATACTTTTAGTACAAAAGTTTAAGGCCTTCTTATTTTGGTTTTACTACGTCTTAGTTTTGATAGTAAAAGTAAATATACATGATGAAATGAGACAATGAAGTCTATATAAACATTGCAATACGTTAATTGTTCATATACTTATATATAATCATTAATAATATCTATATATATTTGTATATATACTTTTAGTATAAAAGTTTAAGGCCTTCATATTTTGGTTTTACTACGTCTTAGTTTTGATAGTAAAAGTAAATTTACACGATTAAATGAGACAATGAAGTCTATATAATTTTACAATACGTTAATTGATCATATACTTTATATCATATATATATATATATATATATATATATATATATATATATATATATACTTTTTATATATAAACGTATAAATATATATATATACATATAAATATATATATAAATACTTTTAGTACAAAAGTTTAAGGCCTTATTTTGGTTTTTCTACGTCTTAGTTTTGATAGTAAAAGTAAATTTACATGATGAAATGAGACAATGAAGTCTACATAATCATTACAATTCGTTAATTGATCATATACTTAATATCATTTATATATATATATACTTTATATATATAAACGTTTATATATATACATATATAAAAATATATATAAATACTTTTAGTACAAAAGTTTAATGCCTTCTTGTTTTGGTTTTACTACGTCTAAGTTTTGATAGTAAAAGTCAATTTCCATGATGAAATGAGACAATGAAGAAGAAGAAGAAGATATAATCATAAATATTATACATATATTATATATATATATTATATATATATATATATATATATATATATATATATATATATATATATATATATATATATATATATATATATATATATATATATATATAATAAGGCCTTCTTATTTTGGTTTTATTATGTCTTAGTTTTGATAGTAAAAGTAAATTTACATGATGAAAAATATATACATATATATATATAGATAGTATAAATGATTATATATAAGTATATGAACAATTAACGTACTGCAATGATAATATAGACTTTATTGACTCATTTCGTCATGTATATTTACTTTTACTATCAAAACTAAGATGTAGAAAAACCAAAATAAGAAGCCCTTAAACTTTTGTACTAAAAGTATTTATATATATATTTATATGTGTATATATATATATTTACGTTTATATATAAAAAGTATATATATAAATGATATAAAGTATATGATCAATTAACGTATTGTAAAATTATATAGACTTCATTGTCTCATTTCATCGTGTAAATTTACTTTTACTATCAAAATTAAGACGTTGTAAAACCAAAATATGAAGGCCTTAAACTTTTATACTAAAAGTATATATACAAATATATATAGATATTATTAATGATTATATATAAGTATATGAACAATTAACGTATTGCAATGTTTATATAGACTTCATTGTCTCATTTCATCATGTATATTTACTTTTACTATCAAAACTAAGACGTAGTAAAACCAAAATAAGAAGGCCTTAAACTTTTGTACTAAAAGTATTTATATATATATTTATATGTGTATATATATATATTTACGTTTATATATAAAAAGTATATATATAAATGATATATATTGTATTTGATCAATTAACGTATTGTAAAATTATACCTGCGTGGATATGATCGGATGACCTGGTGATGAGCTATGATGATGAGCAAGAAGCTAGAATGGCAGTGGAAGAAATACGCAAGGTACATGCGGAAGCAGGCTTTACGTTACGAGGATGGAGCTCGAACAAGGAACACACGCTGCGTGACGTGCCTGCAGAATTAAAAGAATCTGCAAACTTAAGTTTAGGGGGCAAGCAGCCAGAAAATAAGATTCTGGGATTGTATTGGAATGCAGACAAAGATGTACTTGGATTCAACACAAGGATGAGCCGAGTACCACGGGACGTGGCTACAAGAAGCTGCTCACCGACAAAGAGACAGGCACTCAGTGCGGTCATGTCAGTGTTTGACCCACTGGGGCTCCTGTCGTATTATACGATCAGAGCAAAGATAATTCTGCTGAGTTTATGGAGACTGCAGATTCCTTGGGACGAAAACATACCCGAGGAGGAAGGTTACATGTTCAACCAATGGATTGAGCAGCTGCAAGATGTGAAGCACTTGCAGATTAGAAGATGCTACTTTGACAATCAGGACTTCGAAGTAGAGCTACATGTCTTCTGCGATGCGAGCGAACAAGCCTATGCGGCGGCGGCATACTGGCGGATCATGTATAGGGACAAAATAGACGTGGTCCTGGTAGCGGCTAAGGCGAAGGTGGCACCACGACGTACTCAAACCATACCAAGGCTTGAGTTGCAAGCAGCTGTATTAGGAGCTAGGTTAGCCGAGAATGTAAAGAAAGAACATCGACTACACCTTAGAAGAACGTGCTTCTGGTCAGACTCGACAACGTACCACTGGATAAAAAATGACGCAAGAAGATACACACCGTTCGTGGCACATCGACTCGGTGAGATAAATGAACTCACCGACAGGAAAGAATGGAAGTGGCTACCAACGGAGGAAAATGTGGCAGACGACGCAACGAGGTTCAACGAGGAACCACTGAATGAAGGCCACAGATGGTTCCGTGGTCCTGAATTTCTACGCCACGAAGAAGAGGCGTGGCCCCAAGAAAAGGCCATAGACAACCGGGAAAATGAAGAAACCGTGGCAGTCACTAGAGAAGAAGAAGGCGACTTCGATTGGCTGCCCGACCCGGCCAGGTTCTCTAAGTATGACAAACTCGTATGCACTATAGCCTATGTGTTAGTGTTCACAGATCGCCTGCGGCAACGATGCTCGGGTATGACCGTGGCTCACCTCGAGCGCGCTGAGGCCCTGCTCGTGCGGCGCTCTCAAGGGGAGAGCTTCGCCGAGGAGCTGGGGCGCCTGCGCCGAGGGCAGCCGCTGCCGAGAACGAGTCGTCTCCGGAAGCTAGACCCGATGCTAGAAAATGGCGTCCTACGACTACGAGGACGCATCGGGGCAGCCACAGCACCGGAGGAGGCGAAGCGGCCTGTCATTCTGGACAGGCGACACCACATCACGAGACTGCTCGTGGCACGCGAGCACCGGAGAGCTGGGCACGCCAATCGGGAGCGTGTGACCAACGACCTGCGGCAGCGATACTGGATCCTGCACCTGAGGCCTACGGTGCGAGCGACGGAACGGAACTGTATGTTCTGTCACGCGCGCTGGGGCCAGCCACGCCGTCCCACCATCGGGGACCTGCCCCGAGCTCGCCTGGAGCCTTACCACCGCCCTTTCTCCAATTGTGGGGTGGACTACTTTGGGCCCATGCTGGTGAAGATCGGAAGACGAAGAGAGAAGAGATGGGGTGCGTTATTCACGTGCCTAACGACGAGAGCAGTACACATCGAGTTAGTGCCATCACTATCAACAGACTCTGCGATCATGGCACTAAGAAGAATGGCGGCGAGAAGAGGATGGCCGAAGATTATGTACTCGGACAACGCCACCAACTTTCGAGGAGCAGACAACGAGCTCCGCAGCGCCTACAAGGAGTGGGGACCCGCCCTACAAGAAGAGGGTCTCCGCCACCACATGGAATGGCGCTTCATTCCCCCTGGAGCACCAAACCAGGGGGAGCGTGGGAGCGGCTCGTACGGTCCATCACAACCGCACTGAGCGCCACGCTACACGAAAAGGTCACCACGGAATAACTACTACAGACCCTGCTACAAGAAGCAGAATTCAGCGTCAACGCTCGCCCACTGACACACGTAAGCGTTGATCCTCAAGATCCCGAGGCGCTGACACCCAACCACTTCCTGTTGGGTTCATCAATGGGCCTACCCTCAACGGGTCCATGCAGCGAAGACGAGAGGCGCATATGGCGCGCCAGCCAAGCGCTCGCCGACAACTTCTGGCGACGCTGGCTACGCGAGTACCTACCTACCCTGGTACCTCGAGGAGAGTCGCGGCGTGACACGGCGACAATATCCGAAGGAGACGTCGTGTTGGTCGTCGACAACACGCTTCCCCGCAACGTGTGGCCACTGGGGGTCATCGAGAAGACGTTCGCCGGACCAGATGGAGGAGTTCGCATCGCGGAGGTGCGGACACGAACAGGAACCTTCAAGAGGCCCGTGAGCAAGCTCGTGATACTGACAAAGGAAGAGGCTACGCAAGCTGCGCCGGGGGGAGGATGTTGTGGATAGAATTGCAATTAATGTAAATAAGACTTTAATCTGTGTGTGTACCTTGTATATAATGTATTAGAATATGTAAATAATTGTAAGACATTGTATTGTATCGAGTTTTTAGGTATAAGGTAACTTTTTACGCATCTAGCAATCTGTGGGGCTTAACAGGTTACCGCGAACGAATACGTGAGTGCAAGAAAGAGACGCACTGCACGAAACGAGATAGCATGAAACCATGACACGGGGTCATGACCTCGCAACCCTGCGGAGCCTCCCAGATTGCGGGTGTATATATAGCGCCGAGATCCGGCATAATTCACTGTAAAATCAGTCGGTCTTCGGTCCACATGACCAGAATACGAAGAAGATCTGGAAGAAACTCTGGAAGAAAACTGGAAGAAAATAATGCTCTATGTATAGTTTCAGGGAGAATAAAAACGAACATGCGTTTCAATCTGTCGTTTCAATCGAATCCCTGAGCTATCGAAGAGGAAGAATATACAGTCCACATAGGACCAGGTGTTGATTTCGGCCAAGATTAAGTGTGCCAACCAATACATCTGCTGTTCCATTACAGCCTTCTTACTTTGATTTTACTACGTCTTAGCTTTGATAGTAAAAGTAAATTTACATGATGAAATAAGACAATGAAGTCTATATAATCATTGCAATACGTAAATTGTTCATATGCTTATATATAATCATTTATACTATTTATAAATATTTGTATATATACTTTTAGTATAAAAGTTTAAGGCCTTCTTATTTTGGTTTTACTACGTCTTAGTTATGGTAGTAAAAGTAAAATTACATGATGAAATGAGACAATGAAGTCTACATAATCATTACAATACGTTAATTGATCATATACTTATATATAATCATAAATATTATAAATATATGATATATATAATATATTATATTTTATATATATAATATATATTTATAATATTTATGATTATATATAAGTATATGATCAATTAACGAATTGTAATGATTATATAAACTTCATTGTCTCATTTCATCATGTATATTTACTTTTACTATCAAAACTAAGACGTAGTAAAACCAAAATAAGAAGGCCTTAAACTTTTATACTAAAAGTATATATACAAATATATATATATAGATAGTATGAATGATAATATATAAGTATATGCTTATACATAATCATTTATACTATATATATATATTTGTATATATACTTTTAGGATAAAAGTTTAAGGCCTTCATATTTTGGTTTTACTATGTCTTAGTTTTTATAGTAAAATTAATATATATGCTGAAATGAGACAATGAAGTCTATATAATCATTACAATACGTTAATTGATCATATACTTAAACTTTTATACCAAAAGTATATATACAAAAAAAGTATATATATATATATATATATATATATATATATATATATATATATATATATATATATATATATATATATAGAGAGAGAGAGAGAGAGAGAGAGAGAGAGAGAGAGAGAGAGATGACGTGTATATATATACATAATATTAATGATTATATATAAGTATAGCTAAGACGTAGTAAAACCAAAATAAGAAGGCCTTATATATATATATATATCTTCACTCGGTAAATGTTGATCACACGGGTTGTGGCATCAGTTAATTGTTGATCCGTAGGCAATTGTTGATCAGAACAGCTTTTGTTTCAATCAATCAATTAACGTATCGTAATGATTACTAAAAGTATATACTTATAGTACAAAAGTTTAGGGCCTTCTTATTTTGGTTTTAACACATCTTTGTTTTGATAGTAAAAGTAAAAATACATGCTGAAATGAGACAATGAAGTCTATATAATCATTAAAATACGTTAATTGTTTATATACTTATATAGAATCATTTATACTATCTATATATATATTTGTAGATATACTTTTAGTACAAAAGTTTAGGGCCTTCTTATTTTGGTTTTAACACATCTTTGTTTTGATAGTAAAAGTAAAAATACATAAAATATACATGATGAAATGATTCAATGAAGTCTATGTGATCATTACAATACGTTAATTGTTCATATACTTATATATAATCATGTATATTTACTTTAACTATCAAAGCTAAGACGTAGTAAAACCAAAATAAGAAGGCCTTAAACTTTTGTACTAAAAGTATATATACAAATATATATAGATAGTATAAATGATTATATATAAGTATATGAACAATTAACGTATTGCAATGATTATATAGACTTCAGTGTCTCATTACATCATGTATATTTACTTTTACTATCAAAACTAAGACGTAGTAAAACTAAAATATGAAGACCCTAAACTTTTGTACTAAAAGTATATATATATATATATATATATATGTATATAGATAATGTAAATCATTATATATAAGTATATGATCAATTAACGTATTGTAATGATTATATAGACTTCATTGTCTCATTTCATCATGTATATTTACTTTTACAATCAAAACTAAGACGTAGTAAAACCAAAATAAGAAGGCCTTAAACTTTTATACTAAAAGTATATATACAAATATATATAGATAGTATAAATGATTATATATAAGTATATAAACAATTAACGTATTGCAATGATTATATAGACTTCAGTGTCTCATTACATCATGTATATTTACTTTTACTATCAAAACTAAGACGTAGTAAAACCAAAATATGAAGGCCTTAAACTTTTATACTAAAAGTATATATACAAATATATATAGATAGCATAAATGGTTATATAACCATATAAGTACCATATAAGTATATGAACAATTAACGTATTGCAATGATTATATAGACTTCAGTATCTCATTACGTCATGTATATTTATGTGTATATATATATATATATATATATATATATATATATATATATACATATACTTATATATAACCATTTATGCTATCTATATATATTTGTATATATACTTTTAGTATAAAAGTTTAAGGCCTTCTTATTTTGTTTTTAATACGTCTTAGTTTTGATAGTAAAAGTAAATATACATGATAAAATGAGACAATGAAGTCTATATAGTCATAACAATACGTTTATTGATCATATACTTATATATAATCATTTACATTATCTATATACATATATATATATATATATATATATATATATATATACATTTAGTACAAAAGTTTAGGGCCTTCATATTTTGGTTTTACTACGTCTTAGTTTTGATAGTAAAAGTAAATATATATGATGTAATGAGACACTGAAGTCTATATAATCATTGCAATACGTTAATTGATCATATACTTATATATAATGATTTACATTATCTATATACATATATATATACTTTTAGTACAAAAGTTTAGGGTCTTCATATTTTGGTTTTACTACGTCTTAGTTTTGATAGTAAAAGTAAATATACATGATGTAATGAGACACTGAAGTCTATATAATCATTGCAATACGTTAATTGTTCATATACTTATATATAATCATTTATACTATCTATATATATTTGTATATATACTTTTAGTACAAAAGTTTAAGGCCTTCTTATTTTGGTTTTACTACGTCTTAGCTTTGATAGTTAAAGTAAATATACATGATTATATATAAGTATATGAACAATTAACGTATTGTAATGATCACATAGACTTCATTGAATCATTTCATCATGTATATTTACTTTTACTATCAAAACTAAGACGTAGTAAAACCAAAATGTGAAGGCCTTAAACTTTTATCTTTCTAACTGATTTGGCTATGAAACACCCTATCCTAGACGACTTTAATTTTTTTTCATAAATTTGCCGAATTTTTTAATATTTGATTGTATATTATGAAATTTAGTAGTCAAAATCGCATCATTTTTTTCTTTTTACAACAAGAACAAGATGCCTTATGACTTCAATAACCAAAATTGTAAGTAAATTAACTTAACAGGTCGTACTAAGACATTGAAAGATAAAAAAAAGTAATATTTATTTATTAATTTATTTTTCTTTAAAGGATATCCAAAAAAAATATTATGGAAGATGTTCTACCGATCTTCTTTGAAATATCTACGTTTCATCAGCTATCCAACGAGGTATAACAATCAAAGATTTTATTGGAATTGGTGCAAAAAACTTAGCTTCAACGGCAACTAAGGAGGTAAAAAATTACATTAGTTGATTACGTTTAATTTAACCCTTGACCCCAGAAAACAATATTAAACAATAAATAAGTACACAATAACATTTATTACTTAATAACACATGTTTAAATTTCATGTTCAATATGACCACCCCTGTTTTGCATTTCATTCGCCGCGTTAATTATTATAGTTCTCAATTATTGTACAGATGATATCGGGTTGGGCTCACTGTACACCAGACTCTTCATGTGCCCCCAGACATAAAAATCCATGGGGGTTAGGTCCGGACTTCTCGGTGGCCAGGGTATAGGCCCACCTCGCCCAATCCATTTGTTCTGGTAATTTCTATCCAACCATTCTCTCTCATTATACCTATATATATATCTTCACTCGGTAAATGTTGATCACACGGGTTGTGGCATCAGTTAATTGTTGATCCGTAGGCAATTGTTGATCAGAACAGCTTTTGTTGATCTAATGTAGGATTCGGTATATAAATGTGGCTCCGATCAGATCAACAATTTCTGGCTCTCTGGTGGCTAAAATACGAACTAAACACAGTATCTTTTATACAAATCCACTCCATCAATTGTTGATCAGATTCAAATGGGCCAATCAGTGGCTACCTTCTCTACGATTGGTTGCATTCTATTGTGCGCTGTTGCCAACTCGCTACATAAATCGCGCAACATCTTGTTAGTTAAACTGCTGTGATCGGAAGACCTATGTATGTATACTATAACTACTTAAATGTGAGGTTGATTGTAGGTAGGTACTTTAATCATACTACAAAAAGGTATTGTGTCGTCATATAGATAATATTATGTTAATAGTAAAGTTTATCAAAAATAAAAATACCTTTTACAACCATAAATATCTTTATTCATTTAAATGCCATCAATAATCATATCTCTTATGAGGAGTGTGAAGCTGTAAATTTTTATTTTTACCAAATTTCATTCAAACTTATTTCCAATAGAAATAAGTACGATCCAATGTCTACGCCAATGCTGCGGGTTTAATTTCTAAGCTTTAGAATTTGAATCGTATTAGTACTATGTTTGAACATCATTTGGTAAAATCAAAATACTTCGCCCTGTCGTGCTTTATATGCATTTAACATAAAAAAAAACATAAATAATCTTATAAAAACTAACATAATTCGAAAATGTATAATCTTACACAATCTTAATTCAAAAAGGGAGGCAGGTACATTAAATTACACAGCCCATATTGCTCGAGTGAGACTATGCTACTTATCACTATACAACATTTCAATAAGTCTTGCCATCGAAATGCAGTCACAACGATACGATTGCTGTAAATAGGTACTCTTTCACCTCTCTCGCGCGAAGAGAGGGTGTTTGTTACTTAAATGTGAGCAATATCAGTTCTTGCTCACTGTTGTGATTTTTTCTTACGCACCCAAAGACAGTGAGTAAAAATCACTTTTCCTCACGCGTGCAAAAACAATGAGCGAGAACGGATTTTGCTCAGTTATTTTATTGGTTTATTCCAAAAACGGTGATCAACGAACAAACCGTTTCTGGAGATACTAAAGCTTTCATTTTGCACTATTTTTAACATAGGTACCTAAAACTAAAATAATAGTTTCGCTTAAATTAAGCTTTCTAATTTGAAGTACGCACTATTTTTAATTTAAAATAAAAATCACAGATAAGTAAATAGTAACTTCCTACGAAAACTTTGTTTTACTTTGTTTTTAAAACGTTGTTTTTGTTTTAGGTTAGTTAGTAGGTAAGTAGGTAGGTAGGAAATGACGAAACATCACAAAATTAATATCTATAATAAATTGTTCAGAAGTGGCTATGTTATTTTAGATGCATATTTTTGTTCTAGAAAATTTTGATGGAGGTAGGTAAAGCACTCGAGGCGCGATACGCGACATAAAAATTAAAAACCCGATACAAATAATCCTAAAAAACAAATGACCTAACGCGTATTTTAGAGATGTACACATACTAAAAGTAAAGACTAAGTAGTAGGTATGTTAAGTATAAGTAGATAAACATTTGAATAGCAGGTAAGTTATTATGTAAGTTAAGTTTTAGGTTAAAGTGTAGGTACTTCAAGGGTTAGCTTTGATTAGGTATTTGTCAGATTTAGATATAGACGTAGCTTATGGCTTGATTATAACTATAGGATTATTTATATTTTTTTTTATAAATGTTATTGACTTGCGTATTTATCTGCATCCAGGTCCTTCTAGAGAACACAGGGGCTTTTTTTAATACCTCAAGGCATTTTGCTTTTCCAGGATTCGTTTTATTTTTAATATTGTCCTTAAAATAAGTTCTTACAGTCTTTAACTCTTCATTTGTCCATCGAGTATGAGTTTTCTTTCGCCTATGCGTTTCTACACTACACTTAGTAATTCATCCGAACTAGAAGGCGATTCTTCTGAAAGATTATGTGCTTTGCGTTTTCTGGTTACTTTATAATTTTTGAGTCCATCAAGCTTTGGGTTTATATCCTTTTCATCACTACTTTCACTTGATGAATCGCCCGACTTTGAATTCAAATTTTCGATTGCTATAATTTGGTTTTCTTCGTCATCATTACTTTCAGCATTGTGCAAATTAATTTTCTCAGAATATGTTTCCATTTTGTGATTATGTATCTTACTTTTGTGTGGAATGCCTTGAAACTGCCCCTTAACATTTCTCACTATTCCCTTTGCCTGAGATACTCCATTTCGATCATGAAATTTAGAAAAGTTTTGTGCTGTATCGGAAATTTTTTTCTGTCTCAGTTCACAGTTTGTCTTCTACTAGATTTTCGCTAGGATGTCATTCTTCAATTCCAATGTTCGCATTTTCTACAGTTTCATCTGTCTCTTCCAAATAATTTTTTTCTTGCATCTCTTGACCAACTTGGTCATTTTCAAATTTTTTCTCATTTTTTTCTTTTTTCTGTCTCAGTTCACTCAGTTTTCTTTCTACTAGTTTTTCGCTAGGATGTTGTTCTTCAATTCTAATTTCCGCATTTTCTACAGTTTCATCTGTATCTTCCAAATATATTTTTTTTCCATCTCTTCACCAGCTTGGTCATTTTCTAACTTTTTCTCATTTTCTTCTTTTTCTAACAGGAATTGTCCATCTTGGCTTATATTTATCACATGTGTTGATTCTTGTTGTTTTGTCTGCTTTATAAAATAATTTTCTAGCTCTATAGATTTCGATGTCACAGTTTCCGGTTTTTTATTAATATATTTATCTGAACCCTTTTCAAAGTCCAATTCTATAATTTGCCTTTTTTTATTTTTTTCAAATTCCATTAGAGATGATCCAATTATTGCCTTTTGGATCACTTGTAAGGGTAATCTGTAGTTACTTGAGTGAACTGCTAAATCATGGCCCAAAAATCCCGCTAAATGTTCAGTATATTGATCATTTTTCTTTGCATGCAACTGAGACATCGTTGCTACGTGGTGCCTTACACCGGTAGATGTAAGCATTTTAGGATTTTTTAATTGACACATACTTTTTATTTTGCTTAGGCATTTTCCACCATCAAATGGACGAGAGGTTAGTGGAAAGAAGAACTTTGGAGGGTGTTTCTTCATCTTTCCTGTTTAAATAAAAACAAAGTTCAGCTTCAGCTACATCTCCAGCCCTTTTCTTATCCATCACTATTATATGTGCAATTGTGACTTCACACAAATTTTCATAATTCAAAACAGTAACATCATTTTTTAGCTGTTTCGAATAACTTTTTTCAAGTTTCTGGATATTTTCTGTTATTGTTTGTATATCTTCATCAAGAGGCATCACCGTTTCTTTTGTCATCAAGTTGCGTTTACGAGTTTTTTCGGCATTAGAAGAAATTTCCCAATCCCAATTTATTTGGATTAATAATTTAAATTCATCCAGTTGTTTTTTTAAAGTCTCTTTATAAGCTTGACTTCCATGTCCCATTATCATTTCAGTATATAACACTTCAATGCTTCAGTATACTGGGTCTCAGCCTAGATGGTATGCTTATGATTTCAACGAACCCAGTCTCCTCATTGAAGCCGCACATCTTTTTAACACAATTAACGTAATAGGGGGGTAAAGGTATATATATATATATATATATATATATATATATATATATATATATATATACAGGGTGTGGCGTAATTAATTGATTATCCTTCACCTGCAGCTGGAGAATATCATAACGGATCAGCAAAATACAATTCATGTTTAGTAAAAGTATCATGATTTTTTAGTTATCAGCCATTTTTTAAAAATTATAAAAATGACTCACCAACTTTCACATTTATAATAGTAGTAGGATATTAGTAGGATTGAGAAAATTGGGCTTGAATGTTGCGGTTGGAAATTGTGAGCTTATTAATATAATAAATAGTTTAAAAATTATGGGTTATATCTTACAACTCAAATACATTAAAAAAGGTCAGTTATTAGGGCAGTATAAATGTATCGTTTACCTCATTTATGTTAAATGCAAATCATAGACCCTTAACAGTAATTTATAGGATTTCGTTCAGTAACGGTCGAAACTCGTGACCCGGTGGCTTAAAATGGTGAAGGATCGAGGGAGACGATTCTCCTTAATAATAGTTTCGTTGGCCACATGAAAAATGTTTCAGTAATAAATTACCATAAATGTCACGTAATGGTGGACTTTTTGGTAAATATTGCTTTATAATAGATCCTTGGGTTTTAGGGAAATGTTAGATACTGCTTAAAGCAGGATTTTTGGGTTGGTCCATATCCAATACTGATAAAGTGTAAATAGTTTTGAAATCAGTAAGAACTAGTATTACTTATATTTGACGCCATTTAATGGACCTACATTTTATCCGTCCAACGGCCGTGAAACGCTAATCAAATTTTTTTTTTTTGATTTTCCTATTCACTGGCTGTCGCTGTCTGTGCTAGCCGAAATGATAAGGACAGCATGTGACTTATGCGTTAATTTAACTATCGTTTCAGTATTCGGCCGTAAATTAAGTATGTAGGCCCACACATACTCAAATCAATAAACGGATTGTGCTAAAATTGTAAAAATTACATAGATTTCGAAATTTACCCGATATACTAGTAGAAAAATTGAAGTGTCTAAATAACCTGCGTGTAATAGTATTGAGAATGGAAAAAGAAAATAAAATTTAATGTTTGGATATCATGGATTTCGGATAGAGTCTTTTTCAACGTGTCACAGCTAAGTAATAATGTTCCATTCGACCCATGGCCCATGGGGTGAGAGTATCCATCACTGTCGCTTTGTTTTGATCGTGAGCTCTACGCGCGGCCCGTGACTTGGAGCGTAGCTGTATTTCACGAACTTTTGGATGTTTATGTACAGCTACTTTTAGTAGAAAAGTGTAAGACCTTCTGTATTTTGGTTTTACTACGTCTTAGTTTTGATAGTAAATAAATAAATAAATATAAATATATATATATATATATATATATATATATATATATATATATATATATATATATATATATATATATATATATATATATATGGATGGCCAATCTAGAAGATAATCTATTTATTTTTTATTGTATTTGAATTGAGTAATGTGTAAGCAACCAAATAAGACTTAAAAATTTTTCAGTTAATTTCGAAAAAAGCCAGTTTTCAAACTTCAAACGACTATAAATTTACTTTTAACATTGCAAATCCAAACATGCTTTTGTAATAATTATCTGCATTAGTTGTAGAATCATATTAAATTCAGTTTTGGAGCAAATGTTAGATATAAAATTAGATACGAGTCCTTAAACGAGAAACAAAGTGAAAAAATAATTTTCATATTCCACTTTGAAATTCTTAAAAAAAAAACTATGATTTTTAGAGCACTTAAAATTCCAGGAAAACATCTGTAGTTCATACCCTTTATATCGGTATACAATTTGCACATATTTGTTTAAAAATAACTAGAGTAAATCGCAATTTAAACTAACGGGGCCTTAATTCATAAGACTCAATTTGCGAAAACTTAAATCAAGTACAAGCCAATTTGTCATAATTGCTTTCGGTATGTTCACTAACACTACACGTGGGAGCTAGTAGTCTGTCCCTCTCTTACCAGTCACGATACTATCTCTTGTCTCTTTTGTTGAATTTGGACAATAGCCGTACGTACATAGCAGGTAGAAAAAGGGTTGTTATTTCACTCTGCAATTGCGCTATTGTTTGATTTTGGCTATTCCTTATCAGTCAAACGTTAATTTTGGAAAAAATTGTTTCACTTATTTGTCAAGTCTTAACTGCCTCTGCGATCTGACGTGTCCGTTGCGCTTACTGTTATTGTTTTCGTTTTGTGATTTTGTTATCGTTTTACGTTATTATTGTTGCTTCAGTTTGTTAAGTTTTTTGTTATTTTGTTGTTACGTTGTTGTTTTTTTTTCGTAAAATGACCACCTCTTTTACGAATGAAGAATACGCCAATATGTTGTTGGTGTATGGAGCCGCTAATTGCAATGGACGTGAAGCACAAAGACTATACCAAGAGCGCTATCCTAACCGTCGACTGCCTAGCCACCAAACTTTTGCTACTACATACCGACGACTTAGAGAAACGGGTAATTTGCGTTATCAAGAACCGAGGGTGAATGTACGACAACATCATGTTGCTACAGACGAACGTGTATTAGAAGAATTTAATAATAGCCCTAATAAAAGTATAAGAGAGGTAGCTGCAATGCTGGGCCTTGGCATATGGAAAGTGTGGGCAGTTCTCCGGGAAAATCGGCAACATGCTTTCCATTACACTCCCGTGCAAGGTATGGATACAATAGATTTTTCTTAATTCCGTAAAGAGACTGAATATGTACCAAAGCCTAGATCTAGTCTTCCTTATTTTAAATTCTCAAGCCTTTTTTCTTTGTTTTCAGATCTTCAAGATAATGATTTTGGTAGACGCGTAGAATTTTGTCGACATCTACTACACACTGACGTGGAAGACGAAAACTTTTTAAGAAGTATTCTGTGGACAGATGAATCAAAATTTGATAAGGAAGGTATTTCAAATTACCATAATCTCCATTACTGGGCACCCAAAAACCAAAATCCACGAGCGATGAGACCGAGAAAATTTCAAAGAAGATTCAGTGTAAATGTTTGGGCTGGGGTCATTGGAAATAAACTAATCGGGCCGCATTATTTACCGGACAATATTAATGGAAATAATTACTTAGAATTTCTGCAAAATGATTTGCCCGGTTTAGTAGAAGAAGTATTACAAGAAGACAGATCTTTTGTGTTCCAACACGATGGCTGCCCAGCCCATTGGAGCATAGCTGTGAGGGAATACCTTAATAATGTGTTCCCGAACTCGTGGATCGGTCAGGGTGGTCCAATTCCTTGGCCACCAAGGTCGCCCGACCTTACCCCAATAGACTTTTACGTCTGGGGTAGAGCCAAAGAGCTAGTGTACGCAACCGTGGTGTCCGCAAAAGCAACCGCAAAGTCGAGAGCAGTTAATAATTAGAATAAATGAAGCATTCGAAAAAATGAAAGCCGAAATGATATTTCAAACAACAAAATTTAAATTATTATAGCATTTGCTCCAAAACTGAATTAAATATGATTCTACAACTAATGCAGATAATTATTACAAAAGCATGTTTGGATTTTCAATGTTAAAAGTAAATTTATAGTCGTTTGAAGTTTAAAAACTGGCTTTTTTCGAAATTAACTTAAAAAATTATTAAAAAAAAAACTATTGGGCCTGAGTCTTGTAATTAGGCCTCAATGTATAGCAGAAGGCTCCACGGGTCCACGGTTTTCGTTTGTCCATCCATGTGCCGAACATCTATATATATATATATATATATATATATATATATATATATATATATATATATATATATATATATATATATATATATATATATATATATATATATATATATATATATATATATATATATATATATATATATATATGTATATATATATATATATATATATATATATATATATATAAAGTATATATGTATTTACTATCAAAACTAAGACGTAGTAAAACCAAAATACAGAAGGCCTTACACTTTTCTACTAAAAGTAGCTGTACATAAACATCCAAAAGTTCGTGAAATACAGCTACACTCCAAGTAACGGGCCGCGCGTAGAGCTCACGATCAAAACATAGCGACAGTGATGGATACTCTCACCCCATGGGCCATGGGTCGAATGAAACATTATTACTTAGCTGTGACACATTGAAAAATACTCTATCCGAAATCCATGATATCCAAACATTAAATTTTATTTTCTTTTCCCATTCTCAATACTATTACACGCAGGTTATTTAGACACTTCAATTTTTCTACTAGTATATCGGGTGAATTTCGAAATCTATGTAATTTTTACAATTTTAGCACAATCCGTTTATTGATTTGAGTATGTGTGGGCCTACATACTTAATTTACGGCCGAATACTGAAACGATAGTTAAATTAACGCATAAGTCACATGCTGTCCTTATCATTTCGGCTAGCACAGACAGCGACAGCCTGTGAATAGGAAAATCAAAAAAAAAAAAAAATTTGATTAGCGTTTCACTATACGGCCGTTGGACGGATAAAATGTAGGTCCATTAAATGGCGTCAAATATAAGTAATACTAGTTCTTACTGATTTCAAAACTATTTACACTTTATCAGTATTGGATATGGACCAACCCAAAAATCCTGCTTTAAGCAGTATTTCATTTCCCTAACATTTCCCTAAAACCCAAGGATCTATTATAAAGCAATGATATTTACCAAAAAGTCCACCATTACGTGACATTTATGGTAATTTATTACTGAAACATTTTTCATGTGGCCAACGAAACTATTATTAAGGAGAATCGTCTCCCTCGATCCTTCACCATTTTAAGCCACCGGGTCACGAGTCCCGACCGTCACTGAACGAAATCCTATAAATTACTGTTAAGGGTCTATGATTTGCATTTAACATAACTAAGGTAAACGATACATTTATACTGCCCTAATAACTGACCTTTTTTAATGTATTTAAGTTGTAAGATAAGACCATAAGAGATAAGACCCATAATTTTTAAACTATTTATTATATTAATAAGCTCAGAATTTCCAACCGCAACATTCAAGCCCAATTTTCTCAATCCTACTAATATCCTACTACTATTATAAATGTGAAAGTTGGTGAGGATGGATAGATGGATGTATGGATAGATGGATGGATGGATGGATGGATGGATGGATGGATGGATGGATGGATGGATGGATGGATGTTTATTGCACTTTCACGAAAAACTACTAATTAAAGTAGTTTAGGCTCTGGATTAAAACACAGGCTACTTTATATCCCGAAAAAGGGATATATAGGGATATTTGTATTCCCATGGGATACCCTATACTATATTTACGCGGGCGGAGTCGCGAGAAAAAAATAGTTATTTCAATAACCATATATCTCTACCATTATATTATTATCAACATAATATTCAAGTCACATTACATTGAATACAACGTGGTGTTTAATTAATTATTCTTTAACACCTAAAGAGTTAAAGGACGTCTCTAAGTACACAGACATGGCACAGCAGGAAACATGTATCGAGAATATTGTAACAAGTATTGGAACAAAAAATGAGTCGAGAAATGTCGGTAAATGAAACCTTGAACAAGCCTTAAGGCGAAAAGTCATCGCATTATTTCCGACGTTTTATGAGCCCTAATTCCAAGTCGAATCATAAAAGTGAATTGCAAACTCATGGCTACCGAGTTACACTAACGAAATATTGATGTTTGCTGAGCAAGCGAACTTTTGCTATGAGAAAATAGAAATACGACCAATGGCCAGTATAAAGAGTTAAAATATCTATATTTTCTTATGTTATCTTCTGTATTTCGGTATTTATTTTTGAGGTTTGCATAAAGTTAAAATAAATACATAAGAAATAATTATACTTATTATCACATATCAATAGATATATAATATAATCAGATAGTACCTGGGTAACCGAGCTTTGCTCGGAGCTCTTGTAAATTAAAAACAGAAATAAAAAGAATCACAAAAATTATTTTACCGGGGTTCGGACCCACCACATTCCGAATTTCCGAATAACGCAAAAATTAACCAAACTGCCAATCGGGCTGACATTGTAGAGTCGAAATTATTAATATATTGTTGGACCACGAAAGAAAAAACATATATAATATAAAAATGCACAGTTACCCAGGTGTCCCTGGGCCCTACATAGCTAGACCGATTTTTAGCTGGTAACAGCTAGACCGATTTTTTCCCCCCAAAACTCCCTACATACTAAATTTCAATCCCCCATAGAGATTTTTTCCGATAAAAAGAAAGATAACCCCTAAGTTTGCAGCACTGAGTTTTTGTTCCGGCCCAACCGTCCACACGGTCGGACTTGGTCCGCAGCTAACCAAATCCGTGGTCCGCTCTGTACCAAATCCGATCGTCTGTTAGCACTACTACAGTGAAGGTACTGTAACAAAAATCGTGAAACATGACGAAGCGGTCAGTTATGTAACGCTCCTAGAGTAATCCCCCTGATGGGAAATGTATGTTGCGGCGTCTGGTTCCCAACCGCGCAATTAATTTCAGCCAAATTGCTTTCTCATTTATTCATGAACCACTGTCTTGGGGACTATGTGTTCGAATTTAGCTTTGATATATAGTTTAAAGTACGATTAGTTAGGGGAAGATACTATACTATATAATGTAGATGCTTTATTTTTCTTTGTGGGTTAAGAGGAACGAACCGAAAGGAGTCTAGTATATTTTAATAGCCAATCCATCTTACCTGAAAATGCCTTAGTTTGATATTAAATGAAAGGTTTGAAATGCTTCTTACACCCACCTTAACTTAAATAATAGTGACATTGTGTTTAATATACATATATTTTTCAGATTTCAGTACTGTTGTATTCCAATTGTATAAATATGTATTTAAAAACTAGCACGTTTTAAACGGAAAAGAATGTAATGTCCAAAGCCCAACTGTAGATACTAAGAAACTACGCTAGTTAGTAAGTACCAATGAGAGCAAAAAATATCTAAATAAAACAAGTGAGATTTTCTTTCACATAACCTAATGGATCCGACAAAGGCGTGAATAATTTGTAGCAAATAAAAAATATTGTTATATTTTACAATAAAACCTGGTAACCCTTTAGACAAATGTTGCCGCATTAAAGTGCCCTCTCCGAGACCTCGTTTGTCCATCTTTTGTACTCTGTATTATATCTACACAATATTTTTCACCCGCAATATTTTTTTCATTCCCTCTTTTTATTATGACGATTTCTTTTTATAATGCAGTCAAAGGTATGAGTGTGAAGAATATCGAGTTTGAGCATCTTATTAATGAGTACTTTTTCAGCTGAAAACCTTTACCATATCTACGAATATACGAATATTATTATTAGATATAGAACCTACCTTATACCTAACGTTAAACCTTATATCAAGTGTCACTCTATTTACCTACGTCAAAGACTTTTGTCGGACAATGCCATTGCTAAGCTACATTATAATAAATACTTAGGCCTAATTTCCCAATATATCTCCAACAATACTGTCCTAATATTGTCGCAGTAAATTCAATGGCCAATCGATTGCCTATTCAGCGAGTAGATCAGTTGATCAACCAATCAGCTGACAAATCCAATATCGGCGTTAATCCCATAGGTGTTCTGTTGATACGAAAACAACATTGCTGATATTAATTCGTCGTTGTCACATACACATGAATTTACAATAATATATTTCATATAGTATTTGGTGTGTTTTATCTCAATATTGTAAGGGATTAAAATTACAAATCCCACAAAAACATGACCTTAAACAAAATAGGCAAGTATTTCATTCGTAAAAAGTTATGAGATGTCGTAGATACCGAAATTCAAGATAGTCCATTTACTTATAAAATTTGTTACCATATGTAGTTTTTTTTTATTTATAATAGTGACTTGGCATTGAGCACTTAAAGAGATAAATATCCGGTACCGGCATTCATCTATAATATAAAAATGAATCGCTAAATGTGTTGGTAAGCGCATAACTCAATAACGCCTGGACTAATTTGGCCAATTCTTTTTTTTAAATGTTTGTTGAAGTTCAAGGATGGTTTTTACGGCGAGAAAAATTCTAATAATTGCCAGAAAAACCCTAAAAACAGCCCTTTTCTTTTTCCCATACAAACGTTTTCTAACTAAAACGTAGAGTCAATTTGAGCTTTATCGTTATTGCATAAAGTTCATATATTACAAACACTCACTGTTGTCTAAGCAATGTAGGTCTGTTCCTAACGTCAATGAGTTAATTTGCACTTTATTCCGCTGTACAAAGTTCAAATTCAATCATATCTATCAAAACAGTGTGCGTTGGAGCACAGAATACATCGTTGGAGGATTTAATGTCGCGTTCCGAAACTTTTTGGTCGGCTTCGCGATATCATTTCTTTAAAATGCATCAGTTTTCACGTCATTACATCAGTTAAACACAAACCGCGTTACCAAAAGTGTTTTATTATTTTAATATCCCTATTTTACATACATAAAACATTGGTACGGCTTAAAGGATTTGACTCCAAGTTATATCAAATTTAAAAAAAGGTAGAATTTGAAACAACATTAAACTGTCGATGTCAATTACTATCAATTGAACGGATTTCGATAAATGTTCGTATAGTAATTTAGGCTCTGGATTAAAACAGGGTACTTTTTATCCGGAAAAAGTACAGTATTCCCGTGGGATACTATATTTACGCGGGCGGAACCGCGGGAAAAAGCTATTATTTTAATAAAAATAGAATAAAATAGATAAGACCTATCCAAGTCACTGACAAACCTGGAAAAGCATATCGATCTTGTCAATATGGCAATAATGAAATGAAATGAAAATGAAATGAAATGATTTTTTTTATTTCCAAATGAAACTTAACAAGCTTTATTTGGATTGTCGACAAAAATGCTACCACCGGTTCAACCCTAACCCGTAGAGAAGAATCCGCGTAAGAAACTTGCACGGCGCCATCTTTTTGCAAAAATATGGAAAATTGTTCTTTTGAAAGAAATTACATATTTTTACATTATGTAAACTTAGTCTATATAATATTACAAAAGTCAGATACATATAAAACCTTTTTGATTTTGATATCTCTGGAATCAATTTCTCAAAATTTAAAATTGCCATTACATTCCTTGACTGAGTTATCTCTGAGTACCTTTTCAGCAGCTGAAGGCGAAGCATTTAGGCATTTTGTAGTTGAGACCAAAATGTCAGCAAAAAACTTCTCAAAGACTGTCGCAACTTCAAAGTCAGAAGTAATATTTTTAGGGATATAATTAACCTTGCGAACAAAAAATAAGTTGGCAACTGCACATGAACATACTGTATTACTGAATTTGGCAGCGAATTAATATGTTGGCGACTAAATTACTAAACTGGCGAAAGCACTTAGGTAAAAAAAGAATACAAAAATCTGCAGATAAAAAGTGGAGAAATTTAATCCATATTGGCACCGAAATTTATAAGTTGGCGACTTAATTTCAGAGTTGGTGACTATTATACGATGTAAGCAGCTATAAAACCAGATTGAGTTGATAAATTAATGGCTGCTAAAAATTCAATTTGTAGGCAACGGAAAATCGCATTTTTAAATAGTGTTGGAGTTTGTTTTCCTTTGATATTTCAAGATTTTTGGGGGTACAGAATAATATGAAAATTAAATCCATTTTGAAATTCTAAAATGGCGTACATATTTACATATGTGGTGGACCAATTAGCGCCACAATCCTGAATCGCGCAATCGAAGTTTTCTAACATCGGCACTATATATACGACATCTGAAATTCATACAAGTGGGCTTAGGCCTGACCGAGCATACTACCACGCTCGGTCGGAGATCTCCCTTTGGGGCTTGCCACCATATTCCCACATTGGTGACCCTCGACAGAACACGCCTCTTTCTGGGCATCATCATCATCACCCCCACCCTTCCGCACCACGCCAGCCAGACTCAGCCTATCGAGTACCTCGACCACCAGCCTCAACGCACCGCGGCCTATAACAATAAATGTCCGCTATCTTTGAAATTCAAAATGCAAATCATTTTTGTATTCAGCACCCCTAAAAACCTCGAAGAGGACACCCGTATCAATTTTTACAGAAAAATAAATATTCGCCATTTTGAAAATGCAAAATGAACGAATTTTTGTAATCAATGACTCAAGAAACCTAGAAAAGGACATCTATCTCCAATTTTTAATGTCAACTAACATGGATGATGGATTTAAAATGGATGACTTTTTTTGTAATCAGCACCCCAGAAACGTACAAAAGGAGACCCATATAAATTTTTATAAAACGAAGTAGATATGTCCGCCATCTTGGAATTTCAAAATGAATGTCATTTTCATCATGCAAAAATGAGAATTTTTTACGCTCCTTTACGTCTTTTATGTGCGCTCGTTTTGCTGCTTATTATGTTTTTTAATTAGTAGGGAAAAATCGGGGAAATATATGTGCCTATTCTTAAATTGTATGTGTATTCTCAAATAGTTGCCAAGATGGTTATTTGTTCGCTAAAATAATATCTGTCTGCCAGTTTGAAATATTTAGTGAAAAAAACTGCTATTAAATAGTCACCATATTAGAAATTTTTTGTTCCTTATATTCTTTCGCCAACTTCGTAATTTAGTATTCAATATTCGTTTTTTTCACAACCCAAATTTTATTGCTTTGTCGCAAGTTTAAATACATGCCATATTTTTATTATTAATACAAAGTTCAAAGTGAGAGCTACGACAGGTGACTTTTCCAGTCTCACTAGCAATTATTTTCCATGTAGTTTTTATTTTGTTATTAAAATTTCTGATTCTATCTTTTATATTAAGAGCTTTAAGCTGCTTTACATATTTTTCAAATTATTTATCAATTTTACGTTATATAATTCGTTATATTATGATCGTATAAAATAAAGTCGCTCAGTTTCCTGTTCGCTTACATATAAAACAATAAAAAATAAAATTCCAATATCTGTCAAAACCCCACTCCTGAGGTTGATATCGCCATACTAAATAATAAGCAGCGCGTTTGCAATCTGTTGGTGGGTGGGGGACGATTTTTTGCACGGTCCTTTGGCAAATGAAACGTTATCCTACCTTTCAATTGGTAAAAAAATAATTCAACAAAATGAAAATTTATTTTGAAATATAAAAAGACTCCTCAAAATGTTCACGTGTTGCATAATATACAAGAATCTTAATGCGTAGAAATAAGGTTTATTTAATTTGATCACTGTTTGGATTTATTGCTTAAAACATTTCTATAGAAATTTCAGTCCGCACTCGTTCGCTATCAAAAATAAACATTTTGAAAATGCGTCCTTAACACAAATTAATGGTTTCCAATAATTTAATTTTTACTGATAACTTAATTACTGAAATATGGAAAAAAAGTTTGATAAGGCTTGTTCATCATAGTAAATTTTGTACTCTGTTCAAATTCAATGTAATCTAACTTGTAACTACTACTCTACTTGTATTTTATTTCCTGTATATATTAATATTGTTCTGTATATACTAAGGCGGGTCAATAAGTCCGTGACTTTTTGAATTTCTAACCTCCTTACTGAAAAAGCAACACTACTCCTGTCAACAGGCATCTGTCAGTTGACTCCTGTCAAAGTTTGAACTTGCTGCGTCAGTTAGTTTGTGTTTTACAGCTATCTTTATCAGACTATCCAGTAACATAAGGAAACAATGGAAAAAAGTGAATTTCGTGTGCTTATTAAGCATTATTTTTTGCGAAAAAAAAACCATTACCGAGACCAAGGCTAAGCTTGATAAATACTATGGGGACTCTGCACCATCGATTTCAATGGTAAAAAAGTGGTTTACTGAATTTCGTTGTGGCCGTACAAGCACTGAAGATGCCGAACATCCTGGACGCCCAGTTGAGGTCTCTACACCCGAAACAATCGAAAAAATTCACGATATGGTGTTGGCCGACCCAAGATTGTGGAAGCCATAGGCATCTCGCATGGCTCAGTGGTTTCAATTTTGAATGATCACTTGGGCATGAGAAAGCTTTCCGCAAGTCGACCACAAACGCAATCGTGTAACAACTTCACAGGAAGGTTTGGCGTTGTTTAATCACAATATGGAGGAGTTTTTGCGCCGTTTTGTAACCGTGGACGAAACATGGATCCATCACAACACACCAGAGACCAAACAACAGTCAAAACAGTGGGTTTCTAAGGGTCCAAAAATCGGCGCCAAAGAAGGCCAAGGTGGGTTTGTCTGCCAATAAAGTTATGGCGACTGTTTTTTGGGATGCACGTGGGATAATCCACATTGACTATCTTCAAAAGGGAAGAACAATTAATGGGGAATATTATGCCAACTTATTGGACCGCTTCAATGAGGATTTGAAAAAAAAAACCGACCTCATTTGGCCAAGAAAAAAGTTCTTTTTCACCAAGACAATGCAAGGGTGCACACATGTGCAGTTGCCATGGCAAAAATCCATGAATTGGGCTATGAATTGCTCCCACATCCACCCTATTCTCCAGATTTGGCTCCGAGTGACTACTTCTTGTTCCCAAACCTGAAAAAATGGCTCGGTGGAAAAAGATTTGACTCCAATGATGAAGTCATCTCGCAAACAAAGGCCTATTTTGAGGACCTCGACAAATCATATTTTTTGGAGGGGATAAAAAAATTGGAGAAGCGTTGGACTAAGTGTATAGAGCTCAAGGGGGACTACGTTGAAAAATAAAATGATTTATTTATCAAAAAATCTGTGTTTTATTCCAAAAGTCACGGACTTATTGACCCGCCCTCGTATTATACGTTCACTTGTAATATTATAAAATTAATGTGTAATTGTAATTATTTCTAGCACAATAAATAACAGACACTTTAATTGGTAGAATATAGTGCCCTATTGTGTTTTAGTTAAGATTAAACTGAATCATAACAGAGTAAAGATAACAAAAATCATCATCATAAAACATGATCTAAACACTAAGATTTCAAAACTAAGATTATCACCAACCCAATTCTATCGTCAAAACAAGTGCACTATTTTTACTCGGTACCTAATCCGTTCAGTAATTTCGTTTCGATATCACACAGTCCTATGTAAATACCGCTCTAACAAACAGGAAGGAATAAATAAGGAAAATTCACAATCTCCTATTTTCAGTGTGAGGATGACGGTCAAGACGTGATAAATTGTCTGTCAACATTTTTCTCGCATAGTGTTCGATTGATGATTTTTTTATTGAAGTGGTGTGAGCATTTTATAAAAACACTTATTGAATAAAAACACTTAATTTTAAACAAAAAAAAACTATCACAATCCAGATAGACATTATAATGGCAACAACATGAACATACAATAATGATGTTATAGGTACATATTACGTTGCAAGAATATCGACCCCAAGAAGGTTTATTGGCTCGCTTCGTGATGTTTCGATTCTTGTTTCATCCTATATAAATTATTTAAACATGTAAGTAAGATTTAATATTATTATTATACCTTTGTCAAGTAAGCGTGTGACGTTAATTACAAAGAAGTAGTTGATTCTTTGTATGTACTCGACTTTGTCACCCTAGAGCTCATACACGTCATGGATTTGGTAGTTGGCCTTTTGGAGTAATATTTATATGAGGCTTCCAATGCGTAGATTCTCCAAATGTGTTTTTTTATATTATTATATTTTTGGGAAAAAGAGAAAGTGTGTTTGTGAATAGCAGCGCCCATAAATATGGCTTTCAAGTGCTTTGCAAGTCCAGAGGTTGGATGGTCTCGGAAACTTGAAACAAGAAAATAGGTATTATATTATATATAAGTATTTTTTATATTCCGCATTCCGCATATGCTCTAATTATTAGCATCTAAATAGTAGATAGGTACCAAATCTCACTAACTCTCATACAGTCTATTGTACCAAAAAAAAACATTGACAAATCAAGAAAAATCCGTCCCCTTTGAAACGTAAAAGTCACATTGACCGTAATGTTTCAATAGGCAAACGTCGTCGAAATGTAAAAACGTTTTTTCATCAGATAAAAGTACCTTCGTCGGGGGTAAATGCGTCGTGACTCGTACTGTTGTGAGAGAGGGGTGAAAGGATGCTCGGAACACCTTGGCTTTAACTTGATATATTAGCATATAGATTGTATCCGAACTTAAGAGTTTTTATTTTTTAAGGAAGTCCTAAAATGGCGGCGCGGTGGTTTTGTTAATTATTTTTAAGCACCCAGTAGACCGAGCTTTGCTCAGAATTTTTGTAGAACGATAAAATAATTTAAAATAAATTGATAAATAAAAAAATGAAATAAAAATAATCACTAAAACATTCGTCTGATCGAAATTCGAACACAAGTTTACCAATAACGCGAAAAGTCCGATGCTACCCAAGCAGCCAACCGGATCCTACATTAAGAATTCTAAATCACTCACATCTTATAACGCCACGAAACAACAAACATATATAATTTAAAAATGCGCGGTTTCGCAGGGATAACACCTAGCTATTTAGCTATTCTCTCCCCCAAAACTCCCTGCATACAAAATTTCATGAAAATATTAGCAACCGTTTCCGGAATTATGATTATAAATATTTACAAGACTTTAATTTAATTAGAACTATTTGCCTTGTAAGCTTTGCGTGAATGGAGAATAACAAGTAGATTATTGTAAAAAACAAATGAACTAAATGTACAGAGAAACAAAATTATTCACTAATCTAAATCCACTAAATTTAAACAAAACATTATTATTCCTTTTAAAAATGAAACATTACTGTCAGTAGAATTTTCCCTCAGCTGTGCAACGTTAGCTACGAGGGAGATTTGAGTAAGCCCTTCCAACTATCCGCTCATTCCAATGTAATGGAAATAAATAAACAATCGTACAAGTCTCGCAAAAGCCTTCGGGGAACGAAATAATTATTGAGAGAGAGCTTGCCTATTAATTAAGATAATCAAAAGGTTAAACAAAGGATATACTCTGACGAAGTTGTTTTATTACTTTAATGGTTGGATGAAATTTTTTGGTGTCATTCTATTGTTTAATAAAGGCTATGTAGTGTAGTAATGTATCAGTCACTAATTTGAAATGATCGCTTATAGCTTAGACATTTGAAATGAATTATAAAACAATATTATGGTACATATAATATAGCAAAAAGTATACAAAATACCGCAGATTTCTATAAATTATGAATTGGTTGAAGAACTTTGAAAGTTGTATTTACCCTTGTAATTTACAAGAACAAAATGGAATTTTTAAATATCAGAAAAGTAATTTCAAGTTTTTTTCTTTCAAGCGAACTAACCAATTTTTGTTTAATATTAGATGAAATTTACATTAATAGGCAAGTGTTAACTAAGAACGCAAATTAAAAATAAAACCTAGATAACTGGTACGCGTATTGCGCAATATGATAACTAAAAATCAATATTTTTATTTATATTTTATGTTAATACCAGATATTCACAAAAAGTTTAAATTGAAAAAAATATTCGAACTTCAAAGAAAACACGTAAAGTTTCTTTCCCTTTTCGAGCTAAGTCACGAAATTATGCGTTAACTGAGCTGTTTACAAATTGTTTCGTTACTACTAAATATATCTGATTTTTTAAATATTTTTGTAATATTTTGTATTTCTCTGAAAATAAATGCAAAAATATTACATAAAGGAATGTTCATCGCCTAGGACTATAATATTATTCGAAGGTCAAAATAAAAAAATACAATAGTAAAAGGTTAGATGCAAATAATTATATAATTATAGTCTCTCCCGGAATTCATAAATAATAAATTACAAAGTTACAGTGACACTTTAGACCGCCTCCTCCAAATTAAATGTCACATGGACTTTACCCTAATCCGTTATTGCATTTTCGTACCAAAATTTACGTATGTCTTGCGGTGTTGTCGAATATGGAAGTTCCCCCAACTTCTCAAACAGTTGGATGATACCATAAGACATACGCTCTCCATGATTTTGAACATAAACTTTGCTGAACGCTCATGGACTCAGGCAACGCCACCAGTAAGGTTCGGTGGCCTGGGTGTTCGAAATCCTTCCGACATATCCCTCCCGCCCTTCTTGTCCTCAGAACATAGACTCATCTTCAAAATACTAGAGCACCCATCCTACTACAATACAGTTCCCTTTCTGGACGAGGCCAAGGATGCCTGGAGCGCAACTAGTGCTTGTATCGAATTGCCTGACAATACTTTTTCCCAAAGGCTCTGGGACGAGCCACTCTGCAGACTGGTACGGAATAATCTTAGCTTAGCTTTAGCCTACGTCCTGTGGAGCAGCTGTCCTCTTAGCTGCGGAGAAGTGGGAGTCAGGCCTTTGGCTACAAGCATTACCGTCACCCAATACGAGCACATTGCTGGATCGATTCACTTTCCGATTAGCCACTTCCCTGCGTCTTGGCACCCCCCACGTCGTCCCCCACCGCTGCGTTTGTGGCGCAAACATGGACATCCTCGGATACTATGGTCTGTCCTGTCAACGAAGCACCGGCCTCATCTGCCGACATATCTGCCTGAACGACCTCATCCGTCCGACTCTTGTCACCGCCGGAGTGCCAATTGTGCTGAAAACTTCTGGTTGGCGCGCGACGATGGCAGGAGACCAGACGGTATGACCCTGGTCCCTTGGAGATTAGGACGGGCTCTTATATGGGACGCTTCTTGCATCGATACACTTGCTTCGTCTCATGACCAGGGCACCTCAAGTACAGCAGCAGGTTGAAACCCTAGGTTCATGATGCCGGGTGCGCACAAACTTTTTAGAGAAATTTCCAAAAAACTAATCGAAGCATCCGAGACCCCAGATCTGGTACCTACCTATCTGGCCCCAAGAGTGAGTATCGCAATCCAGCGGGGAAACTCTTTGAACCTTCTAGGTACTCTACCTGGTGGGGACGACCTGGGAGATTTCTTTTTATTGTAGCTTGTTGAGTTTTTCTAGTATTCATTTTCTTTTTGGTACTTTTATAGTTTGTAAATATTTTAAGTAGTCAATATTAGATCCTTACATATGACATTGGCGTTTTGTCGTGCTGGCCCCTTTGATCTCAAATATATTTTTTGGTTTGGAACTCTAATTTCAAATTTATACCGCTATTTCCTCATGCCTTTGTGTTTCGAAAACCGTAATTCGTTTGTTTTTTCCTCTTTTGATTTTCTCTTTTCGTCACTCTGTTTACAAAATGGAAAACTTGAAATATCGTATTATTTTCGAGTACAAGTTCCACCGTGGCACCAGTGCTGCAGAAACGGATCAAAGGATTAATGATGTGTATGGCGGCGGTGTCGCAAAAGAAAACACAGTGCGTTTTTGGTTCCAACGTTTTCATTCTGGAAATTTCGACCCGCAGAACAAACCCCGTGGACGGCCGGAGACTAAAGTTAATAATGAAGAATTGAAGGCTATTGTGGAAGCGGATCCATTGCAAACTACGTCCGAGTTAGCTGCAGGCTGCGGTGTTAGTGATAAAACTGTTTTAATCCACTTGAAGCAAATTGGGAAGGTGAAAAAGCTTGAATAACTACCTCATGAATTGAGTGCAGCAAACCGACAAACACGCGTCGACTGTTGCGTTACATAACTCAACCGGCACAATAATGAAAGGATTTTAAATCGAATCATTACCTGTGATGAAAAATGGATCCTGTACGATAATTGGATACACTCATTGCAATGGCTGAACCCTGGGGAAACAGCCAAAGCCAGCCCCAAGCGAAAATTGACTAAAAAAACTACTTGTGAGCGTTTGGTGGACTAGTGCCGGTGTCGTTCACTACAGCTTCTTAAATCTGGCCAGACGACTACGGCAGATGTCTGTTGATGGCAACTGCAAATCATGATGGAAAAGCTAGCTGCTAAACAACCGAGGTTAGTCATTCGCTCTAGGCCACTGCTGCTTCAGGACAACGTAAGACAACACACTGCACAACGAACGGCTACCAAATTAGAGGAGCTTCAAATGGAATGTCTAAGACATCCACTGTACTCCCCGGACATTGCTCCAACAGATTATCTTTTTTTTTTTAATTTGAATAACTTTTAGATGGGGCAGTCCAAAGCGCCTTCAAAAATTTTATTGATTACTGTCCGAATGGTTTTTTTAGTAAAGGAATCAATAATCTACCTATGAGATGACAAAAGTGTATAGATAGCAATGGTATATACTTTGATTAAATAAATATATCACGTTAAAAAAAAGAAGACGTTATGCTCCTCCTTTACAAAACGCCAATTTCATATGTAATGACCTAATACTATATAGGTAGATATTAATATTAAGTATTTCATGTAATTATTATAGTCTTGTGTTGCAAAAACTTTTATAGATTTTATCACGGTTACTAATTATATATTATCAGGAATAAATAGAAGTAAAAAACTACAACCTACACCAATTTCTACACCTACAACAAACACCTACATCTACACTTACATCTACCTACCTAAAATAATATTCAGCTTATTAGGGTTCCGTCATACTCAAGAAACCCTTATAGTTTCGCTCTGTCCATCCGTCTGTCTGTCCGCTCTTCTATCTTATGTAATTATGAACATAAATTAATGAAATTTTTCAAAATATAGAACTGTGTATAGATCTAGGTTTTGGCATCATAAAATAATAATTAGAATTTTATATTCTAGGGGTGGCTCTTCATAAATGTGAAGTGGGGATGAAAAATATTTTTTTATTCTACCCCATCGTGTGAGGTATCGTTGAATAGGTCCGTTAAAATAAAAGCAAAGTTTATGCATAACTTTTTTACAAAGTCGTCCATTTTTCAGGAATCGGCCTCAAAGTGATTCATAAGTTGGTCCCCCTTGGCATTTCTAAACTATGTGACTTACATTGCAATTCCCCATGCTGATAGATCATGCTAAAACGTAGCGTACTTGAACTATTTCTTAATTAAAGGGAGACTATTTGATACCTAGGCATATTCAAAAAACAAAAAATACATTGCTTAGCCACAAGCCGCAAAGTAAACAAATTATAAGGGAGGAAAATAAGAGATAGAACCGAAAACTGACAGAGGCCCTGCTGCTGACGTAAACAATCCCCTTATTTACATTTTGCAAGTCTTGTTAGGTATAAGATTTCGTTTAACACAATTAAAGATATTTGTTTTCGGTTCGTAGACTACAAATTTAACGGATAATCGGATACAGTAAATACATTGATTATATATTTTAATAACATTGATTTGCAAGTATTATTCCTTAGGTTACTTTAAATCGCATCTTAATATTTTCATATTAAGATGCGATTTAAAGTAACCGAACTTTACTTAGAGTTCTCATAAATTAAATAAAAAAGAATCACAAATTTTTTTATCTCACCACATTCCAAATTTTCGAAAAAAGTAAAAATTATTCATACGCATACCAAACTGCCAATCTGACTGATATAATAGAGTCGAAATTATTGATATAAATTGCACAATGACAGAAACACATTTTCCGAGGGAACCCTAGCCTAGCTAGATCGATTTTTCTCCCCCAAAACTATTTTATTTTTCATGGTTTTCATTTTATTTCATGGTAATACTTGCAGCCGTTTTCGAAAAACCGATTATATACATATCAAATCAAAAGTACAATATATTATAACAGTTATAGTTATATATATTGACAAAGCATTTCCTGTGCGATACTGGCCGATTGAAATAATTGAGCATAAAATGAAAAAATATGTAGTAGTAGGTTTTATCTTCGTTCGTAGGCAAGATCTTAAATTAGGTATTTGCCAACATGTAAAAATTTAGTTTTATTACAACATTCAGAAATATTTAGGTAAATGTAATAATAATTAAGATTTCATATGTAGTTTGGTATTTAGGTGGTTGGATTTTCTTTTTACATTATATTAGTGTAATAACCTACAAAATTAGTTTACTTACATCAAATACAAAACGATTTACTCTGGTAAGTATGAACATAAACGCGCGAACTTCGGAGATATCAGAAATTTTGTACATGTGACCATACACTATTTCGTAGCAATTTCAAGCGTCTGGCTGCCAGCTGTATGTGGCGTTTTCACAAGATTCACAAAAGTGTTTCAAACAATCCGCAGTTTTTTTTGAAAAAACTCATTTTTAATAAACTGTACCTTTGTAAACCTTACCTTTCTTATTTTTTAGAGCGCTTCTTTTACTTAATTTATGTATTAAACAAAATAACAGGAATCCAATTACCTTTTGTGGACTGTGAGGCTTCGTTGATGGAAACGATAACACCTTTACAAATTAAATCCGACAAAGTGACGTGGAACAAACCAGAGATTATAGAACAATAACCTTAATCTGAATTACAATTGTCTTCCCTGGGCAACAAAGGGGTCTATCTGATCTCGCCGAACCGCTCAAGGAACCAACAGCGTGTAAACGATCCCTGACGAAACTTAGCGATAGCGCACCCATTCCAAAGCCTAGTAAGAATAAAATTAAGAAGTCTTTCTTATTTCTCAGTACGTAGTTACAACATAATTAGGAATTACTTTTGTCATTTTAAAACAATACTGTTTTATCACGCAAATAAGATCAATAGATATTATTAATATAAATATTTTTTGACTCTAACATTGAAACGCACTGAAGAATGCTACTTCACACACGAATGGTACAGTTTATTTTCAATTTTACAGTAGGTATTGTTTTTCAAACACAAACAATTTCAATGAGAAATTATTGTAAAGTTAATATTATATTACTAATATTCTTCCATATCACGTCAATCTGGTCCCGTGGAAAATTCTCGAAGAACTTGTGTTACGGCTACCAGTAACCAGACAACGGAAATATATTATATTCAATAATTTTATATTATACACATATTCATGACCCAGGAACATAAAAATCTTTTTTGTTCCTTTGGCGGGATTCAAACCTGCGACCTCCGGCTTGAGCACTGAAGGCGCTCAAACACTGAGCCTCAGAAGTAATTTTTTATAATGAATGTATCTTAAAACGGACTTGTATATTTGTATGATATGCAAATATAGTATATTGTAGTGTATTCTGATGAGGGAAAACCCTAATTTGTGACTTACAATGTTCGTATCGGTTGCGGCCTCGTGCCTCATCTATTTGCCATGAATTCAACTGTCACAGAATGAATAGCGGCTCTCCGTCTATGGTATCGCTGCAAACAATTTTTACTCACGTTCGGAATGAGAAATAGTTTGTATAAATCTAAGTCGTAGTCTCCGTTTGTTACAATTTCCATAGATACGGACTCATGCCTTTTAACTTGTATATAAATAAAGGAAATACTTAACTTTATATAGTTAGGAAAGTGTTTCATTTTACAAGGTTTTGTATGGTAAATAATAATTATTATTCTATTTTCTCAAATTCGTCTAATCCAATGAGATATTTCCTCTGATTCATACCTATTTTGTACCTTTTTTAACTGTTCGAACTGCCCAATTATATTAGATTACTCGAACATGTGCCGGCTATGATCTTCGTCGTATAATATCGTAGCCTCAATGAAAATTACAGTTCGTTTAAATTGAAGATATCCAAGCAGTCGTATATCTCGTTTAACGAACTAGTATCAATGCCTCATTAGTGTTGCCTGAAAGAAATGGCTCGATTTGCCACAAATTAAGGGTACAACCAACGACACGTAAATTTAAATTTAACTTTACTTAATTAGGGTTCCGTAACCAAAGAGTAAAAACGGGACCCTTTTACTAAGACTTCGCTGTCCGTCCGTCTGTCTGTCTGCCTGTATGTCACCTGAACCTCAATTCTCGTATTTAATCTTAATGTAGACTTTCATTTTACTTTGATTGTATTATAAGTGAAGCGACTTGCTATCATAAACTGATTTTGTGACGTTTGGACCAATCAGGAGGCGTTAGATGCTGCTTTAACGTTTCCAAGAATACCGGTTTGACAGTTTTAGCGGGACTTGATTGTAATCGTATCATTGCAGATTCTATTTAGAAGAATTGACCCTCAGTCTGTACCTATCCCATGGACAGTTATATATAGATAGTTGAAATTTTCATAGATGATGTATTTCTGTTGCCGCTATAACAGTGAATTTTTACAGTTAGTTAGTTAGTTAGTTATTAACAGTTGTTTTTGTACGGAACACTTCGTGCGCGAGTAGGACTGGCACTAAGCCGACTTTTACTTATTGCTTAAGTACTTTTAGTTAGTGAAGCCTAATGAGATTCTCATTAGGCTTCTCATTATATGAAGTATTTAATTTAATTTATTCTAAGCAGGTGATATTATTATTATCTAGCTAATAAGCAGACCACTTAACACTTGCCTAAATTGTAATACAATAATATCAATCAGCAAACCAATTGGCTATCGTACACAATATTAGTCCCAATATCGTAATATATCTGTAATATATTAGTATATTTACCATTCCACGTGGTTCGGCATAATATCTGTCGGCCCTAATCGTATTTCCAATTCAACAAAGACAAATTGGCCTCGATATCCAATTTGTAAGTAATAATTCCGAGATTACCTGACTTTATACTAATAACTTCGGGGAATCACAAGTTTCATAAATGGAATAATAGTTGAAATACCTAACCTTTATTTTATATCATAATTAAAAAATCCTCGCCCTAGTTATTTTTATAATTATAATTATGTGGAGTGACAAGTAGAGTAGAAATTTTCTAACGGTGCTTTTAGTAACGTTTCGTTAGAGCTACTATTCGTGAACCATAAGGCTGACCCCACATTGGGCGTGCGCTTTGCTCGGGCGTGTGAGTAGGGCGCGCGCTGCGAGCGCGATGCGTAAGCATCGCGTTTCGCTGTTCTGCGGCGTGTGTGGGGAGTGCACGCGGCGGGCGCTCGCGTCGAATTATTACCCCTTCTTCGACCTTCGCCACTGTTTCGCTCGTCAGTCATAGGGCGGCCAATGCGAGCGCCGAATGTGCCCTGCAACACGCGACGCTCACGCAGCGCCCGCATCACTCACACGCTTGAGGAACATGCACGCCTAACGTGTGGGACGCCTTATGGATCACCAATAGGTTAGGTGGTTTCCGTCCTTGTATCCTACTACTATTATAAATGTGAAAGTTTGTCTGGGTGAATGGACGAATGGATTGATGGATGAATGTTTGTTACTCTTATACGCAAAAACTACTGAACGGATTTTGATAAAATTTGGTATGGTAGTAGTTTAGACTCTGGATTGTATAGGCTATATTTCATCCCGACAAAGTACAGTGTTCCCGTGGAGTCGGTATTAACGCGGGCGGAGCTGCGGGCAAAGTTTTTAATAAACTTCTTGTACGAGCTATCACGTACATTGCTAATTTGACATAATTTCTTTGAATTGTGCGCCAAAGTGCACGCTACACTATTCTAGCTTACCAAAAGATCAATTATCAATTTAGTTTATTTACCTCAAAAAATCAGATTTGGTAAAAACATCTAATATTCTTATTCTTCTCCACTGACCTATAAATGTAGAAGTGTACAACTTCACACTTCATCTTAAATCACCAACAACTTCGTAGACTCGTATAAAGAAATAACAAATCCACCATGGGAGAAATGGGAACAGACATCGTTGATCCCCGAACCTTCATACAATTGGGAGGCTGCGTACGGTTGACTACCTATATTAATTTGATTACACAGAAACCCGAACCTGATTACTGATGTACCTGTGTATATTTAAAGCGTACTTGAGGTCGCCCTGAGGTCGAAATGCGAAAATAATTCGTATAATTTTAAGTTTGAAGTTTATATGGGTTCTTTTGTCTCTTAGGTAGAATAACTACAATTTTTACAAAAACTGTAACCCGAATGCGTAAATAAGGTATATATAGCCTATATATATCCGGACTACTATTACGAATTTATTGACACCACATTTATTAAAATTGCACTATTAGATCAGGCGCTAAGGTGGACATCCATTCATACATACATACATAGACTGCCAATATCATTACACTTCGTTTTGGCATCGCCGTAGTCGGGTAAAAAATAAAGACAAATGTAAATATTGTGACAGATTAAAATTTGATAAACATCAACGTGTAACTAAATAGTATCCATAAAACGCACGGTAGTGTTTGTTAAAACTGAGGTAGTGTGTGTAGGTGTTATTCTTATAAATGATATGTATAATTCAGCAATATTTAAAAAAATATTAGCTTTCTGCACACCTTCCTCCAAATAAACTTGTCAAATATAAAACTGTACTCAAAGTTTTGCTTCACGTATTAATATTTAAGTATGAAGCTTTATACCTATAATATATAAACGACTGAAATGAAATTTCAGTCGTTTATATAATATGCCCTGAAATACGGCGAGGCAATGTATCTAAACATGATTACATAAAATTTGAAACTGTAATTATGAAAATAATATCAGTAAATAGTGTATGTTAATTGAATACTTGTATTGAACAAAAGTACACGGTATCAAAATTATTATTTTTATGAATTTCAATATTTTTTCTGTTTTCCATCTTCTTTAACTGTCTTAAAACTTTAATAAGACTGTCTCGACCGAGACACTATTTTCTGAAAAATTAGCGCTCCAATTATAGGTTAAAGAGCTGTTTGTTATGAACTTTTAACATGATTTTCTAAATCACGTTTAGTTAAAACTACACAAATTGTTAATATACTTATTAACTAAAAGTATATTCTAGAATATAAGTTTAATTCAATAATAATATTATATATAATAGGCTAAACGCTTTTAGAATTATTAAAAGTATATTTTTCAAGCCAGAACCGACCTCACATATTAGATTGCCACGTTCTATATAAAAGAGCTCTCTCGCTGCAAATCCTTCAGCATGGGTAGAATATCAAATTACTCGATAAGATTTCAGATTGTATTTTCAAAGTAAAAGAATTGTGGATGTAAAAAAACAGATGCAGTCCGGCAGTGCCGATAGAAGTGAAAACTGAAAGTAGTGTTTCACTAGAAGTGAAAATCCCCGCTGGGAATCGGGTCTCTCCTCAGTGTGAGGAAGATCAGGGTCTTATAGTTACCAATTAACTATTTAGTAATCAGTGGTTATAGTATATCACGCTGCTAACCTACTGTGGGTGTGCAGACTTCACGGTTTTGTTTTTTAGGGTTCCGTACCCAAACAGTAGAAGCAGGACCTTATTACTAAGGTACATACAGGACCTTATTCCTGTGGCCGCTAGTATTAAAAAAAAGCCACTTGACTGTCAGTTGCACCGCGCTGTCCTATAGTGGCTAAAATCCATTTTTGAATATTAAATCAATTCTAGATGCTGCAAATTTCTTAAAAATGCAGCGCTGCGTCGAGTCGCGTATTGATGCGTTGAGAACTGATCCTAAGGCTATTCCATTAAATCAATGGTTCGTTCGAAATTCAAATCCCTTGTTCCTGTTAAACGTCACAAAACTCAAAGACAGACAATTCTCATTTCCCCCGGGATCAAAGTATCGTTAGAGTTTAAATACATTAAGTCAAGGATCCAGGTAAATGAAAATGAGAAATTCTAATTCTCGTTGTTGATGACTCAAACTAGCTATCAAACTGACAAAATTAGTATTGCATTTGTAGGTAGGTACTGTCGCCGACCAACCCGGCTTACCACTTTTGTACCTTAGGTAATCAGATCGAATATTATTCGAAATATTTTGAGTTTGAGTTTAATTATTACACATTCAAAATTTCATATAAAATAATAAAATAAAATATTCATTTTCTAATATACACACGGTGTCATATTTTCTCCTACAATAGGCATCGAATGGAGTTATTATTCTACGTCATCACCATCACGATATCACACGATCCTCTCACTCTGCATTTGTCCATTTTATATTTTTTAAATATAAAATGGATTTTATTAAATATTACTTTGTACAAAAAAATTAGGTATTGAAAAAATAATTTCCACTTAATTTAAGCAGTGAAGTAATTGTAATCTTCTAAAATAGTAGTATAAGTAGTAAAAATTAAGATTAGTCATAACTAATCTTAATTTTTAGTTATGACTAATCTTAATTTTTATTACTTAAACTACTTACGGGAAACTTGATCCATTTGTTTTAGACCCCTAGTTTAAAAACAAAACGATCAAGTTTCCCGTAATCAAGTTTTCGACATACAGGTCCTATTTGAAAAAGGCCGCTAAAACACGTGACATTTATCTGGCTACAAGAATCTGCGACAGCCACGAGAATATCAGTGAAGAGAATATAAAACTAAAGACAGGGAATTCTACCAAGTGACATAGATACAATAGACAGGGCACTTGATCCCCCCATACAATTACTATGCAACTTTTAAAAGACATCGATTTAACCTTTATTTATTGCATAATATACAATAAACAGCTTAAATTACTAGCATGTATGTGAAATGCGGTGTTTTCGCATTAATTTTACCATAATATTTTTCACCGTCTTGTGAGAAATACGACACAAGAAAGAGTGACTAAACGGTCACTCTTTCTTGTGTACCTCTTCTTATTTATATATCTTAGAACTTTGTAAATATGCAATAATTAATCAATAATTAAAAACATTTTAGGGGCACATGATCCCGGTATGTACCTAGGAGTAGTTTTATGCTAAAACAAATTACTCCTAAAACAAAACAAAAGACACATAAAAAAAATAAAAACACATAGATAAGAATTCATTTTAAACTTATTCACATCCTATACGTAGTGTTTAAATAAAACTTACAAAATAAAAATTGATTGCAACAAATTAATCGTCCACCATTTTAAAAAGTGCCATATCTAACGATAGTAGTCATTTGGTAAAGTTGCTGGTAACATATTATTATACTACCAACATAGCTATTGTAAAGGAAGGTATTGCCCATACAAGTTCTGTAAATGGAGTGTACCTAGTCTCTCTCTCTCTCTATTTCTTTTAAGGCCAAGTGTCCCTCTCCTTCCGTACCTAATACATACGTACTGATACATAACAGATTTTCATTAACAGACAGTAGTTAAAAACTAAATAAATTCACTACTATTATAAATGTGAATGTTTGTGAGGATGGATGGATGGATGTTTGTTACTCTTTCACGCAAAAACTACTAAACGGATTTTGATGAAATTTTGTATGGTAGTAAGTAAGCGTTCCCATGGAATACTGTATTTACGCGGGCGGAGCCGCGGGAAAAAGCTAGTCTTTTGTAAATGTGAAAGTGAGTTTGTTCGTTTGGTTGTTTCTTTTTCAAGTAAAAACTACTTAACCGATTATCATGAAACATGGCTCGGATATAGAGTAGACCACGGAGAAGGACATAGGCTACTTTATCGCGGCAAAATGTACAAATCCCACGAGATATGTTTTTGCGCGCACGAAGTTGCGGACATCTAGTATAACATTATATAATATTTGAAAATAACAAGAAAGATTACCTTGAGACTTGAGGACAATCGGCGTGAAGAGGCAATTGTGCCTAATGCCTATTGAGATTGAAGGTGAATAGAAATTAATGTTTTAGGTTGGTATATTTTTACCAATAACACCAGCAGAACAGTAGCGAGATATAGATAAGTAGCTTTTGTCCGCGGCTTCGCCCACGTAAACGGTACTTTTTGGGATAAAATAGCCTTTGTGTGAATCATCCAGAGCATAAACTAGTATTATACCAAATTTCATCAAAATCCGTTAAATATATTTTACGTGCAAAAGGAAACAAACATCCATCCATCCATCCGCACAAGTTTTCACATTTTGTTGGTGCTGTGGACAAAGATATCTCGCGCCACAAAAAATTTATTAGGGCGAAATAGTTTTGTCGACAGACGACAACACGCTGTAGACATCAACACGAATATTATATACAGGAGATTTGAATGAATGAATGAAATATTATTTACAACACAACACAAATTAAAATATTAAAGTTAAGAGATATAAAAAACAATAATTATACACAGGTAACACAATGGCGGCCGTTTTACTAGGTAGCAATCTCTTCCAGGCAACCACGGGTAGAGGAAATAATAGAAAATAATTTGGCATGCATATATGCAGATAAAAAGAACACAATTAATAAAGTTCGAAATATTAAAAATCACTATTATTAAATAATAATAAATTAATAAATAAATATCATAAATTACCATTATTAAATAAGTAAATACATAAATAAATACAAAACACACGGATACACAAATAATTTAAATGGAACTTTAAGACAGATAAAGTAATAAACAAAAAACATTGATTATTTTTTGGTTTGTTTGTTTGTTTGTTTGCATTGAATATGTCGCGAGCATCATCTAGTATTAAATATTCTCTTGTCGCGTCTTCGTCTTGTGCTAGGGACGCTGTTTTTTCCTTTTGTTGATGTCATATTATGTGATTTCGTCGTTAGTTAATAATGACACATTAATAAATAATCATTTTACCATTTATTATTATAATTGACGGGAAAATAGCCTAGTAACTAGTTTGTTATGCGATACTATGGTGTCATTATAATATTGACGTATCAATAATCGTAATTTGATTATTATGTCTCGATGACAATTTTTTTTTTAACAAATTTTAAAAGCAAGGTACAATACAAACTCGGTGTCACAAAAACCTAGAAGGTTTGTCCGTACACCGGTGCATCTATCATCAAATGCTCAATTTAGATATTATTACTTAAGTAATCCTTTAATATTAATTAAAGGATTACTAAATGCAAATATCAAAGTGGCGATTGAAAATGTGTATTTTAAACTGGATGTTGCCCACGACATCGACCGCGCAAAAAGAAATCCCGCGAGAACGCCTAAAGCCTATGTGGTAATCCCGAGCCTAAACAACTACCACGCCAAATTTCATTTCATCAGAATGTACGTTTGTTGTTTTTTTAATATTAGCGGCCACAGGAATACATAATTAATAGCGCTCGTCACACGTATAGTTCTGACCGCGGGAAATAGCACACGCCGTTCCAGCCCGCGCTCCGAACCATGTAAATACTCGGCCGACAGTCCAGACTAGCATGTCGTTGAGGGCGCATTATAAACCGCGCGCTATGACGTATTTTGCCGTATTATGTAAACGGTGACGCATTTTCGTGTAATTAGCACGACATTTCCACCCGTAGCACAGATCCCTCCGCGGTTTGTAACACAGTCCGAACTTTACGTGTGCAGGGCGTTATTCTGTGAAATGAAAAAATGAAAAATGAAAATGAAATGTGTGACTATCTAGCTGTCACGGTTCACGAGGTCTAGAGATCGCCAGCCTATAATGACATACAGTGGTTAGTAATATGTACCTTAGTAATAAGGTCCTGTTTCTACTCTTTGGGTACGGAACCCTAAAAAAACAAAACCGTGAAGTCTGCACACCCACAGTAGGTTAGCGTGATGTACTATAACCACAGATTACTAAATAGTTAATTGGTTACTATAAGACCCTGATCTTCCTCACACTGAGGAGAGACCCGAGTCCCAGCGGGGATGTAGGTGGCGTTTTCTTTGTGTATTGTCATTTCTCTCAAAATAATTTGTCATTCCATTATAATGTATTTGGGCAAATCGCAATTAGCCAAAACATCCAAGTTGCCTTATAAATAGAAATAAGAGGAACAAGGCATCAGGAGCATTCAAAGGCGACTTTAAAATCTTATCAGACGCGGGACATGATTGACGAAAGTCGGGCAACTAGATTGACGAAATTTGGGCAACTTCATGGACGAAAGTCGGACAACTCGATTGCGCCGTTTGTGGAAAGGCTTTTGTGGGCATTAGGATTAGTTTGGCGTAGCGGAACTGCACTGTTCTCCGCCTGCTCCATTTATCAAAGCCGAATTTGTCAAGATAAATCCTTTTTTTTTTTAACTGTAGACTTAGTATTGACGAGTTGATTTTGTTTATTTTAAGTGTACATAGTTTTTTTGTAATGCTAATACTTACTATTATGAATGTGAAAGTTGGTGAGGATGGATGGATGGATAGATATTTGTTACTTTTTCATGCAAAAACTACTGAACGGATTTCGTTGAAATTTGATGTCGTAGTAGTTTAGGCTCTGGATAAATAATCTGGACAAACATAGGCTATATTTTATCCCGTGACCCCGTATAGTATCCCAAGTACTATACCCAAGTAATTTACTGTATAGTATCCCAAGGGACCGTGTTCCCTTGGGATACTATACAGTATTTGCACGGGCGGACCCGCGGGCAAATACTGTATAGTATACCAAGTACTATACCCAAGTACTATACAGTATTTGCACGGGCGGAGCCGCGGGCAAAAGCTAGTCATAAATTATATACATATTATATTTTACCTACGTATCTTCGGTATTTTTTTTTATTATTTACGGTTTTTAACATCTCGGTCTAACGACCACCTTAAATACAAATATTATTAAACTTTAATTTTATATACATTTATCAGTTTTAAATATTTAAGTACAATCACAACCATTTCCATTCAAACACTGTTTTAAATTAGTAGGTAAGTTACATATTCTTTTCTCTAAATTAAATTCTACACAATCTATTAGTAAATGTACTTTACACTTATTTATGTTTTGTTTAGTTATAAGACGAATATGAGTTATGTTATTGTGTACAATACGCAATCTGGTTATCACTACTTGGTCATCTCCACAATCGAATGAACTTGGCGACTTATCAAAAATTGAATTCCTAACATCTCATATAAGCAAACAGGATGAAAATTGGATATATTCTCGTGACAAAACATCGTGACGTCACCGCACGAATTTGTCCACGTATGGTAAAATATCCATTATATGGAGGGATAGTGTACAAAGAACGAGACAATTCGGCCGAGGTCATTCGGCGCCGCTGACACTGACAAATCGTTGGTGGCGGGTTGCGGCTAATGTCAACGTTTGGGACTGAGGGTCAGCTCACAAAGAGACGATACTGACGCGGCGCTGCATTCCTAAGATAGGTATTAAAAATTGAAATTTATTTAGGTTCTAATCAAGGAGATACACGTTTTATGTGACACCAGTCATACTACACATGCTCTGTGCAGCGCGGTGTATCTTCGTGTATTGCCGAATATACGCGACGAGAGAAGTCGTCACAGCACGCCGTCGACAAAGATTTCACGCGCTGGTTTATTTGCATATTATATGAAAACAAACTTTGTCGATATAGTCGGTGTAGATATCGCTCGCATCTCATAGTTACAATGCGTTGCAAACGTTTTCAATTAATATCATCGTCATATTTATTAATACTTTTTTTTTCGTCGAGAAAATGCCCTTAAGCATCCCACGAGGGCGGGAGGGTCCTACCCGGGAGTATGTGAGACTCTGCTGCGCCCGAAAAGATGGTGAGTGGGCGCAGCCTCTCCTCACTAAAAACTCGGTGGTACTCCACGTACTCCACTCAATACCACCCTTGGCGGGCCACGGGATCGCGTGAGCATACACCGCGACTCCGCCGGAACATACATATTAATACCCACGCGAAGCATAATCTTGCAGTAAATTCTTACGAAAATTGTCAAACGGAGGAGTATTATATTTGGCACAGTTAAAGTTTATGTGGATGAAAGTGTGCTTGAAAATGCATAAAATTAATAAAAATAACAACATCACCTCTACCTCAGACTATTAACACTACCGTGCATTTGATGGGAACAATTTTGTTATACAATTATGTTTTTCGATTTGTGCCAACATTTACATTTTTTTCCCCGAAGTTCCCTTATAAAGTACAAACTTAAAAATTACATGGGCTGATTTCGACCAAAGGGTGTCTTGTAATCCAGTGTTATCCTTCAAATTGAAACGTACCTAAGTTCTATGTCATTGAGTAGGCATGTAGTACTTAACATGCCTATTCAGTGACAAATACCGGTTCTCATTACAATGTTGCACGAGAAACACCGCAATCGGTACCCGCAACCTTCATAGTTAATGTACAGCGATAAATCCGCACGAAATTTCACCGCAAATATCACTCCACTAATAACCCGGCAATTTTTCACGCGCACCATAAACGCAAATATCTGGTTCCGCAATTCATATTCCCGGTATCTTAGGTAGGTAATAAACACGTGACTTATGGAGTGTATATTTTTCTAGAACCTTCATGCTTTGTATAAAAAAACAACTCCGTGGTGTGAACATTATTTTATGTTTTATAAAAAAGATGTTATGTCAAAGTGACAATGACTTTGAATCCTGGAAACACACGTACTTAATTTGACATTCCTTAGGCTATAAAACTACAAGGGACTATATTGTCCGGAGTCCGTAAGGCCGGGGAAAATTTAAAGCACTGAAAATAGAGCTGAAAATCGAACACACAAGTGTCGAGTCAAATGTCAAAGTCGTCATTTCTACACTTCGATTTTCAACTCCATTGTATTAGCGCAGAGTTAATTATCACTGACATTCTTAAAAGATTTCAAATTAAGTAGGTGTGTTCCCAGGCTAAGGTAGATTAATTCAGTCTACCCGAAGGATAAGTAGCGTAGACGTATGTTCCCTCTGGTGTTAATAACAATACCATATTATTACGTGTAAATCTACTACCACTATTTTGTATCATTGGAAGCACTCCTCATTTCCTAAGAACAAATGCAGTAAGTACTCATAAAACAGATTAAAAATCTGTCCCAAACAGTGACTTTAATAATTCTACACAGCCTCTAAGCAAAATTATTTACCTCCCATTAAATAGTTTAGTGTTGCGAAAAGTTTCCTGTTTTTTGTTACAAATTCAACGGCCAATTATAAAAATGAAGATAGATTAGAAGGAAAAAGTGTCCGAATAACCCTTCCATTTGCGAGCACCGAGCAGCACTAAAATTCGATAGCTCTAAGTCGTCAGCTGGATGAAGTAGCGTGATTAATATCTTCGCCCGGCTCAATTTACAGCCGGTATGGCCCCGGTTTTCCAAACCAAATTAGCCCCAATACTTAGGCGATAAATTTGAAATGCGTCTCAAATGGACCAAAATTTTGTGGTTTTTCGTAAATTTATACGCCGTTGTACACCAGTAACACCAGTTGTGTTTTAGCAGCAATAATGTACAGATGCGACCGTTGTATTTCGACAGTCGCAACTATTATAAATTATACATTGTGTCCCAAAACTTTCTCTTTCATTTTACAAATGTACCTATTCGTTTTTTCAATAAATTATAAAACCATTTCTACTGACAATTTATCAAGGTCTAATTAGGTCAAATTAGTCTAATTAGACATAAATTTCGACCTAAATAGGCTAGAGAAATTCGATGAATTTTGCGAAAATTCGGCAGCTAGTGTTACGGCATCGTTAGTCGATATTGCAATTAGTGGAGCTAATTCAGTAGAAAACGGTTTAGTGGAAATTGGGCTTGCGTCTGACAGACCTGCAGCTGATGCCAGCTAGTTTCCAATCTCATTATATGAGAATATTGGTTATAAGATGGTTTTAATTTTAATATCAGTTTTAATAATTATTTAAACCTAACCTAACCTGTAACGGCACTTTGAATATTTTACATTAAAAGTTTTTTTAATAAAAAACTCACCATTTGTTTAGGAGTGCACATATATATATATATATATATATATATATATATATATATATATATATATATATATATATATATATATATTATATAACCGTAGGTTAATACTTACATCGAAAGAAATTTATTAACTTTTGGATCTCATTTCACAGAATTATTGCGTTCTCTTATGTTTTCAAAGACTATGTTATTCTTAGGGAAAAATACGTGACAATTGACACAACAGCTACTCCCGCCGTGGGAGATAAGATGACATTTGACAGGGCTCCCGTAGCTCATGTAAAGCCCGATCACCTAAGAAATTTAGATATTTTTTTCGATAGCGAAGGCTTCATAATATTTTAGGCACATAATAAGGTTGCATGCACATATTATATACTCATGCGCTCTAACAACGCTTCTACAAATACACCAGTTGAAATAAAAAAAAAACCATGTTATTTATTATGTCATACTTTAAACGAACAATTATAATATTTACAAGTAAATATTATTATAATCAGACTCTCGGAAACAGCTACAACGATTTCCATGAAATTTTGCATGCAGTGGGTTTCGGGGGTGAAGCATCGATCTAGCTAGGTCCTATCAACCGCTAGTTTTTGAGTTATATATACTTTTTCTTTTGTTGCATAATAAGATATGAGTTCGCGTGGCTCAGCTACCTGTACATTGGACTTTTTGCGTTGTTGGCTACCTAGGGTGGGTTCAAGTCGCGGTCAGACTAATATTTTTAAGATTCATTTTTTTAATCACCGTATGTTATTTTTTGCCATTTTACTAGAACTCCGAGCAAAGCTCGGTATCCCTATAATATACTTTTAAACATAATGAGCATACATCGTTAGTCGTTACTGCAAAAATACTAAAATATATTTAAAAACACCTCACACTCTTCATTCACATAGCTACGCTTGTTATGTGGAAAAGTAACTTTTCTTTTCCTTAGCATCTTGACATAAAAGAAAGAAGAACTTAAGTAATGAACTTACATGTTCTACTTAATTAGGACTCCGTGTTAAGCTTGACATAAAATAAAAAGACGAATGCATGTACTGGTAATCTGGGCGAAGTGTTATATGCGAGTGTGGTCGTATTTTATTTTAAATTTGGAAGCGTGAATAACTGGCTGTTCCCCGCGGCTCCGTCCGCGTAATTATAATATCTATGGACGCTTAACACCACGACAGTCTGGTCCCGTGGTAAGTATCCGAAGAACTTGTGTTACGGGTACCAGACAACGGAAATATATTTAATACTTTTTATACTGTACTTATATTTAAGATTTTTATTATATTATACACATATTTAATAAACATCCATGACCCAGGAATATACAGAAAACTTTTTTTTTTATTCCCTGGCGGGATTCGAACCCGCGACCTCCGGCTTGAGCGCCAATGAGCTGACCACTGAGCCACAGAGGTCGTCGGAAATTATACTATCGAGTATCCCGCGGGAATACGAGTACTGTACTTTTCCGAGATAAAACGTAGCATGTGTTAATCCAAAGCCTAAATTACTACCATACCAAATTTAATCGATATCCGTTCAGTAGTTTTTGCGTAAAAGAGTAACAAACATCCATCCATCCATCGTCAGAATCTGTGACATTTATAATTGTAGTAGGATTAAAAATAGCAAAAAAGAGTTTTTTGACGTAAGAGAGTCGAAATTATTGATATATTGTTGCACGACGACATAAAAAAAAAACATATATTGCTTGAAAATGCCCAGTTTCTAATTTATAAGGCCTAGCTAGATCGATTTTTCTCCTTCAAAACTCCCTGCATAATAAATTTCATGGTAATACTTGCTGTCGCTGTCGAGTCGAACTATATACAAGGTCGTCTCGTTTAAAGTATAAGATAATATATATAACATGTACGCTTCACAGTTCACGCCACGTCAATCTGGCCACGTGCTAAGTACCCGAGGAACTTGTGTTACGGGAACCAGACAACGGGAAGTATATTTAACTCTTTTATACTACCTATAAATATATTATTTTTATTTTTATTTTATTAAACACATATTTAAAATATATCCATGACTCAGGAACACATAAAAACTTTTTTGTTCCTTCGGTACGATTCGAACTCGCGACCCTCGCGCTATCGCGCTCAACCACTGAGCTACAGAGGTTGTCCTTATATCAAGCAATGTTTAAGAAATTTGAAACACATATTCTAAAATAGCAGGATATTTCTAATAAAAACATGCTGACTTTCGGAACTCATTTATAACATTAATTTAATAAGTGTCCGCGCCATTTTGCGGGATTCGCGCGCGGCGTCAAAAGTGAGTACTTCACATAAAACATTTTTTTAAATATTAATATAAGAATTATAAATAATCATGGTGTATTCTGAACACTTTAATGGTTTTATTGTTAAAGCTAATTTTTCAATAAGCTAGACAGACGGGTGTAAATTAAGTATAGTGTCTTGAAAATTGGATTTTTTTTTAAACAGCGCAATTTTTTTCACGTTTACAATTTTTAGTGCTTACGACAGTCCACTACAAGACGTGACCTGGAAAAAACTACAGCCTCATCCTCCAGAGTCCTTGGTCCTTTTCACATTTATTGCAGATACACCGTAGGTATATTGTAGTCATTTTTACCCTGCGACCAGACAATACATTGAAAAAGACGAGTATTAAGGGTTAGTTACTCTTTATTTACAACTTATCGATTTTATTCTACACCCATTGTTTTTCGTCACATCCAATATTTATGGTTTAGATATGGTGCCTCATAATTAAAGTACAAAAATATGACATAATATATAGTTATGAGTTTTACATTTACTGAAGGTCGAAATTCGTCAAAAAAAAATTAAAAATAAACTTATAAATATCACATACAAAAATAAAAAAATAAAAATGTATAAATTGTGACCTAGAATTACGAATAAAACAATGATCGCTTTATTATTACTCTGGGGCCGGGGCTGTGACATTAACAAACATCAACGTGTAACTAATATTGTATATATCTATCAAACGCATGGTAGTGTGCCTCAGCTCCGGCGCAAAACGACATTGTTAATAATCTGAGGTAGTGTGTTCTTGCTATTTCATTCATTAACTTTATGTATTTCTAAGCACTATCTAAAAAATATTAGCTGTCTGCACACCTTTCTCCACGTGCAAACTTTAATTGTGCCAAATATCATACTCCTCCTTACGCACAATTCTCGTAAAACTATACCAAAAGTTTTTGCTTCACGTATTAATATGTATAATATGACGATCTCCTGGATAAAATCTAATATTTTTATGACCGACAATAATTATTGTATACTTGATTACATATCTCTACGTAGACATAACATGGCGTAAAACCCACGCCTACTCACTTGTCGACTGTACAAGATGCAGTAATATATCACAGGTTTTTCAATTACCTCGTTGTTTATTTGGAGCAATACACTCTCTTTAGTTTTAATTACGTAATTTGCAGCCAAGTAGTGAGCTTCGTTGCAGTGAATTACCTCTAATGGCCTCACTCGAGTCTTTTAACGACTCATAACTTACAGTGGGTTCTAGCTGATGAAAGTTATGACTGTAAAGTTTCTTCATCAATTCCAAATGCATTGGTGTGGGGTGATTAACCTTACTTCAATCGTTACCTGCAATAAAATAATGCTATATTAATTGTAAGTCATAGTCATAAAGAGTAACTAATAGCCAGTTTCGTGGTGATAAAAATTCTCGATTTTAATATTATTATTAACAACTATTTTAATACACCTAAGTATGACATAATAATTTTCACATCTTTTTACCCGACTATTTTTACTTACCACTAACGTCGCCAATACGTAATGTGGTTTGTCGTTTCAGCCTGGTGACGTCCACTGCTGGACATAGACCTCCCCCATAGATTTCCTATGCGACCAGTCGCTCACGGCCTGTGTCCACCGACTCTGCGACTTTTCTCAGGACCTACCTACCATACATACTGAATCTATTTGTAATGGCCTAATCGATGCTATTGTTGAATATTGTAGAGTAATCCTCTTTAGAGCGTTTTCCATTTATGCGATACGATATCCGATATCGGCCCGGAAAACGATCTTATGTCGTCGACGTAAAAGCGTTGTCACATTTTGGTATCAAATCCAATATCCGAATGAGAATGACAGGTATGTTTCATATTGAAACATATGTTTTTATTGTCTGGGATGTATGATGTGGAGATAATGGGAAAACGCTCTTACGATGTAGTCTACGATGCGACGCTAGCTCGGGACTGTCTAGCCTTTATATTTTCGAGGGGAAAATCTTCATAAGATCATCCTTTAATTCATCCAAGATTTTTCCCACTAAAAACCCCTCTGCAAAATCAAGGATTTGATTTTACTTTAAACTACGGGAAGATCTGTATCCTAAACACTAAGAGTCCTAACTCCTAATGCCCTACAGACCTTAGCTTTAACCATAGATTTATGTATCAATAAATAATAAATATATATAATAAGTGCGGGATGTCTGCACAGTGAGCCCTAATGTAACATAAGGAAAGTTGGAAGGATATGGGTATAAGGATGAAATTTCTTTCTGCCAATCGCGTAGTCTCACACGACTGATCGTAATGATGGTTTAAGATGTCTTAATCACATTGAGAGGAAAACTAGGTATGCTGAACGAAAGAACGTCGGTGTCCAAAAGTGAAGAGAGTTTATTTATTTACAAATTATCTTGTTATTAATACAACATTATTGTTAAGTGTGTGTATACATATAATATTACATACCTACTAGTGTGTATTTATAACTCATTAGAAAATTGCAACTACAGGGCCTTTACTCAAGATGCATTCGATAATTTCGACGGCGCAGTTCGAAATCAAAAATGTTTGGGATTTGATATAAGGCGTCGTAAGCGACATGTCACTTAGCGATGACTTGTGTCAAATCCCATACATTTTTTGTTCGAACTTCGCCGTCGAAATTATCGAATACCTCTTGACTAAAGGCTCTGATGTGATGATTTTCGCAGTTTTCTGTCCCAGTTCCTCCTCTGCTGAGTTGCATCTTCATGTTCACTGTGACGCATAAACAGCCTCGGTGGTCCACTTCAATGCTATTGGAGTACTCTGGGATCTCATCTGAACTACGCCAGTGCTCTCCATGCGTTCATGTTTTAATAACATTCATACACAGTCACAAATGTTTATAACCAGCATGACTAATTAAGCGGCTACCGTCCAAGAGTTAAATTATGTAGAGAGAGCCTCCACGAGATTATTTATCCTACTGCTGCCTTGAATTATCAACCAAAAAATAATTATATTTTCGATTTAACATTTTATTTATGTTACGTAAACGGTATTGCAACAGCTTACCGCTCGATACTGCTGTTGGAGACGCGCCAACCGGTCCCGATAATTCTAGCTGAACGTTTGTTTGTGAAGTAAACTATTACTTAACAATTCAGATACCGAGTTAAACAATTTATTAAGATATTAAAAGTTACATAATCATTATATACTAAATTAAAATTTAGTTAGGTTCGTTAAAAAGGAAATCTAATTCTCGTCTTTTTCGTCTCGTTTTTAAAATAAATTTATATTCATTCAGACGTTTGACGGTAAACATACAAGTTTTCGGATTAATTATAATATCAGTGTAATAACTTAAGAGAATTATTAGTGGCTAAGGATTAATGTTAAAGGACAAAAGGAATCAGTTACAATTAAGTCATTATGTATTCAAGTATTCTCTTCAGTACAGAAACGCTCATATTAGATACCACCCCCGAGCGCGGTCGTTTTATGATATTTGAGTACATTTTACACAAAATATATTTCATATGAAGCAAAAAATACCTATAGTTTTTATATATCGACAAAAACGTAGTTTCTTTAGACGTTCTAAATAGCGTAATCGTTTTCGAAAGCATATAATACGTTCTTTTTAGTTTTACTCTCTTTGAAAGTTCTCTGCGAGCTTAAGAAGTTGCGCTTTTATTCAACTTGGTCTCTTTTTTCCCCATTTTCATCATTTTTCGTCTACAATATCTCGCTGATAGCTGTGACCAGACAACTTTGTACTAATTTAAAATGTAGAAATAATATTCAATAAAACGCTAGAAAGATTTGATTGTTATTTGAATATTAAAAGATTAAAAGCGTAAAATTTTATGTAAAATATTTTCATCATTAATTTCAGAAAACTCATTTAAGTTTGACCTAATAATTTAAAAGTCTAGCACACTAAATTATACTTTTAGGTCTTATTTAAACAATTTTTACAACTATTATTTCTCGTGAAAATTTCTCGGCAACATAATATTAATATTTCTTTATGAAAATATTTTAAGTGGCAATTAAAAAAAAATCTCTATACATACCACCACTCCTCGGTCTGAAGCAGCAACCGAGTAATAAATATTTTAATGAACTTGTTGCAGAAATAGTTTTATGATTACAATATGTGGGTCAAGCTAGTTTGCTACAAAATTTATATATATAATACTATTTCTACTTCGAAGGTATTGTTTAAAATACTCTGTAAATACGTGCGCATGATGCCGTATTATCAGGTGCAGTCGCCGTCAAACGCGGGGTAACGTAGCTGTATATATACTGCATATGCTACGAGCATAAGTACAGTTTTCGTTAACAAAAACACAATAGTGCAATATGATGCTCCCAATTTACATGTCACATATTTAACGTGAAATAAATAAATACAATGGCACATTAACTTCGGTCGAATTCAATATTTTTACACACCACGACGATACGCGGCGCTGCATTTTTAAGATAGCTATTCAAAATTGATCTGTATTTACTACCTACACAAAAATATACACGTTTCATATGATATCAGTACTACACTGCACATGCGCTGTGTTGCGCGGTGCAACCTGACATTCGAACTCTGCAATGAAACGTGTATCTTCTTGTGTAATGAATAAAGTTCAATTTTGAATAGCTATCTTAAAAATACAGCGCCATGTCGCGTATCGTTTCGATTCGGTGTGAACCTTTAACCCTTATGTAGCAGAAATTTTGGTCTGAGAGAGATAGTAAATTACAATATTGTTGGCGTAAACATTTCCCGTAGCACAGCTACATAGCGTAGCTCTGCTACGTAGCGTAGCACTTTGTGTCTATAAATTCTAAACTGGCTACCATAGACGTTGTTGTAGAGAGAAATAGATATATTGTTAGTATTGATTGGATTTGTAACAGCGTAATAGTGCTATTTCAAACAAAAATATAAATAATAATCATCAATTGTTTTACAAAACTTATTAAAAATTAAGTATCAATATGTACATTGTATCGAAAACGGCGCAATCGCAGTTCGATTTTCATAATTAATTTATTGTGCTCCGGCGATACTCAATGCTTAATTATATGGGAAATCAGAAACCTTTTTTGACCCGAGGCAATCCTTTTATCTACTTGGTGCAGGTGGGCTGGAAAATTATGAACCCTGATCGGCCGAGCCGGGCACTGAAGGAATTAAAACTTTCACCCTTTTTCATTTTACTTTATAAAGGTTGTATTTATATGATAATTACATTCATCATCAGCATCAACGTGTCGGTAAAAAATGGTATCATAGATTTAACTGTCAAACCTACTTGAGACCGATATTTTTAATTGGATTTTAGTGTAATCGATCTTATCTTTATTTCTCTGTTAATTGCATCCACATTAACGAGACAAGTTTGTAACGAATCAATTTGTGCGTAAAATTCTATAGTCTATTTGCGTTAAGAAAGCAGTGAATCGTATGTCATCCTTCAATCTAACAAAATATGTCATAATTGCTTTCTTTAATTCTTTTATATCTATTGACGCCGGTTTTATATCTATTTTAATCTGGTCCCATGGTAAGTTGTCGAAGAACTTGTGTTACCAGACAACGGAAATATTTAATATTTTTAGTAAATTATACACATATTTAATAGATATCTATCATCCAGGAACACATAAAACTTTTAGCTCTAGCGAGATACAAACCCGCGACCTCCGGCTTGAGCGCCAACGCGCTAACCATTGAACCACAGAGATCATCCAATTGGTTAATTATGAACACAAATTTTACGCATGTTTCACTGTGTTCTTAACACGAATAGACTATATTTAAATTAAAAAATTTCTTAAAAATATTTTTCATGAAACCACTTCACCCGACGGAGGCGAGTCCTCTATTAAATAGGTACTAGCTTAAAGTACTAAGCACTTAATTAGGTTCGCGGTTTCTTTCACAGAAACCTAATTACAGTCTGACTTTTAATTATGTTGTTCCAACACAATTTAATAAATGCCCCTGTGAGCCTAACATCAGAGTGTGTGTTACGTAATAATTCATTTTAATTAATTTCACGTCACAAAGACATCGCATAATTAAATTTATGGAGTATTTTCTATAAGCAGACGTAATCGCGATATTAAGTTACTCGTGTAAAGCAATCTTCGGAGAGACGTGTATTTCAGTTTATTTTCAATGGTTTTGTTGTATGGAATAGCGTGTTTCTCAATTATTGTGTGTTTGATTTAAAATTAACCAACGAAAATAACAAATTATATTTTGTAGTAGTAGTAATTTATGTATACACTATATTGAATATCAAATTATAGAAATCGAGCATGCATTACAATTAATGTTTATAATAGGCATGTCGCCTATAAAATATTTTTCGTCTATTCGATGTTAGAGAACATGTTTATAGACAATCTAGAGCTCATTTTCGTATATCTTAAATAATAACGATGATACAAACAATTTAAATTTACAATATGAAAGAGAGCGATATATCGGCCTGTGACGTCACGAGTTGCGCCCGCCATACATTTGTCATTACAAAATGTATGACGGTAGCAATTTGTGACGTAACAAATCGTTTTGCGAGAGAGAGAGATGGACAATATTTTTTATTTGCTTATAATTTTTAATCGCGTCAACCTATTTTTTAGATTTATGTATCTTTAATTAGCAATTTAAAAATTTAATTTATAAAAATGTGATATTCCGCACTAGGCAACATCCCTGTTGTTTCTAATAGGTGGTGGACCGTATTTATATAGTCAGAAATATTGGGGTATTACTACTTGATAAACGTAAAAAAATATAATATTTTATTTTTGGTTTATTAATTAGTGACATCTGATTAATATTTTTAAGCAAAAAATGATTTTTTTTCTCTGCACTATTTCTCTACACAATCTTCATAATTTTGAAGTCGGTACCTCAAAATTATCAAGATTGTGTACAGAAATAGTTAAAATTTTAGCCGAATTTAAAAGGAGAATTACTTATAAAATAAGATTTATTACATATTTTTTGTGCGTTTTTACTCTGGAAGTCGGTTTTAATTTTTATTTAAAAATAATATTTTTTCTCTTTTAAGTCATATTTATTTTATTATTAACACATTTTAAGAAAGTTTAAAATTATAATTTAATAATAATTAAATTTAAAATTATTAAAATTATCCAATATATAATTGAAATAAATATATTTTAAAAAATATATATATAAATAAATAATTTAAATTTAAAATTATTATAATTATCGAATGTATAATTGAATACGAGTCAATCTTTCAGTAGGTATTGTATATAAGACGATGATGATGATTACTGTTAGTAACATAATTGCATGTGCTTGTAGTTCTATAAACAATAGCGATATTTCCAAACGTGTATATTTAAAAATTGAGGAGTTCTGTTCAGTGCTTTTGGATCCAGGGTATAAAACCCTTGGCACAAAGTTTTACTTTTTGGTAGCATATGCTTGATTTACTTAACAAAAGTCAAGTCCCTATAAATTTTGAAGAGTTCCCCCGATTCCTCATAGATGCCATCATCAGGTCTCCACTTTAGTGACTAAAGGACCAATTTCGAATTATAACCTTTACAAAAACAAAAGAAATTTGCAAATAGGTCCACAAACAGCAGAGTTATGTTCAAAGATATCCGTGTCGATGTAAAATACTATGAGAAGTACCTAATAATAGGACTTTACCTATTAAATTGCCGTTCTGCAGTACTGGCCATTTCAAATCAAAATAATTTTTGTAATAATTCTAATTTCAAATTAATTTTATTTTAAAAACATGGAATTCTTTTTCCAAAAGTAGTCATTTGTTTATTGATTAGCGTTACATTTTCATCGCATTTCAAACTTGTTCCTCATCATGGATACGATAAAAATTCGAGTAATTATGGAATATGAGTACCGTCGTGGCAGCAACGCGGCACAAGGGGCACGCAACATCAACGACGTTTACGGAGCTAACACTACAAACCAACGCACCACCTGTTATTAGTTTGCTCGCTTCCGTTCTGGAAATTTCGACCTGAAAAATGAACCTCGCGGTCGTCCGAAGACTCTGGTCGACAATGACGAATTAAAGGCGATTGTGGAAGCTGATGATACACAATCTACGGCTGAATTAGCAGCAGCTTTCGACGTTAGCGTCAAAACAATATTTGTTCATTTGTGTCAAATTGGCAAGGTAAAAAATCTAGACAAATGGGTGCCCCACGAACTCAATGATCGCCAGCACGAAGTACGCGTCGAGACGTGCCTTGCACTGCTCAACAGACACACAAATGAAGGAATTTTGAACCGCATTGTTACCTGCGATAAAAAATGGATTCTGTTTGATAACCGCAAGCGCTCAGCAAGTTGGTTGGATCCTGGTTCAGCACCTAAACAATGCCCTAAACGAAAACTTACCCCTAGAAAAGTGATAGTCACTGTTTGGTGGTCTAGCGCCGGTGTGATTCATCACAGCTGCTTACCAAACGGGGTGAGCATTACTGCAGATGTGTATTGTGAAGACACAATGATGGAGAAGCTTGCACATCTCCAACCAGCATTGGTCAATCGCTCGTCTCCGCTGCTCCTGCACGACTACGCGCGACCTCATACTGCACAGCAGACTTTCTCCAAGTTGCAAGAACTGGGGTTGGAAGCTCTCCGTCATCCGCCCTACTCACCAGACCTTGCGCCTACAGACTACTACTTTTTCTAGAATTTGGATAACTTCTTGGCGGGAAAAAAATTCAATACCTGAGAGGCAGTACAAAATGCCTTTGAAGAATTTGTTGCCTCCCGTCCAGCTGATTTCTTTAAGAAGGTCATCAATAAACTGCCACTGCGTTGGCAAAGATGCATTGATTTCATGAGTGATTACTTCGATTAATACGAATAAAAAATACATGAAAAAAAATAGTTTAAATTTTTTCATACAATATAATTTAAATTTAACAAAAATAAAAAAAAAACTAATATAATTTATTAGTACTATTCATTTTTAGTCTAGCCTATTATAACTATGGTCTATTCGCGTTAAGAATGCAGTGAATCATCAGTACAAATGTCAAAATGTATTACTTTAATTGTGAACACGTTTTAAGCGTCATTAGTCAATCTTTGACTTTTGTACTAATAATTCACTGCATGCTTAACGAGAATAAGGCTATGGTAATTTATAACTCGTTTACATAATGAGAGTGACTGTAACAAGTGAAGACTAAATAGTATTACTATATTTTATTATTACTATATTAAAAAATAAATATAGTATTACTATATTAAAAAATATTGACGTATTGTATGAAGACTTCATATGACTCAATCTCTCTGTTTATGTAAACGCGTTATACCTGTGGAGTGTGGAACCCTAGATTCCAAATCATTAAAATATGTTTTCCCGCCGCCATATTGCGAGGGAAATATAATCCAATCAAATAATACTCAATACACAATTTCCATTCACCCGTGGCTGGTGAATTCCAATCTTGAGCCTGCTCCGAGGCGTTCGCTTGAAATGCGCATTATTGTTCGCTTCGCAGGCTGTTTACATCGCGGTATTATTGATAACATATTGGAGCAATTCATAGTGATAGATAGTACAGTGTACATGTAATAAAATATACTGGGTAACCGAGCTTTGCTCATAGCTCTGTAAATTAATTTTAAAAAAAAACTGCAATGGATTTAAATCCACTACAAACAAACATTATACAAATGCAATATATATTATATATAATGCTTAATGCGTATTCATACCAAACTGTCAATCGGACTGACATAATAGGCGCCGTAGTATAGGGTATCTACGGCGTCTATTATAATCCCATGGAATACGGTATTTTGGGCGAGCGGAGCCGCGGGCAAAAGCTAGTCTTGCTCATATTTATGATGATTGACTCGTCAACGATAAGACATAATAATAACGGAAACCTCTATCACCGACATTAAAAAACTTATCTTCTACGATATCTTTAACACGATGCGATTTACGAAAACTATGATCGTAAAAAGTCCTGTCCAATTTTTATATTTATTAATCGGGATATAATCTTGCGAACAAAAAATAAGTTGACGACTGTTCATGAGCATACTGTATTACTGAATTTGGCAGCGAATTAATATGTTGGTGACTAAATTTACTAAACTGACGAAAGCACTCAGGTGACAGAAAATACAAAAATCGGCGATCCAAACTCGCACTGAAATTTATAAGTTGGCGACTTAATTTCCGAGTTGGCGACCATTAAACGATGTAAGCAACTATAAAACCATATTTTTTTGATAAATTAATAGCTGCCTAAAACCTCTATCACCGACATTAAAAAACTTATCTTCTACGATATCTTTAACACGATGCGATTTACGAAAACTATGATCGTAAAAAGTCCTGTCCAATTTTTTATATTTATTAATCGGGATATAATCTTGCGAACAAAAAATAAGTTGACGACTGTTCATGAGCATACTGTATTACTGAATTTGGCAGCAAAAGAATATGTTGGTGACTAAATTTACTAAACTGACGAAAGCACTCAGGTGACAGAAAATACAAAAATCGGCGATCCAAACTCGCACTGAAATTTATAAGTTGGCGACTTAATTTCCGAGTTGGCGACCATTAAACGATGTAAGCAACTATAAAACCATATTTTTTTGATAAATTAATAGCTGCTAAAAATTCAATTTACAGGCTACGGAAAATCGTATATTTGGATACTGTTGGAGTTTTTTCCTTTGTTATGGGTGTCGTTTTCAAGGTTTTTGGGGGTGCTGAATAATATGAAAATTAAAACTATTTTGAAATTCCGAAATAGCGTACAATTTTCATTTAAAATTAATATGGGTGTCCTTTCCAGGTTTCTGGGGGTGTTTATCATAAAATTGTGTTCCAACTACAATTTCGAAAATGGGGAATTTTAATTTTTCGTAAAAATGACATGAGGACTAATTTAAAAGTTCTTGGGGATGCTGATTAGGATTGATGATTATTATTACAGTATGTTATGTAGCTATCTAAAGCTATAAAGATTTTTGAAAATACAGAATGTTGTAAAAAAATTTACTATCATAAAGAAAATACGTGGTTACGGGTTACTTGAGGCGAAGAAATTTTCAGTCTTTTTTCAGTAGGATGTACCGTTTTCGAGATAGAAGTGATTATAGAAAAAAAATGGCATTGTTCTACTTTGAGACAAAAGCTATAAATAAAGCTATAGAAATGTTGAAAAATTTAGAATTTTTAAAATTTAGATTTCATATTCATTTTTATAAAATGTAATTTGTCACCATCTTTGGAATTTCAAAATGAATGCCATTTTCGTATCCAGCACCTCCAAAAACCTGACAAACGACATCCATATTAATTTTACGAAAAATTAATATCCGCCATTTTTAAATTTCAAAATTAATGATCTTTTTGTAATCAATACCCCCCGAAACCGAGAAAAATTAAAAATGGGATTTTTTTTTCTCTCCTTTACATTTTTTATGTGTGCTCGTTTTGTTGCTTATTAGGGTTTTTTGAATTACCTACATGAGGCAAAATATATGTGCCTATTCATAAATTAAATGTGTACTCTCAAATCGTTGCCAAAATGGTTATTTGTTCGCCAAAATTATATCTGTCTACCAGTTTGGAATATTCAGTGAACAAAACTGGTATCACAATTAATATATGATACGTCCCCAGATTTAGAATTTTTTGTTCCTTATATACTTTCGCCAACTTCGTAATTTAGTATTCCATATTCGATTTTTTCACATTGATTGTTTTGTCGCAAGTTTAAATACATGCCTTATTAAACTACCATACCCAAAAAAATCCGTTCAGTCGTTTTTGCGTGAAAACCGAAAGTGTAACATACATCTATACATCCACACATACAAACTTTCGCGTTTATAATATTAGTAAGGATAAGGATTAAATACTAAATATACGTATAATATTATTATTAATTTTTCATAAAAAGTTTTGTAACGGCGCCACACTGATTCGAGCTGAAACATAATCACCAATTTACATTTATTAATATTAATATGCATTTTACGCATACTAAAAATATTTGTAACACAAATTATACCATAGCTGTGAGCGATAACAGCAATTCAATACAATATTAAATAGATGGTTGTTTGTAATATTTGTTATGCCACTTTTGTCTCGGGAGTATTTTTATTATATTTCCAATTATCCTGTTTTCGTGTGTATCTGTTTACGTTACACTTTTCCGGTGGAATACTACTGTTATCACCGAAACTGATTAATTATAGGCCTACAATAATAGGCCTCCAATCCTGCTACCATTATAAATGTGAAAGTTTGTGGGGATGGATGGATGGGGATGGGTGTCACTCTTTCACGCAAAATCTACTGAACGGATTTTGATAAAATTTGGTATGGTAGTAGTTTAGGCTCTGGATTGAACTAGCTCCTTCCCATTTGGCCACATTACCATCTCGCAGACCATTGAAATATAGGCTATTTTTTATCCCGAAAAAGTACAATACTTACGTGGGCGGAGCCGCGGGAAAAAGCTAGTAGCTAGTATATTGTCTTATGTATGTTCATATCCACATAGCAGTCTTTGTCACAAAAACTGCTACATTTATATGAATGTTAGGGTCAGTTAACAGTGAAACGAGACGATACACGATGCGGCGCTGCATTCAAAAGATAGCTATGCAAAATTTAACTTTATTATTATTAATTACACAAGAAGATACACATTTCATTGTAAGAGTTCGAATGTCAAGTTGCACCGCGCTGCATATCGCATGTGAAGTGAATGACTCATGTCATATAGAACGTGTATCTTTCTGTGTAGTAAATAAAATTCAATGTTGAATAGCTGTCTTAAAAAATTAGCGCCGCGTCACATATCGTCGCGGTGTGAACTCACCCTAAAACGAGGATCGAATCGGCGCAACTAGAATGCAACCCGAGCGATCTGCCACAAGGCTATGTACTCTCTTCAACCTTTCGACTATTCATTATTTTAATCATTGACTACCTATATGATCCAATTTTCACGTTTACACTGGTTTAAACAAACAGTTTGTAACAAAATACATAGTATTTGATCTAATAAAATAAACACATAGTGGGCATAATCTAATCGTACGCATTATGTTGAGAGTATCATGGTATATGGTACCACAACCCAGATAAGAATCTTTTCTTCCTTTATGTTGATACTTTGAAACGAATTTATTACTTTTTGAATCTAATTCAATACTTTTGCTATTTGTCAACTCTATATTTTACTTACCAAATTAACTTTAGTTATTTACAATAGTTTTTTTCCTAATAATTTTTATATAAGTAATAATAATTTAATGTGGCAATAACGTTACGCCTCTGATGGTTTGTTTAAGAAATAACGACACAGAATATTGTTAATAATTAAACCAAGTTATTTTTAATTCATATTTTTTTATTTTAAATACTTATATACATTATACAGTACACACACAATAGCTTACAAAGAAATCTTAAAATTAGAAGACAATTTAGTAAAAAATAGGACACTTATTCCAAATTGGAAACTCTTCCAGTAGGCCTTATGCAGGAAAATTTAAATAAACAATAGTAACAATATCTGGTGCATACAATTATCAATAAAAAACTTACATTATATGTATCTATCGAATCATAGCGTCAAAGAATTTTTATTTGGTGGATACAATAATTGATAACATATGAAATATTGTATTTGTAGTTTGACATTAATATACTTGTTGACATCATTATAATAATATTATTTCCTGTCATTTTTTATATATTTATGATTTAACTATAATTGTAATGACTCTTATTTTTATAGACATTTTAAATAGTATTAAGCCTTATTTTTACACTAAATTGATTGATTATTATGTGATTATAATATTGTTACGACTTTTCTCTGCTAGGAATTGCAATGAATTAAATTCTTTATTATAAATAAATGTCATCTGATAATTATATGATGGCAAAATATGATTATGTTCTGCTTATTATGGAACTTAAGATGAATTTTATTTTAATGTTTGCAAGAACGGAATTGTAGTAAATGATTGTTTCTGATTTTATATTAAGCAAGTCCTTACGTCCTTATATTTGTCAGCTGAAAAACGGGCCTAAAACAATAAAATGATCTTTTTGCGTAACACGGCCGGGGCCGCTTGTTTCACTCGCCAATTGTGACAATTGTAATTGGGTATTTGACAACATGTAAAAATTTAGTTTTTTTAATAAAATAAGAAATAATTAGGTGTTTCAACTTGATAAAGGTAAAAAGAATTAGGATTTTATGTGTATTTTTGTAATTATATACATTTCGAAGTCACAAAAAAATTAATATTTTTTTAAACATTACTGTATAAAACCTACATAATTAGTTTACTTACATCAAATACACAAAGGCTTACTATAGTACATAAACGCGCGCAAAATTACGAGATATCAGTAATTTTGTGCATACCATACCTACATTTTGTAGCAACTTACTAGCCTGTGACGTCACTTACTAGTACGACTTTTATATGGGGCGTTTTCACGAGACTTACAAAAGTGCTTCAAACAATCCGCAATATCTTTGAAAATGTTGACTTTTAGTATAGTATTCCTTTTGTAAACTGTCAAATTTACTTTTGTAACGACTTGTGGACTTTAGGCCATTTTCGTGTCATAAATCTGTAACTTCTTTGTTTTTCAAGATATCTCCATGATTTTTTTTTATTATACTCTTGAATAAACACACTTTCAAATGAAACACATTTTGATTATATAAATATATTTTTAATTATTTAAAAAAAAACATAAAAAAGGGAATATTTGATAATCTTTATATTATTTGTTATACTATTCTACATAAAAAAAACGAAATTGAATATATTAAACAATATCGTAAATATAAAATGACTAATAACTTATATTAAAACTAGCTTTTGCTCGCGGCTCCGCCATTGTAAATACAGTATAGTATTCCCATGGGAACAACACGCAAACAACTTGATACCCATAATATTTCTATTTTATAATAATTACATCATAATTATTATCTCAATAATTTTTTAATAATAAATTTAAAAAATAAATATATATTATATCTTATATGTTATTTATTATTTAAAGACATAAATACCAAAAAAGTAACCTACTAAAATTCGCCCAAAAGTTCCACAGCTTCTTCTAGAAGTTCTTGAGTTTTTCTATAAATAGGCTTCCTTAAACTCGATATATAAGGGTCCGAAGTATACAATAGTGTATGCAGAACGTCTTCATTAGTGGCTATTCTGGAGCATTTTCTTGCGTGATGAAGTCTGAACTTTTTATAATCTTTATTTCGTGATTCCTGGGCATCTTCGGAGAGTTGCCCGAGAGGCAATACAGAAAAATGTCGGATAACACTTTCACCGTGAATTAAATCTTTATGCACCGAAGATGGCATGTAATACCACTTATTATTAACATAAAGTTCTGCCGTGTCTAATGCGTACTGACCAAATTTAGTAGGATTTATATTTCTACCACTCGACATAACTTGGAGCAGAATATAAAATCTTTTTATTAGTTCTTCATCTACACCAGTTATTTCTGACGAGCAATTATAATTTTGGAAAAATCTTCGTGCGGTATTTCCATCATTGGAGTTGCCGCTAACTTGCTTAGGTTTATCTATATTTAAACCAAGTTGTTCTCTAAACCTTCTTTGAACGTAAGCTTTCTTTTGTTTTTTTAATTCTTTGTTTTCTGTTGTTGTGACAGACCATTTTGCAAAGGCTAGATTGTAAGACAGATGTAAAATAAATTCCATAAATCTTATCCAACAATGCAAAGTTTCATCAACAGGTTTGTTTTGTACTTTTTCCAAATCGTTCATTTCTGTAGGTTTTGCGCTACAAATAGTACATACAGCACCTGATGAAGTCTCTGTTAAAACCTGAGCCACTTTTCCATCAATCATTGTTAAATATAAAATATGTTTTATTTCAATACCTTGCCCACTTTCATTGAGTAATGTAGGATTAAGAGTAGGTATTTGATTATTTATTTCATCAACTACACTTTGATTATTTTCTGGAATCTCCTTCGAAAATTCTATTAAAATTGGACGACAAAATCTGACTGATGATGGAGCAGGATTTTCCCACAGTGTTTCATTACTATCGGTATCAACAAGTTTGAGAGGCACCATTGATGATATAAATAAATTTGTATCGGAAATTATGTCACTCACTTCAGGTAATACTTGTTTATACTCACTTTGTCCACTTGATCCATCACAACCCCATTTAAAAAATAACTTTTAATGAAATGATACTGTTTAATAAACGCCATTTATTTTCAGAATCCTGGCTGTCGTGTGATCTAAGAGATCTTGCAATTTAATTTTTGCTTTAATGTTAGTTATTTCTATGCTTAATCCTGGAGGAAAGCAACCTTGTTTAGCTTTCTGGTTTGATTTATAATATGGAAATAATAAGCAATTCTTTGCTATCAAGCAATTCCGCATATTCTCATACTGTGCTGTGCTGATTCTAATTCTATAAAAATGTTGAGAGCTTCATCCTTTGAATAAGCCTTTTTTTCTCCAGGTTCATTTAGAAGATTACGGCGTATTTCATTCTTTTTTTCTATAGGCAAGGCTCGTAAAACTTCAATGATGAAGCTTCTTCTATTTCTCCTTGAGATCTCAACCCTTGAACGTATGAATTCAGTAGAAATTCAAGACCACAAATTTCCAGTAATTCCTTGTTTTTTCGTTTTTTTGTTCGCTCTGCACTATCTTCTCAGGCTTTAGAAGGCTGTCCTCATTTCTCTGTCGATATAGAAGGCTCAATCTCGCAACTAGGTTCTGTAAGATTTACAGTGAAATTGTTTTTCAACCATTCGCTATTTTCTCTTAAAAACCGTTCTTTTTTCCGGCCTGATTTAGTATAGCGTTGACGAAACTGACCAATAAAAGTTGTTTGCACACTTACGATAATTTTTGGAATATTTTCATCAGCGACATTGGAAAAATTGTTTCGTAAGAATTCCGTGATAGAAATAACATAATCCCTATCATTATTCAGTAATACGAGACTTAAATCGAGTCTAGTACAGGTAAATTCAGTCATTGATAGACAAATAATTAGTGAAACTAGTCACAATAATAAATAATAAAATACTATTGTTTATTTCATGAAAAAACATGAATGTATACTAAAATATAGTTTGGAGACGTGTGCATATCGTTTGGTTTCATAAATTACTATCTACCCCGAAACCTTATATGTGGCTGTGAGGTTTGTTATCTTATCAAAAGAAAATTTTCATACATCTTATCAATATACTAACCACAATAAAGTAGACTACTAATAGAACTATGGCTAATTTTAGTAATTGTCGAAACAGTATTTGAAAATCGAAGCGAAGAAAAAACGACATAATGCAATTTGGTTTCATAAATTACTATCTACCCCGAAACCATATATGTGGCTGTGAGGTTTATTATCTTATCAAAAGAAAATTTTCATACATCTTATCAATATACTAACCACAATAAAGTAGACTACTAATAGAACTATGGCTAATTTCAGTAATTGTCGAAACTGTATTTGAAAATCGAAGCGAAGAAAAAACGACATACTGCAAAATATACGTCTTTAGTGGTGTCATAATGATATATTATATATGTACATATTGATTTAATTTATAACAAATAAAACATTTCAAGCTTTTTAAAATGACATAACACTCATAAGTTACTATAAAAATTATTGCATAATAAACAAATGACTTCAGTTGCATTCTAAGAGGAAAAAACATATCTTCACATTTTGCTATATTTTCATAATTTTCGCACTGATGCCGCAACAAAAAAATTTACCCAGAAAATTTTCATTAAATTTTCTACAAAATAAAACTAATTACAGAACTTCGGCAAACTTCAATAAACGTCAAAACTCTAATCGAAAATTGAAGATAAGGAAAAACGACATACTATGAGATGTACGTCTCTAGTGGTGTCATATATAAAAAAAACCCAATATATAATTAATTCATAATAAATAATATATTTTAATCTTTCTACAATGGTGTAACACTTATATATTCCTCAAAGGAAAGTCACTATAAAATCAAAGTTAAATGTCCACATTTTAAGAATATTTTTCAACAAATTTTCATTCAGTGACTTTGAGCGATTTTTTTTCAAAAATAGGGACAGACACAAGTGTAAATCGTTTATATTTAGGTAGATTGGTCCTTTGTCTACAATTTGAGGTACAATACATGTACCTCTGCCAACATTTGGAAAAAGCATTTATGGCACGGCTTTCTTAGGAGTGTCCACATAGTGCGACGGCTTGGGGGCCTGATGCTAGCGGTCCACGCGCTAGTCGCATCTAGTCACCTATATTCGCTATTTTGATTTAATCTAAGATAAAAAAAAATATTTTGTAAACAAATAAAAACACCGTCATGCATCAACAATTGTAGAAGTCCAAGATCCACATAAAATGACTTTTCAATAAATCGTTTCTTTTACTCTTTATTTTATAAAAGTCTTTGTACATTGAATTTTTCTAAAGCGTCAAATTTGGATACACTTTTATCATGAAATATAAGGACGGGTTTCTATCTATTTCCTCGTATCTAGGGCTGCTGCGCATTCGGATTCAGACGAAATCCGGCAGGCTTTTTGGTTATGTTCGGCCAAACGTGACGGCTTTTTTTATGCGTCATAGCCAACATTTTTCATTTATCATGTATCCACTTCAACCACTGCACCATTGATGGCTAGTACAAACAAGCCGGCTTACACTTTTATCCGAATCTCCAGCTAAGCTGCTCAATCTCGGTATCCAGATTTATCTACCCTATTTGTATCGATTCCCGGTTGCCCAAGGACAGAAGTCGAGGGGCTTTAATATGTTTGCATATCCCTTTCATATATTTTTATTATGACTAATGTGGAAGTCGTGGTTGGTTTGAGCGAAATTTGATGGCATTATTAGCGTATGAGCCTACCTAATGTATTTTTAGGAGGGGGAATGTTTCCCATTTATTTTATATTTTAAAGACATTTTTAGAACGTGGGTTGATCAACCGTGGGCGTATTTGATTCAATTTTAATTAACGTAATAATAATGTTAACCGGAAAATATATTATAAAGAGTCAAGATTACGTGAACATGAGTTAAAAATATATGTAAACAATTAGCTTGTTGATCAGATATAATACCCATTTTGATGGGTTTAAAATAAAAGTTTATTTCATTGAATACAAAATTGAGCTTATAATATTGTGTATGTTATGAAAGGATTGCCTACATAATATGATACCTACATTGCAAGTGAGAATGGCGTGATGCTGCTACAAAGGCGTACAGAGTCTCAGATGACACATGCATTAAGCAAAGCTTTAACAATACAAACGGAATACTAAATTATATTAAATTCGAGTGTACATTATAACGTACACTCGAATATCCTACTACTATTATAAAATATGTGAAAGTCTATGAGGATGGATGTATGTATGGAATGTAAGGATGTCCATCCTATTTCATACATACATACATCCATCCATCCTCAAATACTTTCACATTTATAATATTAGTAGAATATTAGCTTTCCGCACACCTCTATTCAAACTTTAACTGTGCCAAATATCATACCCCTCCGTTCCTACAATTCACGTAAAACTGTACCTACTGAAAGTTTTTGCTTCGCTTATCCTACTAATATTATAAAGGTGAAAGTTTGTGAGGATGGCTGTTTGGATGGATGGATGTTTGTTACTCTTTCACGGAAAAAATACTGAAGGGATTTCGATGGAATTTGGTATGGAAGTAGTTTAGGCTCTGGATTAAAACACAGGCCGAAATTTGAAAAATTTTATCCTGAAAAAGTACAGTGTTCCTTTGGGATACTGTATTTACGCGGTCAGAGCCGCAGGCAACAGCTAGTTAATTATAATAATTAAAATCACTAACACAGATTAGGAAAAAATTGTTACTAACTATAGATTAGGTACAAGACTTATGGATGTGCAATATCCTACTAATCCTCCTACTTACTATTATAAATGTGAAAGTATGTGAGGACGGATGGACGGAAGTATGGATGTATGTTACTCTTTCACGCAAAAACTACTGAATGGATTGTAATGAATTGTTTTAAACACTTACGGATTGTGTCGCGGTGCACTTTTCTTTTTCCGCAAGTGTTTAAAACAATGAACAATATTCGCGTAAACATAAGAAATCAGGATTGTAATGAAATTTGGTATAGTAGTAGTTTATGGACTGGATTAATACAAAGGATACTTTTTATCCCGAAACGGTATCCTATGTGGCATGTGTTACTGTGGGATATTGTATTTAAGCGGGCGGGACCGCGGGCATCAGCTAGTATTATAAATGTGAAATTTTGTTAGGATGGATGGGATGAATGTTTGTTACTATTTCACGGAAAGACTACTGAACGGATTTCGATGAAATTTGGTATGGTAGTAGTTTAGGCTCTGGATGAAAAACATATTCTACATCTAATCCCGAAAACGTACAGTGTTCTCGTGGGATACTGTATTTACGCGGGCGGAGCCGCGGACAAAAGCTAGTCCGAAATAAATAATTATTATAGAAACGACAGTTGAAAAAGTTTGTGAATACTAATAGTTTATAAAACTAGTTACTTATTATGTCAAACTATTGTAACTAATAATTTGTAAAGGCAAGTAAGCAGTAAAGGTCTACAGAATTCAGAATTTTTCCTAATGTTTGCTAAATTTTTACTCTTAGCTACATTACAGCCATCAGAAATAATTAACGATTAATTATTCCTTATGAGCGAAACAAGATTATTCTAAAAATATTTTATTATTTCCTTTTGGAATATTTATATTCAAATGGTATACAAGTCCCAGCCCTCTTGTGTATTCACACCAATACCTTTCACGGCTAAGGGCTCTTAGGGCGAGTGGCAAAAGGTGTTTAACCAGGTCAGAAAATATTATTTCATCATTTACTTTTTATTTCGCTTTTTAAAGCAAAAATTACCATCAGCTCTATTAATAATATAAAACTTATTTTTCATGCAAATGAATAGAAATCTCCGGCTTTATTTACCTATATATTTAATACGATTGTACTAAATTCTCTTTGCTGGTTTTTTTTTCACATTAACCCTCAATATATTTATTTTAGCTTGGCATCGCGAACTGATGTTAAAAATCGATTGTCGACTTCGTATCTCAGGATTTTCACGTTGCAGATCATTGCCGCTCGTGAGCCTTAATTAAAAGCCTATAATATCAGAGCGCGAACATTTGACAGCCCACAGATAATGTAGCGCGATATTAACGATGTGATATGCGCGGGAAATTTATGATGCCTTGATACCAACATTTAATTATTTAACCTCTCATCGAATTTATAGCAAGTGCTGAGATTAATGTGCTAAGCGAGAGGGAAGATGTTAGACAGATGTGAATAATTATATTGATCATTGTGTGAAGAGAAAAATATATTGAAAATTCTACTCTAAGGAGGATAAAATAGCCCTCTTCACACTACAACTTTCTGAAAAAGATACAAACCAACAAACCTTAATTGAGTATTTTTTTTTCTTTACATGCAATTCGTATCGTGTTTTAAATTGGACAAACAACAATGGCATTTTATTTTAAAAAGGCATAAAACATAAAGCAGCGTGCCATTTCGACGAGCCAATGAATATTATACTAACGGCCTCCATAAAGCGTGAAATGAACAGATAAAATAAAACTGAAACAAACGCTCTCACCCGTGCACATGCATGCACGTGTCCACAGTGTACCTCCATGTATTTACGATCTAATATGCTCGCTTTGTATAAGCCAGTCCCTTGATAAGAATGAGCGAGATAGTCGCATTTTCATTTCCTAAAAAATGAACACATGTAATTTCAGAAAAAATAACATAAATTACATAAGTACGTAAATAAAAATATATACGCGTTTAAATAATTAAGAAGCTACCCCTTAAAGCTACTTGAGTGTATTAAAGTTGCGATAACCTAGCTAACTGTGAAAATCTGGCAAAATCTATAAATTTCATCCTGCAATACTTTTCTACCAGCATTTGTCTTAGCGGCTCCTTCCGTATCTACCAGCGGTGTTTAAATTGAGATGGCATAGAGCCTACCAAGCGTAACATTTACGTAGCAAGACCGCTGGGGCCAGTAACTGGCACTCAAAACGATACTCAGTACCGAGAACAAGGAAAACACGGAGCGGCGTTTGACCTGAGAGACGTTTTAATTATCCCATCTCAATCGACTGTCAGCCCTTATTGTAGTTAAATAACACGACCAATTGATAACTACGCCGCCCACAAACGCCCAAACGTGATCTATATAGAGATCCACGGATTTTGGGACTAATCAACAACTAACATATTAGCGATTTACAGTTTTACAAATAAAATAGTTACCGTCGTAGGTGAATAATACAAATTAAATTATGAACAATTAGAACAAATAAAATACCCATAGCAGTAGACAGATTAAGCACCAAATCAACATTGAACTAGTAAATGAATACTGGGAATCTGAAACGATTCCCAGTTGCAGTGCAGTGCAGTTGTCAGTGCACTCCCCACTTTTTAAATCCGGAATTGGAACCTATTGTAAAATTCAACTTTCGAACTCAATAAAAAGTTGCAGCTCATCTTTAACTTTTATCTTTTTTCACCCGTCGTGTCGGACTTAACTCGTTGCATGATCCTAGGTAATCCTATGCAAATTTAAGCTACTTCTTTTTCTTTTTTGCAATTTAAAGATAGCAATCACTTTGTTTATATAATAGACATTTTGATACTTAACCTATCCTCTACTATATTAAATATATTATATTGTATTAAAAATATAGTTATATAATTTGTTCTAGGAAGTAAATGGTCACAATAATATTAAATACCCCGTTATAAATAAATCTAATAAAAAATTATTTTCTCTCTATAAAACGTACAAACATGTTCCTTTGAAGTGCACATTCTACCTTCATACGAGTACCCAGTTCATTTTCCGCCCGGGCCCGGGAAAATTTTCTATAAATTTTTCCCGGGCCCGGGCGCAAACTACTCGCTAGTTACATAACTCCGGAATGATGGACGCAAACAAAATTTGTGTAATCAGAACTGCCCAAATTATTGTCTGAAAAGACTACAATATACCTAAGAAGCGAGTTTCCCTATTAACAAATCTGAAAGTCTAATGTTAAAAGTTTGTGCTGAACTCAATTTAGGTCTTTCACTCGACTAATTTATTTTTAATTATAATATTATGTCATTTGAGTAGTGCTGTTATAGTCAATGTAGTTACAACATAATATTACCTTGCACAGAAAAGTAAACAACATCACATATAATCAACATAATATTATATAGTATAACACTAGTGAAAATTGTACGGTGAAAAGAAATCCGATGACATTCTCATCCTTAATATTTTTAGATGTTCGCGGAAGAGATTTAATTAAATGTCCTCAGATTAGCCATTAAGATTATCGGAGGAGGGAAATCGCTTCCGTTCACATGATTTAATACTCGCGACGACGTTTTAATAACTCCAAATCGAAGCCGTACCTTTTCCCCGAAAAGGAATTCACGCATAATAAGGCGTAATCTAATTATTATACTTTCTCGGTTTGTAATTTTATGTTGATTGCTATATATAATAATAAAAAATTACTATATTTAAGATTTTATCGTAGTCCTTGTGGTCGTTTCTAAGTTTTTAAGACGATATTACGCATTCTTTTGCAACAGAAATACTTTAGTTTCGTCTGCTCATTGGCGTAAACTTATCAAATAATAAGAGGGTCTAGCTAACATGCCCTCGTTATTTACAATGACGATCTTCAAAATTGAAAATATTATGTCCTTACATATGAAATTGGCGTTTTGTCATACATATTGATCTCAAATATATCTTCTTTGGTTAGGAATTCCAATTTAAAATTTATACCGCTATTTACTCATGCATTTTTGTTTCGAAAACCGTAATTCATTTGTTTTTTCCTCTTTTTGTTTTTTCTTTGCGTCACTCTGTTTACAAAATGGCAAACTTGAAATATCGTATTATTTTCGAGTACAAGTTCCACCGTGGCGACAGTGCTGCAGAAACGGCTCGAGGGATTAATGATGTGTATGGCGGCGGTGTCGCAAAAGAAAACACAGTGCGTTTTTGGTTCCAACGTTTTCGTTCTGGAAATTTCGACCTGCAGAACAAGCCCCGTGGACGGCCGGAGACCAAAGTTGATAATGAATAATTGAAGGCTATTGTAGAAGTAGATCCATCGCAAACCACGTCCGAGTTAGCTGTAGGCTGCGGTGTTTGTGATAAAACTGTTTTAATACACTTGAAGCAAATTGAGAAGGTGAAAAAGCTTGAAAGGAAAAGCAAACCGACAAACGCGCGTCGACTGCCGCGTTACATTACTCAACCGGCACAATAATGAAGGGATTTTAAAGCAAATCATCACCTGTAATGAAAAGTGGATCCTGTACGATAATCGGAAATGCTCATTGCAATGGCTGAACCCTGGCGAATCAGCCAAAGCCTGCCCCAAGCGAATATTGACTCAAAAAAGTTACTTGTGAGCGTTTGGTGGACTAGTGACGGTGTCGTTCACTACAGCTTTCTTAAATCTGACCAGGCGATTACGACAGATGTCTATTGCTAGCAACTGCAAATCATGATTGAAAAGCTAGCTGCTAAACAACCGAGGTGGGTCATTCGCTCTAGGCCACTGCTGCTTCAGGACAACGCTAGACCACACACTGCACAACAGAAGGCTACCAAATTAGAGGGCCTTCAATTGGAATGTCTAAGACATCCACCGTACTCCCCGGATCTTGCTCCAACAGATTCTCATTTTTTTTCGAAATTTGGATAACTTCTTGCAAGGGAAAAAATTTAACTCCGATGGGGCAGTCCAAAACGCCTTCAAAGATTTTATTGATTCCTGTCCGAATGGTTTTTTTAGCAAAGGAATCAATGAACTGCCTATGAGATGGCAAAAGTGCATATATAGCAATGGTTATATTTAATCAAAGTATATATACTTTGATTAAATAAATATAATAGGTCTTTACCTATGAAATTGCCGTTCTGCAGTACTAGCCATTTCAAATCAAAATAAGTTTTGTTTGGCTAAGAATTCTAATTTCAAATTAATTTTGATTTAAAAACAAAAAAAAAAATCCAAAAGTAGTCATTTGTTTATTGATTAGTGTTACATTTTTCATCGACACGTTAAAAATTCGAGTAATTATGGAATATAAGTACCGTCGTGGCAGCAACGCGTCACAAGCGGCACACAACATCAACGACGTTTACAGAGACACTACTAGACTAACACTACAAACCAACGCACCACCTGTTATTGGTTTGCTCGCTTCCGTTCTGGAAATTTCAACCTGACAAATGAACCTTGCGGTCGTCCGAAGACGACTCGACAACCCTAGAAAAGTGATGGTCACTGTTTGGTGGTCTAACGCCGGTGTGATTCATCACAGCTTCTTGCCAAACGGGGTGAGCATTACTGCAGATGTGTACTGTGAAGAACTGAACACAATGATGGAGAAGCTGGCACATCTCCAACTAGCATTGGTCAATCGCTCGTCTCCGCTGCTCCTGCACGACAACGTGCGACCTCATACTGCACAGCAGACGGTCTCCAAGTTGCATGAACTGGTGTTGGAAGCTCTCCGTCATCCGCCCTACTCACCAGACCTTGCGACTACAGACTATAACTTTTTCCAGAATTTGGATAACTTCTTGGCGGAAAAAAAATTCAATACCCGAGAGGCAGTACAAAATGCCTTTTAATAATTTGTTGTCTCCCGTCCAGCTGGTTTCTATAAGAAGGACATCAATAAACTGCCACTGCGTTGGCAAAGATGCATTGATTGCATGGGTGATTACTTCGATTAATACAAATAAAAAATACATAAAAAAATTCGTTTAAATTTCAACATACAAAATGGCAATTTCATAGGTAAAGACCTAATATTATGTTTAAAAAAAAATCTAATTTTTGTTCTGCCTTTACAAAACGCCAATTTCATATGTAATGACCTAATATCTGCTATTGACATAACGTTCGCTAAGTGACATTAAGAGCGCAATGCGTCGATGCCATACATTTTGATTTCTTACTTCGTCATCGTTATTAGCGATGGCATCTTGGCCTGATAGCTTAATTCAAAAATATTCTTCTGTAGAATGTGCTACTGTAACTCGATATTTTTCATGTATAGCCCAGCCCACCCTTGTCACCGCCGAACTAAATTCACTGAAATTCGAGCTTGATGTTCGTATTTTTTTTTTAACCAAACATACCAAGTATATACAGCATTGGTAAACGTATCAAAACATACTAAAACATAAGTATTAGTAAATAGTAGTTAGTAGTAGTAGTAGTTAGTGGTAATTATTTTTTTTTAGTCATTCTAGTATTTGTTAATGCAAAATAGAGAACCATTTTCTCCTGCGCTTCCTAGGTATGTTTTAGTTTGCGAACTACTTAGAGTGTTATTATGCAGTTGCAAGTTGGTGCAAACTTAATTCTAACCTGTTTACAATATTCCTGTTAAACGAAATTAAAATATTTCTTATTTTTGACAAAACTTAGTAACATTTTCATATTAAAAACAGGTTAAGTCTGGCGTCGCACGCACTTCGTTTGATATTCTTTAATGCTAGCCATACACGCAACGGCATACCTGACAGTTATGCCTGTACAGGTAAACCGGAGCGTTTATGTACTACAACTGTGCTAGTTTACATACAGCACCAGCACAAGCTTACCTGATAGGTAGTTATAACCTGTCAGGTAAACCCTTACGCGTATGGCTAGCTTAAGGATGTCAAATTCGGTGGAAATTCACAAAACTGTATGTAAGTGTCAAATCGATGTGACATATTCTAGATCTGAACAATTCAGCACGCGAGTGGCTTGTGGGAAATGCGTGTTTTGTATTGAAACATGGTCTTCAATCTAAATTTTACATTTATAAAGGATGTCAAACAAAGTTCGTGTGTGGCCAGGCTAAAAGCTGACTTTTTCCCAAGTATACCAAACAAAAAAAAACTTTTTTGTTATTAACTTATTACTGAAAAATCATGCATTTCACATACAAATGTACTACCAGAATATTTATTTAAATCAAAAGATCAGTGAGTCTTAGATAATTATGTATAATATTACATACCAGTAGACATGTAATACTCACTCATAACCAAAATAACTCAAAGGAATTCTTCTGAGGTATTTTATGAAAAACAAAAGATATTCTGAAAAATTCATTATAAACTTTCACAATTAACTGGAAGCTAGTTATTCCTGCTCTTTCTTCCCGTTTGATCCTATCTCGCTTTAATTAAACTACGCAGCCTGTAATAATCCCGTTTTGCGATCTTTCTTAGCTTTAAATTCTTATTGGAGAAAATATTTTTTCATACTTCCCCTTATTTATTTGCATTTTTAATATTTAATTTTAACGATGCTTTATTCCTTATTATATAGACATGAATTTCGAAAAGTAGACGTAAGGTTAGTTGATGTATTATTTTCTTCCTGTATCAAGAGCAACTTACATTTATATAGGCCCAACAAAAGTGATAAGGTCAATTCTCACTAGCACAGAAGAAATATGTGCGTTACGTTGTGAACATAAGGGAGGATTTGCTATATAACATTTCAGAATTTCGTTTCGACTCTGCGCTAGTATAAATTGTTCCATAGATGTTGGCTCTATTCACTTGAGGTATTCCAGTTTTTAGGGTTCTGTACCCGATGGGTAAAAACGGGACCCTATTCAAAGTCAAAGTCAATTTTTTTTATTCAAATTTGGTATTTTTATACACTTTCTGAACGTCGATGATACAGATACATGATGAGATATCATGATACATGATGCCTACCATCGGTTCAGATCAGTAATAGGGTCCCGTTTCAGTCTTCGCTGTCCGTCTGGCTGTCCCCGTCCGTCTGTCACTAGGCTGTATCTCGTAAACCATGAAAGCTAGACAGTTGCAACTTTCACAGATGATGTATTTCTGTTGCTGCTTTAACAACAAACACTAAAAACAGAATAAAATAAATATTTTAGGGCCAACCAATATTCAAACAAAAACGTGATTTTTTACAGTTTTCTACGGAACCATTCGTGCGCGAGTCAGTCTCGCACATGGCTGGTTATTTTGGGTTTAGCTTACGTCATAGACGGTCGAGTCATTAAGGACTTTACCATATTTAGCCGTGTACCAGTTTGACCGTTGGCTTGCGGGTTTAACTACGAGCTATTAACATTACAAATGTCGAGTAATCGCTATGCTCACACCTGGCCTGGCACTCGTCACTGGTGTGTTTGACGAATTACCTGTTTAGTGTAAACTGTACACCACAAACTTCATTTAGGTTCATAATAACTTTAGGCACACATAATATAATGTAGGTATGCTTTAAAAGAAAAACGAAAGGTTCGATATTTGCCACCTGAAAGGACGTATGACCCGCTCATAAATATAAAACATTGGCAAGATTTCAAATAATCATATTTTTTGCCTACTGAATTGAAAATACCTACTAAAAGAGCTCTCACCTTTTACGTATTTCGTTAGCGGAACGTCACTTCTCCAAATTACACGACATTAAACTTTTTTCATAAAACTAATTTGCATTTTAATTTCTAACAAATTTGTCCTTTATTTTAATAATCATAGTGTTTGCCTACTGAATTCCAAACACACGTGTTGCAAGATTTATAATTATTGTAGCATCCTACTTAAAGAGCTTTCAACTTTCAGGTATTTTAATCTTAGCTGAGTCGCTACTTGACTTTAGCGCTAGCGCGGTTACATGATGTAGCGTACATTACATTATAACAGCACACAGCAGAACACACCGCAAGGTGTGCAGTACCATTTTATTTTCAGAATTTAAAAGTTGCAATAATGGTTATTTTTTTTTTTTTGTTGTTTTATATTTTTAAGTCGAAAATATTACGTATAGATTACTAGATGAAAATGAAAAAAATTTGCTATGAAACGTTTTTTTATTTTAAATATATCTTCTGTAGTTTATAAAATATAATTTTTATAAGCGAAGTACTTAGTTTTGCAGGTCATTGTAGAATGTTTTTAACGTTTCTTCAATCTCGACAATAATATCTATAGTGCTATGATAGTCTATAGCCTCTAGTCGTAATGATTATAGTAATTGATTTGAATGTTAAGACATTTCTACGCATTTGTAAGATTTTTACAGTTTCTTCATAGATATCCTTGTATCTTTTGGTAATATTAGGCTGGTACCTAATTTCTTTGTCACCGAGAGTCGTTAACGACGTTACTCTTGCAAATTACTTGATATTCAAACGTTTTTCAGACAACGAATTCGCATTTAAATTTCTAACAATTTTGTCCTTTATTTTACGCTTCTATTTCTTTTCTATGCAATAACTCAAAGCGAAATTACAAAATGTATCTGGTGCAGACTGCAGTATTGCACTCCTAAATCCTTTATCTAAATTGTAGCGCGGCGCGTGACGTCACAATATATTACCGCTGTCATAGTTGCCAAGCCTATTCTATAGCTGGTGTTGCCAGCTACACTTTGCGGTTCGGGCAGAATTTGAATATTGTTAGGCCGATTTTGTTGAACAAATTTCCACATTACCCGTACACTCTGTATGCCACTGAAACTTTTAGAACTGCTTTAGTTGGGTGTTTCTGTTTAGAAATGTGTTGTGATTTAATTATATGTATAACTTATTCCCGCAAGTGAGATTTCAGCATATTCTAAATAACAAGTTATGATAAAATAGTATTATTATATTTATATGTGAAGCAAAATCTTTCAGTACAATGAACGAGAGTATGAAATTTGGCACAGTTTTTTTGTTGTTTTTTTTTTTACTATGACATATTTAAGATTTTTATATAATAATAATCTTAAATATATGTGATAGTAACAACACATATTTAATAAATCATACACATATTTAATACACTTCCACGGAATTCTAACCCGCGACCTCCAGCTTGAGCGCCGACGGGGCGCTGAACGTGCTAACCACTGAGCTACAGAGGCCTCTAATAATACTTAGAAATACATCTATATATATAAAAGATAACTCAAGAACGGCTGAACCGATTTGGCTAAAAATTGGTGGCGAGGAAGCTTAGAACCAGGAGACGGACATAGGATACTTAAGTGCTCTACCGAGTCTGTCTGTCTGTATGTTCGCAATAATCTCAAAAACTACTGAAAGGATTTTCACACCGTATACATTTATAACAGAGTGGTTCCTTAGGAGGGTTTAGGTCGATAATAATTTGTAAAGGTTTTGTGGAAATTATTTGATTTATGACGATGCTATGTCTATATTTTAAGGATAGATACCCTAAGTTCTATTCTAAGTTTAAAAAAAAATCAGATATAATGTGGTATTTTCAGAAGCTACTTAGTCGGATACAATTGAATTATCATTATCTAGGAGATTAAATCTAGGAGATATCTTAAAATTAAAAAGTACGTGTGAAAATTTATTATATAGTTATATATTTTTACTCTGTACTATAAGCTATTACTATATTGCAGGTATATTTTCTTAAGAAGTTTTTTGCCACGAACACTCTCCCACGCGGGCGAAGCTGCGGGCAAAAGCTAGTAAAATAATAAAAATATCAACAATAGACACAAAAAATATCAACAATAGACAAATAACAACAAACCACAACCAAACCAAAAGTGACACACACGGTGCGTTTGACGGTTTGTTACACGTTGAGGTATTTCAATCGGTCACAAGTCACAACACTTACATTATTTTCTATCTAAGAGCCTCTTCGATAAAAAAAATGCAAATGGTTTCTTTTATCTCGGGAAAAAAACCCTTATAAAATTCAAACTAAAAATTAAATTAATTATCATGTCCATGCTTTTGGCAATTTTTTTAGCAATATTACTAGTACCTACTAGTAATATTGCTAAAAATTGCATTATATTACTATATAGTAGCTAGCTATAGTTAGCGCACATACACAGAGCGCTAGAAAACACTAGCGAGGTTATGGTATTTTCTATGTAAATAATCATGGGACATTATTTAATATGAAGGCACCTAATTATTAAGTGCCTTTATATTTCTATCGTAATATAAAGAACATCTTATTTTTATAAAAATTATACATATCATGTCAATAAAAAAATATAAAAAGATATCGATTGGATTTTTTCCGTCTAAAAGTCTAGAAATGTATGTGTCTAGAGACCACTGGGGATTTTGTAGGGATACAGATTTCCGTGATCTTTCATGTGGAAAGAAATTTCAACTCTATCCTATAACCAAAGAGTTCAAAATCGAATCGGTGCGGCATTCAGAGATATTAATGTTTTAAAAGCGCAGGTAAATACCGGAGGAAAAATTTCATGAAATTCCGAATGACGTCTACGGCTTAGCCAAATTGTTATATTTAATCACATGCTGGTGCCCGCAACTTCTTTTGCTTGGAACGAATGGAAACGGAACCTTTATTTGTAAACGGAACCCTAAGATAAAAGTAGCCTAAGTTACTCCTTATCACATCAGCTATCTGCCAGTTAAAGTTCGTTCAAAATCGGTCCAGCCATTTCAGAGATTAGACGGAACAAACAGACAGCCGGACGGACAGACGGACAAAAATTTAAAATTCAGTTTTTGGTGCATGTACCGTATATACTATCAAATGCATTTACTGCAAAGCCTGCTAATTTGAAATTACAAACAGACACTTTTATTTATTTGTTTATTATTATTAGTTATTTGATGTATAGCTGATGATGTTATAAAAATATGTATGAAAATGTTGCCTCGTGCAAAACAAAGACCTAGGATTATTCGCCGTGACTGAGTCTGCGTAGGCCGTACCTAGGCGAGGAAAGCTTTGTGAATTACAACTCGTTGCCTTCGAGTACAATTATTTTGTCAAAGACCCGAAGTACTTTGCCACATATATAAAGAATGAACAATGTAACATGACAGATATGAAACAAGCATAGGTAGAGTAACTGCTGTAAGTATGGACTACCAAAAGCATTTTGTTAAATAAAACCCCGAGTTATATAGTTTTATCAGTTTTAAACATTTTAAATTATTAATTATTTATATATTCAACATTTTCAATAAAACAACTTTTTTGAGAAACTAAAAAAAGCGTAGGAATTTATTATGGAGGGTTTTAAATATGTACCAGTATGGTACATATTTAAAACCTTTACGTTCAATATATCGCGGGCTCCAAGACAGAGGGGCGTATAATCAAACTTTTCAGAAGACAAATTTTTTTTTTTTTTTTTCCAATGTATCTCTTTTATTTCTATCTCTATTTTTTTTTTGTAAGTATTTAAAATCTTGCAATATTGCACTTATTTCTATTTGGCTCGACAGTTTTAATCGAACCGTTTATAGTTTTTTCTCAGAAAATGTTTTTATCGGATGGACATATAATACAAAACTTTTATATGCAATGAAATTTTTTAAAAAACATCTGAACTTAGTACAAGTATCATAAAATGCAATTAATAAATATTCTTTATTTAATTAAATGCAGTACTTATTTCTACCATTTTTGAAGATTACACGTCCATCTGGCTTGTCAAAAATATAAATTCCCACAAAAACTTTAAATGAATAAAAGCAAAGTATTTCCTTCGCAAAAAGTTATGAGATATCGTAGAGACCAAGTCCAATAAGTCCAATTCAAGATGAAAAATTGCTACCTTAGGTATGTGGAAAATTTAGCTCATTGCCAAGTCACTATAATACAATAAATTATAAAAATAAAATTTTTCACATACGGTAACAAATTTTTTATGAGTAACTAATTATATGGACTATCTTGAATTGGACTTGGACTCTACGACATCTCATAACATTTTGCGAAGGAACTACTTGGGTTTTTTTCATTTAATGTTTCTATGAAATCTCATTTCTTTTTGTAGGTTAACCGAAGACCAAGAAATTTAGGGTTTTAAAGACCGTGAATGCACTTATAATTGCTCCGGTGTTGCGGATGATATCTTAATGCGGGAGTAATTGCTCATCATCAGTCGGTCCAATTTCTTGTTTCTAGATCCTATATATTCCTATATATCCTAGATATTCCATAAGTAAATTGATTACTGGCCGTGGACATCCGCAACACTAGAGGAGCTACAAGTACGTTCTCGAATCAATCACTATCCGTCTTATTTATCCGATCAAGTCGGCCCATTCGTCCCGAACAACTGCTCAAATCTAAAATAACCTACCACTTCTCAATTTATGAGGTTTGTTATATAAATAAGGATTACAAAGTTATCAGTGAATTTGTATTCATACATTTTATTCCTGTGAATCCGTAAAATTAAAAATTTAAAATCAATATTTTTTTCAGAATTTTTACTTCTTCTATATTATCCCTTTATATGTAACTAATAACCTGGCTTGACAGAAAATTTGAAACTTCTAAGTCTGCTAGAAGTATGCTTTGAATTATCCTTACTCTCTCTCCTCTATCCATATCATTCCAAATCGCATTTTAAATTTTATTTATTTCTAAAAATAAAGAAAGAATATACACGAATAATATGAAATTTAAAATATTAGCTTGTGCCGCTAACGACTTTTCCGCAACAAAAATTTAGACTACTAGCTTTATTACAAACGAAAATATGGGGTACAAAAAAGCCGCGAAATGCTTCGAGAAAAGATAGTTACGGCCGCCAAAATACTTGGCGATAGCGCGGCCGCGCTATCATTTTAGTTATATTCCAAGACAGACGTAAATACTATTTAGGGTTAATTTCGATCGCAGTGAAATAAAACAAAAGACAATTAAACCGACTTCCAAAGTAAAAAACACAAAAAAGTGTGAAATAAATCTTATATTCTAAATAATTCCCTTTTTAAATTCGGCTAAAATTTTAACTATTTCTCTACACAATCTTCATAATTTTATAATTAATAATATTATAGTGATTTCAATATTATGAAAATTGTGTAGAGCAACACTTCAAATTGTCGGTTTAATTTTTTGTTTATAATACATAATATTTTTCCCTTTTTAGTCATATTTGTTATAATATTATTATTAACATATTTTAAGAACGTTTAAAATAAACCATCGAATGTATAATTGTATAGCCAAGCCAAGCTTCCATTAGGTATTGAATATAAGTTGATGATGATGATTACTGTAAGTTCCATAACAGCATGTGTTCTAAACAATGCCGAAATTTCCAAATGCGTATCTTTAAAAGCTTAGGTGTTCAGTTCAGTGCTTTTGAATCCAGGGTATAAACAACATTTAATAAACAACCCTTGGCACAAAATTTAACTTTTTTGTAGCATATGCTCAATTTACTTCACAATTAAAGTAAAGTCCCTATACATTTTGAGGAGTTCCCTCGATTCATCATGGATGCCATCATCAGGTCTCCACTTTAGTGACTAAAGGATCAATTGTTAATTTTACCCTTTACAAAAACAAAAGAATTTTGCAAACATGGCCACAAACGGCAGAGTAATGTTCAAAGATATCAGTGTCGGTGTAAAACACTAAGCGAAGTACCTATTATAATATCATCATAATGTGATGGATGTATGGTTTGATGATGGTGGTGATGATGATTATTACTGTAATTGACATATTGGCATATGCTTGCAGTTATTTAAGCAACGCCGAAATCCCCATGTACCTTTAAGGAGTCAGAAGTTCTGTTCAGTACCTTTGGTTCAGTTCCAGGGTGTACTGTACCTCGGTGAAAAATCCTAGTTTTTGGTGGCTATATGTGTCGATATAAATTTCGAGGAGTTTCCGCGATTCCTCATGGATCCCATCATCAGGTCACCACTTTGGTGAAAGCGAGACCAACTTTAGATTCATAGGTGATTCCTATTCATTGAAAGCGCCTAGCCAACTCTTCTGCGGTTTCAAAGCCGGGGGATGTAACTGTGGCCTGCAACCCATACCAGACGGATACTGTTGTCACGTCCTAGCGTGTTTAGCGTCTCAACACATTACAAAACTAATTTACATGAAATTTCTACTGCAGTCATTGCTTTTAGAGCAGCCTGACTGTCAGAGAAAATAGGATTTTGAAAATCGGTCAACAGACGGCGGAGTTATCGATGAACATACAAAAAAAATCGATAATCGTATGAAATCGATTATACAGTTCTACGTCTTTGTGGTCCGATACAAAGTTCGTCATTCGTGGTTATGAGCACGGTACGACTTCCTGGCATAAAAATAATATCGAACTTCAGTTATACGCCTAAAAGTATTTTATTAATATCTTCTAAAATAATTTACCTATAGTTAAGAAAAAAACAGAGGTGGTGTAATGTGCATTGATAAACTTCTAAATGATTGACGTTATAAAAAAACGCATTTTTATACGCCACTCTGGCTTGAAGCCCGCTATATAATGAATAAGGTTCAAAATTATTTAATAAAACTAGTCGTGCTCACTACCGGCATGCATACGATCACCATTCACCGAGCTCAAAGGGTTAAATCTTTGCGTGCTCAGACCTATAGCTCGATACAATGGATATCCATATTATACGACAGGTCCATAATCACCGCACTTGCTCTATACCTAAACCGGCACACATACCGACCGCCTAGGAAGGATTCCGGAGGCAGACCGTAGAGCCCCGTTACGCATCAGTATAACCACTAAGGTAAGCCATCGACCGCCATAGCATGGTAGAGAGTTTAAACTTTAAGCCATTGACACAACAGAAATTGTAGGTTAATTCCTGGTAGAATTATCGTCCTACACTGGATTTATTTATTATGTGCAAATAATAATACTTTTAATAATTCCATTACTGTGAGAAATATAGGGACATATACCTTTAGCGTACGTCAGTTTTACGACAAAATAACTCCATGAATACCGGACCGATAAATCAAGTCCAACGCAGCAGGACGGGCCGGACGTATATCACGTGGTTATATACGCGAATATAATTCCGAAGGATTTATGATAGAGATTATCATTAGCGAATGGTAGGATTGCAAAATACAGATAGGTACGGGGATTATTATAAAATCGAAGATATTCTAAATTACTAAACTAATCAAAATATTATCAGTTGGTGCAAAATGGCGTTAGATACAATTACGGAACCATGAAAAGTTGTTCAATGCGCTTGTTAGACCCATCTTAGAATTTAACAGCAGCATTTGGAATCCGCGCTATGAAGTATATATTAAGCGCCTAGAAATCGTACAAAAACGGTTCCTTTGCAATTTATCCTACAAAAGATAGGTCTAAAGAACTTCGCGTCAAAATCAAAGTTAAAGTCAAAAAATTTTATTAAAAATAGGTATTTTCATACACTTTCTGAACGTCGATCTATATGATGCCTACCACCGGTTCGGGAACTAGCTTGGCGAGAAGAACCGGCGTAAGAAACTCGCGCGGGGCCATCTTGTATCAAAAAGATGGAAAATTGTTCTTTTAAAATATAAAATAGGCATATATAACAATGTTAACTAACTACATAACAAGAGTACAATAATATATGTAATTTAGAAGTAGCCTTGCAGGGGGTCACCTCATTCCCATTATGTGCTATCATTCATAAAATCATTAACTTTATAATAGGCTTTAGCACACAAACGTTCTTTAACTACTTTTTTAAATTTATTGATTGAAAAATTTTGAACGCTTTCTGGGATCTTATTGTATAGGCGTATACACTGGCCTTTAAACGAATTCTTTACTTTACTAAGCCTATTCACTGGTACATCAAGCTTATGCTTATTTCGGGTATTTCTATTTTGGTTGTCCACTTTTCTTTTTGAATAGGTTTAATTTTTTTTTAACATATAATAAATTTGATAGAACATACTGAGAAGCTACAGTTAAGATTCCAGTTTCTTTAAACTTCTCTCTTAATGACGTGTTGGGGGCCAGCTTGTAGATTGCCCGAACAGCTCGCTTCTGCAGCACAAATATAGTATTTATTCGGCAGCATTTCCCCACAGTAGAATGCCATAGGACATTATACTGTGGAAGTAACTAAAATATACAAGTCTTGCTGTGTTTTCGTCTGAAAATTGTCTTATCTTACTTACTGCAAATGCTGCTGAACTGAGTCTGTCGGCCAACCCAGCAATATGAGGGCCCAACTGTAGTTTTGCGTCTAAAGTTACCTAAAAAGACAGCTGTATCTACTAGTTCCATACCTTTTCCATTCAATAGAACATTGGTTTCAGTTTGCCTTACATTTGGCAACGTGAACTTGTATATAAATAACTAACTAATAACTAACTAACGTAACTAAATGTATGATTTAGTTTTTTTGCTATTTAACAAACCAGTGTACTATTTTTGAGAGAGCATTATTTACTTCGTCATAGCCTGAGTTTTGGCGATTAATATTAAAAGTAAGTGACGTGTCATCGGCAAATAAGACTATCCCGTTTTTTCCATTAATAAGGTATGGTAGGTCATTTATATAGACCAGAAAAAGAAAGGGTCCTAAAATGGATCCCTGTGGGACCCCCATCTCAATTTTGGTACCTGTGGTTTTTTTTTCCATTTATCTCAACCCTCTGAGTCCTATTTGATAAATAAGATTTTAAGAGGACGAGTGCTGGTCACTCGCTGGTCTAATCAACGTTGTGTGCTGCACGCAATCAAATGCCTTAGAGAGATCGCAAAAAACTCCTAGAACATCCTGCGACTTCTCCCAAGCATCAAAAATATAACTAATCATATCAACGCCAGCATCTGTTGTAGAGCGACCCTTCGTAATATCAAATTGTTTATTATGTAAAATGTTATTTATATTAAAGTGTGCTAGTAACTGAGTAAGTATTATTTTTTCATATATTTTACTTAGTGTTGGCAAAATAGATATAGGTTGGAAGTTAGATGGATCCGACTTACTACCAGACTTAAACAGAGGTAAAACTTTACTATGTTTCATTAGATCAGGAAATACGCCACTTTTTATACAATCATTAAAAATAATTGCTAAGTAAGGTGCGATAATATCGATTATAGATTTATTAAATCTATAATCGATATTATCGCACACTTTCATTGACAGGCCCCATAAATCTGCAGTATTCTTAATATTTAATAAATTAAAATTTTTAATAATGTCTTGCGGTCCTATTTCTTTAAATCCAAATTCGATTTCACACTCTTTTACATTATCTTTAAGAAGTAATTCAGCATCAACAGGAGAGGCATACAAATTTTTGGTGGTTGAAATTGGAATGTCAGCAAAGAATTTCTCAAAAGCAGTTGCAACTTCACTGTCGGATTGATTATTTTATTATCTATATTCAATTTAAAATATGTGTTGCGGCTGGTGAATCTTCCAGTTTCATTTGCAATGATTTGCCAAGTTGTTTTAATCTTATTTTTCGAATTCTAATTTTATTTCTAATGTGAAGAGATTTTGCTGCAGAGCAAACTTGCTTAAATGTTTTTGAATATAACCTTACATAATTTTTAAATTCTTCACTTTGATTCATTGTTCTTTCATTATAAAGTTCATACAATTTTAATCTACTTTTTAAAATACCTGCTGTTGCTCATTCGCTGAATTTACTTTTATTGTTTGTTCTCACTGTCTTAGGGGTGAAAATAGTATCAAATTTATGTTTTATTAATTTAAACAGTTTACCGAACGACATATCCGGGCTACTATAATACTCTAAGTGTCCAATATTAGCTATAATTTCACCTCTAAACTTCTCAATATATTTGACATTTATTGGTATACATGTGTTTCTGTCCTTGTGTAATTGTTTGCAATTATTATATATAGGGAAAATGGCCCGCTGTCCACAGTGATCAGAGCTTAGTATGTTAATGACTTCCTTATTTAATGGATCTATATTGGTAAAAATGTTATCAATGCATGTAGCAGAGCTATCACTGATCGTTGTTGGTTCAAAGAATAAATGAGTTAGTTATATGATTTTAACAATGAAGTAAATCTAACAGTAGTGGAATTACTTTCTAAAATATTTATATTACTATCACCACACAATAATATATGTTTGTTAGATACACTTATCTTAGTTAATAACGTTTCCATTATTTTTTCAAATGAATCATATAACCCTAAAGGAGGCCTGTATACGCTGACAATAATAAAGTGTCCCACCTCTATACAGGCTATTTCAGTTGTTCGTTCTGTAGAGAGGCTTACTATGTCTTTACGTTCTTTATATTTAAAAATTCTTCTTAATTAATATAAGTGAGCCGCCTTTTATGGCTTTTTCTCTGCAGAAAGAACTAGCCAGCTGGTGCATACCAAGATTTAACATAATTTCATTTTTCTTAAACCAATGTTCGGTTATACATAAAATGTCTAAGTTATTGTTTTAAAACAACTAAATTTCTAATTCCTTCCTAGACATACCTTGTATGTTTTGATGCACCAGCGTAAGTTTACATAATTTATTATCTTTAATTAAATTATTATTTTCATGAGTACTTATACCTACAATGCTAGAGACTTCCTCTGTTGTCTTACAGGCTAATTTAAATTATTATTATTTGGAACATTTTCCAAGGTGTTATAATAAGTCATATTATTATGACTTAACTGCTCAATAGAAGCAGTTGTTGTCTTACTAGCCAAGTACTTGGCTGAGATAAAATATAAAAAATTTAATAGCGTACTTGCTATAAGTCTTGTAAAATAAAAGGATAGATAATATTTATGTAATGTCAATAACAACAGGTTGTAACATAAGAAAATGTTAACTTTAAAAAGTAGCAGAAAGATATTAGACTTGATTTTCCTACATGAAATAATCAACTTCAAAATAGATTGCCCTGAACTGTTACACATGCTACAAATTAATGCCCCTTCGAGACTACAAAGGAAAAATGTTTTTAAGTTATTTAATTTACCAGCGTCAAACACCAACCTCAGACTTTTTGCTATATTGCCAAGGATCTGCAAGGTCTACAACAGTATTTCTAAAGGTAATAAATTGGACATTGGTCTTCATTTAACTTGCTACAAAAAGCATATCAATAGCCTTCTGACAATTTAAATTCCACAAGTGTCTATGAAATATGAAAACTACATTTAAAAAATATCGGTTGTCTGTAAAGTCAGTTTACTGACGATAGTTGAACGTGACAACGTCAACAACAACAACGACGACGACAACGACGATGAAGACGACAACAACCACAATAATAATAATAATAATAATAATAGAATGCGAGGTAACGCTGGTACATGGTAACGGTAACAGGTAACGGTACTTGGTAACAGTACTTGGTAACGCATGAGTCATTTTTTTCCGTGCGTGCAGCCGAATCCATCGAATTATAAGACGTTATCACGTCAAAAAGTATATATATATATATACATTTGTTTCTTTTTTTTAATTTAAAACTAAGCATTTTGAAGTATTAAATATGTTATCTTTACCTGTCTACAAAATAATGTTAATATTTTATAATATTTATTAGAAATAAGAATGTGTTTTTGTAACATTTTGTTTGTTACTGGTTACAATTATTACAGGTGCATGCTGTGTTTGTCTATAAAAGATTGTAACACTCAATTCTATACTTAATCGAGTATCTTATGTGCTTAGTAATAGTGTTCACAATTGTTGGTAAACACTATAAATGAATGAATGAATGAATGAATGAATGAATGAATAAATAAATAAATAAATAAATAAATAAATAATAAATAAATAAATAAATAAATAAGTATGTTCTTCTCAACCCCCATCAATACCCCCTCTTGCGCTCATAATAAACATCGAATAAAAATCATAAAAGAAGATTAAAGGTTAACCAGAATATAAAACAACGCTAGCCTCAAATTCTTGCAAGCCTCCAAAGTTAAAATGCTACTCTGTGGTCCTGTTTTGACTTCGGTAATAATTATATATCTAACCATAAGCCTATTCATTGGTATTTAAAAATTCAATTTCAATAATTATTTAATAAACCTAATTATTTTTATCATTTTTTTAAGGTCAATATGACGTCACGAACGGAGGGAGGGCAAAACAAAAGCCGATTTTTCCAAATAACCCCGACAGCTTTTGTGCAAAAGTTAATGACTAATAAAATACACGACAGTGATTCCAAACACAAATTGGAAAAAAAAATCTAAAGAATAAACGCAAGACAACATTTATTAAAAAAACTAAAGAATAAAGACTAGAAATATCCAGTAATGAACTGGATAATAAAATATGGAAAATCGTTTTTAAGCTGAAATCTTACATTCTGCTTATGACAGCAGACAAATCAAAAGGAGTTATAAAATTAAAATCCCTTTGCGGGTGAGCCTTTTGCATTAAATTAATGTTTCGCTTCAAATTGGATGTCGAAAAAATGTACGGAAAGACTTTTCCGTGGCATAAATTAGCTGCCTACCATTATCATCTGATGCTGATTAATTTAGCTTCCACTAGAATCAAAAGCTTGGCTTTAGCCTAGTCATTTGGTAGTTCTGCCTGGAAAATTTTGACGTCAGATGAGATCCCTTGTTTGACATGAAAAAAAACCAGTCGCTACTACGCTACGCAACAATTAGTAGCCTATTCATTTGGTCGACCAATAGGAACCTGGAAAGTTTTGCGGAAGTTTTGTATGTACTATTTTTAAATTTCAACTTTGGCAAAGTTTGTGCCCCGTCGAAAGGAAGACGGGACGGGACACAAACATTACCGCATTTTTCCACTCTTGATGCGTGTAGTGCATTCAAATCAAAAGCTTACTATGTAGTTGTTTATCTGTTCCTCTTTAATCTGTGCCTGAGCCCCAGTTACGACAAAAAATATTTCTTTTAAAAAATGCGACCATAATGACTACAAATAGACCTAAATAAACTTTTTATGAAACGACACTCTTAAAAAATATTCTCTGCTCCATTCATCCCTCCGAGCGAATTATGTACAATTTACCTAATTGTGTTTGAAGGGTGAAAATTTTTCAGAAGTGCGTATTTTAATATAAATTATGACTTACATTTTGTAACAGCTGCGCCTAACCGAATACTATTAAATACAGATTTTATATTAAATCGGCCGTTAGTAGAAAATTCAAATATAAAAATACGGTTTAAAATATTTTAACTCATCAGTCTAGGTTTATTACTGTACCGGTTATGTTTTATTATAGGCCTGTTTCACAATCTACTAATTAGTCATATCGGATAGCTTATTTGGATGTTTTGTTTCTTCGTTCAGTATTAAAGTAAGTAGCGAAAGAACTTCCGAATAAGCTATCCGACAGATAATAATAATATTTTATTATTATTATTATTATTATATAATATCTATGGTCGCTTCACACCACGTCAATCTGGCCCCGTGCTAAGTATCCGAAGACCTTGTGTTACAGGTACCAGAAAACGGGAAGTATATTTAATACTTTTATACTATACATATATTTAAGATTTTTATTATATTAGGTATACACATCCATGACCCAGGAACACAGAAAAACTTTCGATCGATGGAGCCGGCTACACGCACGAAAAAACATGACTCATGCGTTACCTGTTACCCGTTATCGTTACCAAGTACCGTTACCAAGTACCAGCGTTAGCTCGCATTGCCTTTACCTCATTATTATTATTATTATTATTGTTGTTGTTGTTGTTGTTGATGTTGTTGTTATTGTTGTTGACGTTGTCACGTTCAACTATCGTCAGTAAACCGACTTTCCAGACAACCGGTATGTTTTGTTCCTTCGGCGGGATTCGAACCCGCGACCCCCGGCCTGAGCACCAACGCGCCGAACCACTGAGCCATAGAGGTCGTCAAGATGTTAGAAGATTGTGAAATACAGTAAGCACAGTTTTTTATTTGAATCATATTACAACATTTAATAGATGTCTGGATTTTGAGCGCCCGAAAATATAAAACCCCACGTAAAGGTATCAAGTATTTAATCAAAATTCTCACGTTTTGTTTGATAAGCTCGAAATATTCCACAAACTATGTTCTAGAAGCCACTGAAATTTCAGACGAAACGGTCGCACCTTTTGTAATATTAAGGCCGGTTTGTAATCCTCCAGAATTACGAATAACAAACTTTCAAGGAAGAGTTAATTTTCAAACACTTTGAAATTTCAACTTGTAAATTGTCCCTTAATTTTCAGTCGACTATTTATTCGTAGGTATAGCAAATATATGTAGTTAAATTCTGTCATTTGGAATTAAATTTTATATTAATATTTTATGTCGGTGAACTCTAAACAAAAATAAATTGAGCATTAAAATTACGTTGCTTATACACAGCTGTATAACATAGTTTACAAAAAAATTAGCCAAGTGCGAGTCGGACTCGCGCACGAAGGTTCCGTAGAAAACGGTAAAAAACACATTTGCTGTATCGGAGCCACACTTAAATATTAATTTTATTGTGTTTTTAGTATTTTATTATAATACCGGCAACAGAAATACATAATCTGTGAAAATATCAACTGTCTAGCTATAGCGGTTTATGTGATACAGCCTGGTGACAGACAGACGGACGGACAGCGGAGTCTTAGTAACAGGGTCCCATTTTTACCCTTTGGGTGCGGTACAATAAAAATCAATACATGCCTACTATAAACTAAGTCGAAGCCAAATAAATATTTAATTCACAATTATTAATACACTTTTTGAACATCGCGTCGACATGATGCCCGGCGAGAAGAACATTTTGGAAATACGTATCAGTCAAAGATTGCGTGAAATCTCCAACATTTATATTTCAATTTTTCAAAGAAAGGAAATTATTTTTAGTGCAATAAAGTAACAATATCGATCGATATGACGACGTCTGTGGCTCAGTGGTTAGCGCGTTGGCGCTCAAGCCGGAAGTCGCGGGTTCGGATTCCGCCTAGAGAACAAACATTTTTCTGTGTTGCTGGGTCATAGATGTGAACTAAATACAGTGTTATGGGTTAAATCGATGTAGATCGTATAAGGGGTTGTAGTTCCCATAATTTCCAATATTTTCTTCAACGAAACACATTTTCCAAAATTAATATTTTTACGAGATGTTGGACTTTTAAGCGCTTAACGGATCAACGTTGACTTAACCTATAACCCTCTATGTGTATAATATAATCCCACAAAAACCCAATGCTAAGTATGCTCATTGCCAAGTTACTATTATAAATATAAAAAAATAAAATAATCACAATTTCTTTTTGAATAACTAATAATTAGAGACTAACCTAAATTAGACTTGGTGTCTACGATAACTCAGAACTTTTCACGTGAAAAACGAGGGTTTGAAAAACCATGAACCGTTCACTGGTGACTCCTCTGGTGACTCCTCTGGTGACTCCTCTGGTGACTCCTCTGGTGACTCCTCTGGTGATGCGGGTGTCCATGAGCGGTGGTAATCGTTTTAATATTATTATGGAATATATCTGGAAACCCTAACTGAAAACCTTTGTAGTTGTAAAAAAAATTGTAGTAATTTCTTACCATCAGTGGTTGATGGTTTTAAGGACAGGGAACGTACTTGTAACTCCTATGTTGTTTTATATGTCTAAATGTGCAAACGGATCGCCCTATGGGCTATGCTTATCATAAGGCGATCCGTTTGCTTGTTTTCAGATCTATTCCATAATAAAAGCTACTACCGCCACTAGTGTACATCTGCAATGCGTGCGTTTGCGATCTTTAAAACCACCAACCAACCTCTGATGGCAAGAAGTTATAACAATTTCTAAATATCAGGCAAACGTTTTGCTCGTTTTCAAATTAATTAGTAAAAACTTATTACAATTTCATACCAAAGGGCGATCCGTTCGCTCGTTTCCAGAGCTATGCCATAATTAAAACGATTACTACCGTTCATGGACATCCGCAACACCAGAGGAGTTACTAGTGCATTTCCGATCTTTAAAACCCAAATTGGGCCACTGGTCTATGTACAGGACGCAGTGAAAGACAACGCAAGTGCTATTTTCCATGGTTTTCTGTGAGGCCGTCTATTTGTCCGGAAGTATCTACTCAAACCTAATATAACCTACCACTTCTCAATTTTTGAGGTTTGTTTATATTTGTGTATAAATAAGAATTACAAAGTTATCAATGAACTTGTGTTCATACATTTTGTTCCTGTGAATTCGTAAAATTAAAAATTCTAAAAACATTATTTTTTTAGAACTTTTACTTTTTCTATATTTTCCCTTTATATGTAGCTAATAACTTAGCCTGGCAGCCAATTTGAAATTTCTAAATCTGCTAGTAGTATGCTTTTAATTTTGCTTATTCTCTCTCCTCTTATTATACCTCCATCCATATCTTTAAAAATCGCGCTTTTTGCCGTTTAATTTCTCATAAACTAAGAATTTATTATAAATATTTATTTATAAATTTATATTTCTAGTCCAGCTCAATCTTGCCTTTAGTTCAGATCAAAAGAAAACGAAGCACTTTTGCAGGAACTAATAAGTAATAATTTATAAATATTGTAAGATATAACAATAACTGTAGAGTCCTTTTCCATAACAACTATGGATTCATCGAGCGAAACACTGGATTTTTATGAAATTTAAAACATTACTTTGTGCTATTAACAACTTCTCCGTGACAAAAATTCAGAACGCTAGCTTATATTACAAAAGAAAATATGGGGGCACAAAAAAGCCGCGAAATGATTCGAGAAAAGATAGTTACGACCGCTTAAAGACTAAGACTTGGCGATAGTGCTGGCCGCGCTATCGGATAAAAATCTTAAATATATGTAAAAGTATTAAATATACTTCCCGTTGTCTCGTACCCATAACACAAGTTCTTCGGATACTCAGCATGGAGCCGCATTCATAGATATTGTAATATTATTAATGTCAATAAAGCAACGTATAATTAAATAGGGTAAGCGGAGTGCTTACTACCCGCCCGTGGCGCACTCAAGAGCCCTAATGCCGAGCTCACTAACGTACACACTCCATTTTACTTGATACTGTCTTTTGAAACTCGTGGCTCGAATGTAGGCGTATAAATTCAAAAATGTTATGAAATGAAATGAATGCAGTGTATTCACGAAGGTGCTTTATTGTGTTCACACGTGTAGGTGTGGTGTGAGCGTGTTCCATATTGTGATAAGGAACAAAAACTATGTAAATATATTTATTCTACATGAAAATGCGCTCCCGTTTATTCCACTAAGTATTTAATGTACCTACTACCTTCGCATTAAATTTACTATCAACTTCTTTCGTTTAATAATATTATGTATATAACCTATAAGCCCAACATGATTATTAGGCGTAAAAGCCCAATCACACGTCTAATCGACGTATAAAAACGAAATTAATGTATAATATAATTTATTTTATAATTTTTATAGTATATTATTTTTAAATCGAACAAAAATGGTGCATTAGAAAGATAAAGCGTTTTTTCGTCAGTGTACGTCGAAACTACACAGGCTTCTAGGTTTAAATGTCTTATATTGATAATGTCATGCAATCAAACTCACCTCACACCGCAGTTTCCTCAGAAACTGAAAGTAAATAAAAAAATTGTTTTCATGAAAACAATTTTAAATTTACTTACCTTTAAAGTTTAAACAAGAATTGTACAATCTTCAAATATTCACAATATAAAATGTTTACTCAATTTTTTCCTGAATTCAAAAGTGTAAATTTAATTTAGGCGAATTTTTGTTAAAAAAATCAAGTAAAGCACTCAATAAACCTCACGGCAGTTACTCATTCCGGTAAACTCGCTGCGAGTCCCAAGGCGACCCAGGCCACTCTGAACGGTAATATTAAATCGCCCCGCTGATTGTTTCAAACGAAATTAAAATGGATAATGCAAATAACAAGGAAAAATATACATAAAATATAAATAAAACTTGGTGCTTTCTGTATGTTATTGGATTATATTTAAAGCATAGTTATATTTGAGCGTAGGTATAGAACTTAACTAATATAGACGATGTAAGGCAGTCAGACATCACCAGCCCCTAGCAAATTAGGGTCAGCTCACGTAGAAACAAGACGCATTTTTAAAATAGTGATTCAAAATTGAACTTCATTCAATAGATACACAAGTAGATACACATCACTATCTTAAAAATGCAGCGCCGCGTCACGTATCTTCTCGTTCGCATGTGAACTGACGCTTAAGTGCGAGAATGTCCATACTGTGTCTATGCGACCAAGCTTACACCACTCTAATGACTATATTTTTTATTAAAAAAACTATAACCCGACTATGTAAATTATATTATAGCCAGTTACCCGGATTTTGTTGCGAATCTTTTGACATCTTGTTAATTAAAATAGGATCAGTAGTTAAGGCGCAACGGTGGAACAAACAAGCAAACATACATACATTATACATACATAGTTTGCCAAAATCATTATCTAGTGGGAATATGGATGCCCCAAAGGGAGATCTCCGACCGAGCGAGGTGCTATGCTCGGTCAGGCCGAAGCCCACTCGTAGTAATTTCAGGTTTTATATATATACACCGTCGATCTTAGAAAACTTCGATAGCGCGATTCAGGATTGTGGCACTAATTGGTCCGCCACAATTTTTTCTTTCTTTTTCTATTACCCTGTATATATAGGTTTAGCCGTAGTCGGGTAAAAACTGTGTCGCGCTTTGACACCTCAGCTCTCCCGCGCTATTTGCAACGAATTATTACAGTGCCTGCGCGACGTAAATTAAAGCTAAGCAAGTGGGCGTGAGTTTCATTAAAATATGTTTAACATTTTAATTTACTAGACAAGTTTAATTAGACAATGAGCGTTCCAAGCGTTAAAACTTGAGTAATTTCTCGCAAGTTAGTGGAATATTGAGATTCGGAGAAACTTGCCAAGGAGAGGAAAACTTCATTCTCTAATAACTTAATACTAAATGTACAGCGCTTAACTAATACGGCACGAGATTTTCATTTTCTTACACTTTGAAGTTATATTGCATATTTAATTGAAGTAATATAATAATAATATATTTAAATAACGAGTAAAATATTTATTTATTTATTACGTTAAGTTACGAACTTATGAGTGCTAACATAATATACGGAAAATTACTGAGAGATTTGCCTGCGACAAGAAATGTAGGTAGGTAAGTTACTTATTACGTAATATTATGCAATACCTTACATCTCATGGAATTAATACAATATCTAAAAATATGTTTTTTAAATGGACATTATTATATTACACAGTGTGTGTATAAAGTGTATAGGTTACGCACCTAGTATTAGATAATAATAATACTAATATATGTATCTATACAAGTGGTCGCCCAGTGTCAAAAATTCGACCATCTTTTTTTCTATTTGCAAATATAAGGTTGTATACAAGGAAATATTTAATCGTGGTTACTCAGTTAATTTACAGATTTCCGGGCTTTTATTACGAATCTATAGACACCTCATTTAATCGCCTAAAAGCTTAGGCGCTACGTTGGAACAAACATACATATATACATATATAGACTGCCAAAATCATTCTCTTCCCTTTGGCTTCGCCGTAGTCTGGTAAAAAGCGAAATGTAATTGGTCAAAGTATCTCGTATATAAATTACTTTCTTATATAAATCGGTAACCTTTGTCGTAGCAGCACTCCACCATTTATTTCCAAATGGGTTGAAAAGGTTGAAATTATAAATTATTTTATTCATAACGAAACGCGGGGCGGAAACTTTCTTAAGAAGAATAAAAGAAATTACAACAAACTTTTGCTTACTTTGATTGTTCCTAACTTATTTCCGATTAAATATTTACAATGTAAATCTTCGAGTTCCAAATAAAACCTCTTTGGTCCGTCAGATAAAGCCATTGCGATCAAAGCTTTTATTAAAAGGAGTCAAACTTTCAAAATGTCAAAAGAAATACAGGCCACAGAGGAAATTCACTTGTCGTTGCGTCTAACAAATTTTTGCACCCGAAAAATTGGCCTGTCATTTATAGGCGAGGAGCCGAAAAGTTTTGCGAAAAGATTTTGGTTTAATTCTTTGTTCATTATTTCAGCACTAAGTATAAGTCTGTTGGTAGTCGGGGAAATACTGGAGGTGATCTACAAGCTGATTTCGTCATCGTCCGTAGAAGTATTTGTATCCCAGCTCCATATTGCTGGCTATGGTATAATGAGTAAGTCTAATTATTATTATTATAGTTTTCAGCTTAACATTCTGCTAATAACTTTTAAGCACGTACTTTACTATTGTGTTATATTTTTAAGCAAGTATATAGGATTCAAGCCCGCCGTTTTTATAAGCGGTTGCTGACGCAATACCTACCTAAATCAGCTAACGAAAATACATGAAAATTTATAAGGACTTATTTAAACAGTTTACCAGCCGCTTCGCCAAAAATAATAGATGCTGTCCACTTAAAAAATGACATAAAAAGTTAATTGGAACATAAATTCATAGGTTGCGGCAAATTGTTGATGCTGTGGCACAAGAAGTCGACGTTCCGGAATCTTCTAAGCGACCTGGCCGAGCTGTGGCCAGTGGCAGCGGACGACGAAGACGGTGTAAAAATTAAACGGCAGAAACTCTCCCGACTCCGAGTCGTGCAGTTTTGTGAGATTTTCGCTTATTTTCCGTTACAATTTTTAGTACGTATAGATAATTATGTGGTCAATAATCTAAGAAGGTTGGTCCCATTGTATAAACATCGTCAAAGACCGTGTTTATAAGCGCCGTGTATATTAGCGCTTTAAGTAATGATTCAATTTGAATGAATAAGGTGTCAAAAGTTTAAAATAAAACCCGTAACAATACATGCTATTTATATAGACTATATTCTATACAATACAGGCTATTTATATAGACTATGTTCTATACAATACAGGCTATTTATAAAAAAACTACAACTCGACTATGTAGAACCCAGGTGGTTCTACATAGTCGGGTTGTAGATTTTTCCCCTACTACAAGGTTTGACTGAGTACTAAGTAGGCTCCTATATTACTTTTTAAAAATATCTGTATTAGCAGCCGCATAATTTTACAAAAGCCTAGCAACAAAAAGTAATCAAAATTTCTCATAATGGTATGTGATATATAAGAATTTTTTGTCCACGTTTACTCCATTAAGAATCTCATCATTTAACAGATAATGCAAAAACCCCACGTAGCAGTGCCGTTATAAAACTCTTTTTTCGTTTGTTAATGGAAAGCGCAATTTTTCGTTAAATATTCTTTCCAGGCTTGTAAAAGAGCCGCTTTTAATTTCACACCGCTCTCTAGGGCTTTAAGCACATCCATTTGTTGCAGGCTATGCTCTGTGGAATATCATGGGTGTTATTCACTACAATTCGACGCCTATAGTTCTGTATTACTACTATCAGTTTCGAGGGAAACCTACACCTTTAGGCTTCATTTGGGAGGTGTGGTATCCGTTTGACAAGACGAATCCAGTTTTAAAGGGATTCGTTTTTATTTTTGAGGCATACGGAGGTAATTTGTAATTTAAGAAGGTCCATTGAAAATAATTTTACTGTTAAGCCCAAGGTTCAGAATTACGTAACATTGTGTGTGGAAATTTATTATTTCAGTACATGCTTAGTGTATTCTTACGTGCAGTATGTACTTTGATTATTATTATTTTTCAGGTGTAGTAGGAGTGTGGGCAATGCTTGGATCAGATATTATTTTCATGACGATGTCAAGTCACATAAGTATGCTATTAGGTCACTTGCAACGGAAAATTCGTCGTTTAGGATTAGCTAGAAACACTAATAAAAATATACAAACTGATTGTTACAATGAAATCAAGGACATTATAAAGATTCACCAAAGACTTATTTCGTAAGTATATCCAAGACCGATTAACTATCAGGCGTGGGGGACCTACAACTCCATTCCTATTGGCTTCACTTACCACTTACCTTTAGAAGATCCTCATCCAATCCTTACCTATTATGTAGGCTAAGGCTTCCCAATGAAGGAGAACCAGCCTTCGCCACAGTTAACTATAATCTATAGGTATTAGGTATAGAAGTTCATATTGCACTTACTTACATTTTACTCTCAGCGGTATATACATATTTTATGAATAAAACTGGTCTGCAAAAAATAATATTTTTCTCTACTTTATGTTTTCATGCGTGATAACATCGTAGTAGGTTTTGGAGCATCGGAATTTAACAATCAAATGTATACAGCACATATATTTTAAAAATAAAGCTCGTTTCTTTTGATCAGTTCCATCGATTTCCATACAAATTTATTTGCTCTCTTCATACAAAATACGTAGACTACACCTAAAATCCTTAACAAAAATATATTATATAATATGAACGGTGCGAAACTTCTAAAAATAATTATAAATAAAGAACAATTGAAATAAATATTTAAATCAATTGAAAGACAAGTTTTCATTTAACTGTTGAAAAGTTACAGCAAATACTCAAGCGCATATAAGTACAACAATAAAAATCTTTTTAGACACTTTCCTTCTTTCTCCAACAACTTGCCAAAATTTAATTTGTATCCATGGGACTGTTTATAATTTTAATGCATAAAACGAATAAAAATATGTATATTTAACGGTATAGGTAGAATTAAAAAACCCTTAATTTGTGATATTTTGGAAATAATAATCATAATATAAAATCTAGATGTGATAAAAAAATTGGTCACCAGGAACAGATTCAGAGCATTAAAATCTTCGATATTCATATTTAAAACATAAATTTTAGAAGGAAGGAAGGTTGCAGACCAGTGTAATTAATTTATATATTAATTTAATAGTAATTTTAGTTTCCCGGGATAAAACCTAGCTTGACCGTGTTTTCTCCCCCAAAACTCCCTGCATCAGTATGTATGTATGCATAATTTCATCTAAATATGCCGTTGTCGAGATTACGATTATATATTAGGTCCTTACATATGAAATTGGCGTTTTGTCGTACTGGGCACTTTGATCTCAAGTATATCTTCTTTGGTTAGGAATTCCAATTTCAAATTTATACCGCAATTTACTCATGCATTTGTGTTTCGAAAACCGTAATGCATTTGTTTTTCCTCTTTTGTTTTTTTCTTTGCGTCACTCTGTTTACAAAATAGAAAAATTGAAATATTGTATTACTTTCGAGTACGAGTTCCAGCGTGCCACCAGTGCTGCAGAAACGGCTCTAAGGATTAATGATGTGTAGGTATAGCGGCGGTGTCGCAAAAGAAAACACAGTGCGTTTTTGGTTCCAACATTTTCGTTCTGGAAATTTCGACAACAGAACAAGACCCGTGGACGGCCGGAGACCAAAGTTGATAATGAAGAATATTTTTGTACTAATTAAAATTCGAATCACAGATTTATGAATATGTAACGGTACGTAAATTCGTAACTGTATATGAAAATTATGTTATAACTTCAAGCCATTTACGAAATGTGTGTGGGGGGAGGGGAGTGTTATAAATTCCTTAACAGTACTGTCAAATCATAAAAATCACATCACCCAGGTATAAGTAATAAAGTTCTATGGCAGTAAATATTTTACGACCACACAAAATAATAAAAATAAAAGCCATTTCAATAAAAAACAACCAAAACAACATACTGTTATTAGCCTTATTACAAGTTTTCTTTTCACTTTCTTTTCTTATTTTCATTATAATTTTTGTGGTGAACCAATTAGCGCCACAATCCTGAATCGCGCTATCGAAGTTTTCAAACATCGCCACTATATATATACGACATCTGAAATTCATACAAGTGGGCTACATGTACGGCCCGACCGGGCATACCACCTCGCTCGGTCGGAGAACTCCCTTTGGGGCTTGCCACCATATTTCCACATTGGTGACCCTCGACAGAACACGCCTCCTTCTAGACATCATCATCATCACTCCCAACCCCTCCGCACCACGCCAGCTAGTTTAGCCTCTTCGGGTATCTCGACCACCAGCCTCAACGCACCGCGGCCTGGTCGATCCCTCACCGGCTTAATCGGGCACTCTCACTACAACGACCGGTCAGCAAGCAGAGCACGAAGCATCTCTCCTGGTCAGCTCGTAGCATCGGCCCAGCATGGCAGCATAGTTCCGACTCACTGGGACTCTCCACTGGCACCTGGCGACACAAGCGTAAGACGCATCAAAGATTTCGACCTTTGGTCTTCGGGGGAGTGATGTGGCGGACCAATTAGCGCCACAATCCTGAATCGTGCTATCGAAGTTTTCTAAGATTGGCACTATACTCGTATATACGACATCTGAAATTCATACAAGTGGGCTTCGGCCTGACCAGGCAGACCACCTCGCTCGGTCGGAGATCTCCCTTTGGGGCATCCGCTCTTCCCACACTTTTAACTTTTTCATTTCTGTGGTAGCAATGCTTGGGGATGGGTAGGCCAACTGGACAAAACTGATGCCACAGCGTCGCTAGGAACACCGGCATAAATTGTATTTAACAGAGAGTAGTAGACTAGAGTATTTAAATTTGTTTCAGTTATGGGAATGATCTAGAAGACACTTTTTCCGTCGTGAATCTGATGAATGTTCTATTGAGCTCAATCAACATCTGCTGTGTTGTTTTCAATATAGTATGTATGGTTATTTTAATATTTAATGACGAATTTAGGCTTCTTTAAGGAGTGGCTCTACATACTTTTCGGGATAATAGTACCCTATGTTTTAATCCAGAGCCTAAACTACTACCTAAATTTCATCGAAATCCGTTTAGTAGTTTTTGCGTGAACAAGTAACAAACATCCATCCATCCATCCATCCATCCTCACAAACTTTCACATTTATAATATTAGTAAGGATATAATCTTGTAAGTTTCCATGCTGATAGGTCATGTTAAAAGGAAAAAAAATTGAGCGAAATCGGACAATAACTTTCGAGGTAATTTAAAAAATACCTATTGCGCATTGATAGCTTCGGTCCGCTAGGTTAGTCATTTTATATAGACTCTCCGCACAAAATATGGCTGGTCGCTGAATGTATGGGAATAATATTATATTAATATATTTTATTTAGCGTGGGCAACAGATCAAGGCCACTTTTGCCTATCTAACCCAAACCTTATTGTCGGTATAATTTGTACACAAAACTGTCGATAAGTGGGAATGAACATAGACCTATATATTATTGTAGAAGAGGCATATAGAGACAAAAAGTGTCCACACTTAAACTGCCCAACTTTTGGGGTTGTTTGGGGCAGTCGAGGTTTTACATTTCTCATATTGACATTTTATTCAGACAGTATATTCCGTCCGCACTAATTATTTGACAAAATCTTCTGAAATCAAGATGGCGTAACTGTTTCTGATATGAAAAGTTTTGTCAAATGTTCGTCATAGCCCATCCTTAGTTGAAATCATTCGCTATTATAAAAAAAATTATATTACCTAACTTAAAAATAGAATTTCAAAACAGAATTCCAATAATTGTTTACTGGATTATAATTTGTTTAAGCTGCTGGAGCCTCTGGTGGAAATGAGCAATAAACTGTTCCTCGGCGCGGCGCTCACTCAAGTCGGCATTCTGTGCTGGTACGCCGACGAAATTACCACCTCCGTGAGTTTTATTAGATTCCGTTGTAGACATACCGTATTTAGGGATATGAGCTTTTTATACAGATACACCAACATAATGTGTCATATTTATTTAGTGGCATTTAAAATGAAATTTCAAGGTCGAGTCACGTCACGATTTTGGATATAATACCTTCGATATAAGGCCATTTGTTGGAAGCTACTTATACTTCTTACATAACAAGTTAACTTTCTAAAGTACGACTCAACGGGGTATAAAATTATATTCATAAATACACAACCAAACAATAGTGGTAGCGGATCGATCGACCGACTGGGCTAGGTTTGATATAACACAAGATTTGTTTGACCGGGATAGCCCTTCTTTGCACAATGGTTGTAGTACTCGTAGCTAACCTTTTTTTTTGATTGGGGTTTACCCGGGGGTATGTGGGACTCCGCCATAGGGTTACCCACTAAAACCACTTGCGGATTGCCTTTGGCCGTTATGAAGGGGAGTGTGCCGGATCTGTCTAACACCCCCGCGACCGGTCGGTCTCCCTCTCAAAGGTACTGGACTTCCATCACAATTAGGGGCCACTCTAGCAACCTAAAGCGTCCCCCTCGGCGCCGGGACTAGCTAAGCCGGGGAGGTTCCCATTCTCTCTCCGTTAGACAGAAGATTGGAGGTTCGTAAAGTGGAACAGAGGATGGGTCGATCTTTTTGTCCCGCTCCGTGGCCTCTTTCTGCGAAATGACGGATCCGCAGAATGAGACCGCCGCCTGCCAAGCCTCATCACTCTCGAGCATACAACGAACCACGCTCGAGAGCGAGAGGTCCCGCCCAATCACTGCCACGAGATCGTGGCGCTGCACGGCCCATCGGTCGCACACCTCAAGGGTGTGCTGGGCCGTGTCCGCCACAGCGCCACATTAATGGCAGGCTGGCGTAGGCTCCCTCCTGGCTACCCTGCACAGGTACGCACCGAAGCATCCTTGCCCGGTGAGCACCTGTGCAAGGCGGAAGGTGAAGGGTTTCCGCTGGACGTAGTGCCGCGACCGTATATTGGCCGTACGGCGACTGCTCCAGCACCTCACCCCACCTTCGTAGCAACTACTGTTGCCCCAGCCTCCGTACTCATAAGAGCTCCTACCAGGTCGGATACTCGCCGGAATGTGACCTCCTCTCTGTAGCAAAGAGGTGCACCTCGGCGAGCACCGACGCCTGGAGCTCCCACGGCGGATCTCCAGCCAGGGCAGTGGCCGCCACCCAGGAGCGTATGGTAGCCCCTGATTACCCTCACCGCTATGACCCGCTTTTCGCAGCTGGGCCTTATTGCGAGCAGTGAGGGAATCCGCCCAAATGGGGGCTCCGTACAAAGATATACTCCGGCAGACTTCGGAGTACAGCCGCCTGCATGCTTCGCTGGGTCCTCCTATACTTGGAAGGAGCCGGCCCAGCGCTGATGCCACCCTCACGACCTTCGGCCCTAGTTGTTGGAAATGGGGGCCGAAGGTCCACCTCCCGTCCAGGGTGAGTCCGAGACACTTAAGGGTTGGACACGGTGGGGGTCCTTTTCTCCCAGGCCCGCGGAAGAGCAGGACTTCGGTCTTGTCTAAACGTACCCGAAGCCCCAATAGCTCTATGCGGCTGACAGCGAGGGTCACTCCCGCCTCGGCCAGCCGCGCAGCCTACTGGTACGTCCGTCCCCGGAATGTGACATAGGTGTCGTCTGCATAGCAGACGACATCCATTCCGGGAAGGAGGCACTCCTTCCGCAGGACTCAGTCGTAGCCAACGTTCCAGAGGTTAGGACCCAAAACCGAACCCTGAGGGACGCCGCACTCGACCTTCCACCTCTCTAAGGACCCTGACTGATCCTCGAACACGATCTCCCTATCGGAGAGGTACGCATCCAACAGCCTCCCGAGATACGGAGGCACTTCAAAGTACGACAGTGCCTTTACGCTGTGGGGAAGGCTGTTGAAGGCATTGGCGATGTCCAGGGACACCGCCAGCACCACCTCCCTCCCGCATTCCGCTTCATCCGTCACCGACTTCAGGCGCCTCACTGCGTCGATGGTCGGCCGGCTCGTAGCTAACCTAGGTTAGGTTAGGTAACTGACGAAAAAGACCAGAACCCCAATTCTCGTATTTAATTTAGACTATCAATTTATAATAAATGTAGGTATCGTCTTGTTATCATAAACTGATGAAACACCGTATTCTCCTAACTCATAATCACATTTTGGTAAAATCACAGTTTAACCATTCGTTTCAAGTTCATTTCAGTCATATTGTATCAATTTGACAACTTACATTTAACATTGCAAAATATAATGTTTGGTTTTATTCATAAAGTGGCAATTCTGAGTTTCACGGTTGCACGGAACATAGTTTATTTTACTATGATTACATTTATATAAATTGCAATAAAATTATGCTGTCCCCAAAAAATGACATTTGTGAGCCTAAATATATAGAAGAAGAAGAAGAAGTATATCAGGTGTAAGTGACAAAGTGAGATTTCGATATAAATATTAACAGCATACCGGTTTGTATGAATTAGTGGTTCGATCAAGCTAAAGTTAAGTTTCGATCTTATAATGTTCGCATCGCGGTAGATTTCTGCGTTTGACTTTTATGAGAATACCATTTTGCAGTTTTAACATATCGAGACTTAATTCGGGATTTTATTAGCAGAATCGACCCTTTAGGCTCGTACTTCCCTAACTATCTATATACTTCTAGATTTATGTTTAAAAATGGGATCAATCTCCGTTCAGATCTAATTTTATCCAAACGTAAGCAAAGAGAACAATAGAATACATATTAATGCTATCGATTTAAATATCACTTATTTATCGAACAATAAATCATTACAATGGAATGTATTTTTTTTGTTAACTTTTAGAATAAATTGGTACTGACTTAACGGAGTATACTTAATATTTTTTCTTCCTTGACTTTGTATATTATGCGAGGTCCCTTGATAAGGTTAATTCCATGTACACACATTATTTCGTAGGCCTTTGTTGCGGACTTGCGGTTCAATTATATTCGTAGTATTCTGTTCAATAAAAATTAATTACTTTTGTACTAACACTGACTTAGGGCTGATTGTAGATTGGAAAACGAAGTTTTATTCAAAGATTTAAGTTTATTTAGAGTGATAGAATCGCCCCTTACTTTTCCTCCTATTGTCGACGTAACAATACTTCAAAATGAAGTATTGTTACGTGGTTTCCTAAATGGGTTGCACTAATTATTTTTTTTTAAAAGCAAGGGTAGTAGCAGTGTAGGTTATTTTTTTGTTTTTTAAACTGCAGACCACTCCACTTATTAATAGTTGGGCTATAATATTTAATATAAAATAGTTGTTGTGATGTCACATATTGGTCCTGGCAGAATATCAGTGCAGCGGGCTTGCTCAAACACACAAGATAATATAGGCTTTATAGTGTATAATATGTAATCTACATATTAATACGTGAAGCGAAAATTTTAAGTACAGAGTGCTAAGTGTGAGTTTTTCTTTTCGCATTCGATCGTGAGCGTGTTTGGCGTTTATTTGTATGTGATTTGTACAGCGCCACCTATTGGTAAAAGCGACAACTAGGTCAAATCATATACAAATTCCTAGTAAGCGCCAAACGCGATCAAATGCGAAAAGGAAAACTCACAGTTAGCACTTAGTTTTACAAGAATTGTGCGTACGGATGAGAGTGATGCCAATTATGCCAATTAAAGTTTATTCTGAGGAAGGCGTGCGAAAAGCTTAAATTTCTGAAATAATGCTTAGAAATACATTAAATTATTGAAAATATCAGCAACACACTACCATGAATTTGGTTATACGTACACATGCGTATTCATTATTGTCAATGCCTATGAGTTTTGACGTTCGGTTTCATCGTGAAAAACATGAGTGAAACTTTATTTTTAGTTTTTAATGGGACTGGACTAATATTTAATTACTACACTAATTATAGTTTCAAATTATTATCGCTACCTCATTTAGCTCACACTATCTACGGCCTACTATGCGTTTGATATAGTTTTATTACAAGTTGACTTTTGTCAATCTGTCATAACATTTCATTTTTTTACTTTTTTCTATCTAAGAGGCAAAATAATAAGTAAGAAGGTATATGTTTCAATATAAAAAATAATATAGATGTCTCTGACATTATCGCGCGATAAGCAACATCGTATTGCTTAAGATAAAAACGCTCTAATAGTGAAGTAAAAATTGTTTTAAGGGCCATCCTCACGGTCCAGTCTACAAATCCAGCAGCCTGTAAATAATTTGCTTATATCTTTTCATCTGTTATCTGTAAATAGTAGTAAATATCCAGGCGGGCTTACCAGAAGGATGAGTAGGCTGAAGCCTAGGGCGGCAAATTTATAGGGGTGGCAAATGTATTTTCCTTAAATTCTTCTGTAAGACAAAAAAAAACATTTTTTTTGTCTTACAGAAATATAAAAAACATTATTTTTTGCGTACAAAAATTACTCTCGATAATTTAACAAAAACTGTATAGTTACTACTTACACTTTTGCGCTAATATACGATGCAAAATATTGTAAAAACGTTTCATTTCAAAAATACTGAATTTAAATTGTAATTGTAATAGAAAATACAATTTAAATTCAGTATTTTTTAGACGAGAGCGGCGGGCGGCGGCGGATTGCTTAGGTATTGAGTGTCATTTGTTTTGGTCCATAGAGATTTATCCAATAGAAACCTGCAAAATTAGAGACATTTTTGCTCGCTTGCTCCGATGACCGCTCGCTTGCTTTCGAATTTGATTTTATACTGCGAAATTAGAGCAATTTTTGCTTGCTTGCTCCACTCGCTCGCTTTCAACCTACAAGACAATATTATCATTAAAAAATATTTTGCGCTGTTGTTTTATTGAAAGAATACATACTTTCAAATAGCTATTTGGTACAAATTTTAACCAAGACAATTGTAAAAAACTACAATTGTAGGTACTCTTGATTAGTATAAGAAGAGTAATTTTGAGAAGGAAGTTTGGGGGGGGGGGGTGTCAAAACCTTGGCAAAAACAAAAACTTCAAACAAAACATGGGCAGCAAATTAAGCGCCTTACTCACCACCCAGCCTGCAAATCCAGCATCGGTACTAATGGCCGTCGTCAGTGTCAATATCTTATAATGTTTGCCTACAAGTCCGCGGCCTGGGATTTGCAGGTTGGACCGTGAGTATGGCGCTTAAATCTGACACTGTAAATATAATAGACAAAATTTACACATTTTTATTGCGTATCTAAGAGGCAAAGGAACCCTAAAAATTTTTTTTTAATGTTAATTATCGTTGAATTTCGATCACAGGGCGATCTCTAGTTTACATTATTCTTGTATTTCTTTTGTTTATAATGTGTTGTGTGATGAACAAAATAAAACTTTCATCTTCTTCTTGTCTTAACTGAAGCGCATATAAATACCTACTGGCGAGAGAAGTATATTTTTTCATCTATTTACGAAAGGTTAGATTGTTTGTATTTTTAACCCCCGACGTAAACAGATATAAACAGTGATATAACTCTGACGTGTCTGTCTGAGTTTGTCCGTGGCATCGTAGCGCCCAAACGGATGAACCGATTTTGACCTAGTTTATTTTGCTTGAAATCTTGCTTTTTGCTTGCTTTGCTTACATGATGGAGTGTGTTCTAAGCTTTAATTCATCATCATCAGCTCGCTCACTGCTTGACATTTCGGGGGTTACTTAATTTTGTTTTATTACATTAATTGCAATTGTTTTACAACAAAATTCATCCCACTAGCATCTCCTAGTTTAATATGTACAACGGGATTTTCTGTTTGATGTACCAAGTATGCTGTCGCATTATTATCAAAGTTGGAACAGAATGTTCAGACTTCATGTTGGCGGGCCGACAAATTACAGCGTGGCCACGAAACAAAGCGCCGTGTTGGCCGTCTTCGGATTTATATGGAAATCAAAGTTTTCTATGGAGCAAGACGCCGCTGCCAATATTAATTATTTTGTGGCCATTTGGGATTCTGAGAACCCAGCGCTAACACTGAATATTTTTCAACATAATAACAGCTAAATGTTTTGAATGCAAAATGCTAGTCCAACATACTTGTATACAATTTTTAAATACGCCGCCCGCGCTAAGCTGCGGCACGCGATGCAGTGTGATAATCGTCATAATATTACAGAGCACCGGAATAGGCGACGCCGCGTACCAGTGCGGGTGGTTCAACACTAGCGTCAAATGTCGCAGAGCCCTGCTCGTGCTCATACAGAGGTAAGTATTTAGTCGATGTTACGCTTCTATACGTTACGCAATATTCCGGCAGATGATTAATTTTAAATGTGGCAAAAAAGCTGACGAAACACATAATGGTAAGCTATTACCTAGTGCCATTGACTGCCGCATTGGTCCTAGACATGTCTCGATTGGAGATCTTTGGTTTTTAAATAGAAAGGACATTGGACATTTTACTATGGTATAATTAGCTACGACGACCATAGATAAAATTAGGTTAGATGTAATACAGCGCCATATGTCGCATTTCTGCAGGAAGTGGGGTAAATACTGTGATATTCTAACTCATTTTGACGAATACTCATATTAAATATGATTAACAATTTATTGATTATCTCCACTTCTCCGTGGATCTGAATTAAAATGATTAGGCATTAAATGTGAAAGAAAAATGTATATTATACTTAAATAGTATAATATACAATTTTCTTCTTCGCCACTTTTTTAAACAGCGGGTTAAAAGTCCTAATGTCTTTTAAATTTCTGCTTAATCTGATACACGATACATATTAATAGCAAAGCATTTTTAATTAAAGCTTTACAGTTTACAATGTCCTATATTTTCATTGTGATTAAAATATTTTAGTTGCACTATTTTATACTAGGTACTCGTTGGTATCTGACATAAGGGTCAATATTCATCGAAACGAAAGTATACGCGACATAGCGCTGCATTTTTAAGGCAGCTATTCAAATTTGAACTTTATTCATTAAGTACACAAGAAGAAACACGTTTCATTGGAAGAGTTCGAATGTCTGGTTGTCATATGAAACGTGTATCTTTTTGTGTAGTGAATAAAGTTAAATTTTAAATAGCTATCTTAAAAATGCAGAACCGCGTAGCGTCACGTATTGTCGCGGTGTGAGCTGACCCTAATGCTAAAAGTGCATTTTAACAAATTTTCAGGTCACAAAAGCCTCTACATTTCACCGCCTACAAATTTTCAGCAATCACGATGTCCACTTATAGCTCGGTGCGTTTTATTTTTAAATACCATTACCAGCTATGTTTAAATACCATTACCAGTTATGTTTAAATATCATTACCAGCTATGTTAAAAAAATAAAATTGGATACTGGTAAAAAGGGTTTATGGTTTATGACCCATTAGCCTTTGCCCGTGGCTCCACCCGCGTAAACACAGTAGATATCCCATGGGAATACTGTACTTTTTCGGTATAAAAAGTGTCATGTTTTGTGAATGCAGAATGTAAAGGTTTTTATAGGTTGGTTTATATAATTATAAAAAAAAAAATCAGATAATGGTTCTTTTAGCGAAACAACCCTTTTAGAAGTACAAATCATTTAGAGTAGAGTCACATAGAGTCTAGCCACAGATTAAAGAAAGAGGAACAGATAAACAGCTACATAGTTAGCTTTCGATTTGATTGTACTTCTACAAGCATACGGTGTGTGGAAAATTGTGGGCCGTTGAAGGGGACGTCGAAATTCTCAAATTTGGCTCGTTCTATGAAAGCTGTTTTCTCTGTACGTAAATCAATATATTTTATACTCTGTGGTCTAGCTGCACCTGAAATGTTTGAATTCGAAATTCAAATGCCTCATCATTATAATCACCGACCCTTCTACTGGGACTCGGGTCCCTCTTTTATACTTTTATACTATACAAATATTAAAGATTTTTATTACACATCCAAGATCTAGGAACACAGAAAAACTTTTTGTCCCTTCGGCGGGATTCGAACCCGCGACACGCTAAAAACTGAGCCACAGAGGTCGCCGATAAACAGTCTACCACTGCAATTAAGACGAAATTTTCGGTCTTCGTAAAATCTCTATAAATGCTTTAATGCATTATACATGTGTGACAAAGATTTAATCTCATATTATCTATTGTTAAAATGTTGTTGATCAATACATAATATTTTTTTACTAAAAGCTTCCAGTACCTTTTCATCTGTCTAAATCTAGTCTGTTATTAATATAATAAAATAAAATGGGTAAATGATTTGCTCATTTACCCATTTTCGAGTTAATTAAATATATAATATAAAATTAAAAGTAAACTGATAATTTTCATTTTCAGATTATCGCGAATTCGTACTCGTATTTCACCCTCCTGTACACGATATACCGCAGCAATTAGTAATGTGATTTATTCTCGCTCCGAAGCAGTGCTTCGAAATATTTCTCCATCAAATACATGCACTTCTTCAGGTTTTGTTAAGCGAGCGCCGAGCATTTTTTAGATATCCTCTAGCCAGGCTTGGCCAGGCCATATAGAGGACCATATTAAGAACGAAGATTTGCCATTTGCAATGCAACTGTGGGCCACCCGTGATATTTACTAATGCCGCACCTACAGGGTCATGAGTGGTGAATCGGTATTATTACTTAAATAAATTAATACACTGATTTAAATATTAAAATTGTTTTTATATTGATTTCTTCTGTTTACTGACTAAATACATATAATAAAATACACATACGGCACCATCACAAAAATCATTTTTGTGGTGAAAACTTCTATATAGACCCCCCGTCCCCCCGTATTACGATTTTCTGTCACGAAAAAGCGTACGGCCCTTTCGTCGTGTAATACAAATAAGATATGAATAATTTCGAATACTAATGTCAGATACACGTAACGCAGTTACGTAGGCGATTGGATTTTGCGTTGTTGACCAATAATTAGTCTCGACATCGAATATCAGTTAGACGAAATATTTTTATTATTTTATCTCTGTTTGTTCCGGCTAATCTCTGAAAAGGCCGGACCGATTTTGAACGGACTTTCACTGATAGCTAATGTTACAAGGAATAACTTAGGCTACTTTCATTTTAGTGTTCCGTTTAAAAAATAGGGTTCCAGTGACTAGTGGAGGACGTAAGTGACCGGTGTCCTGTGCTCAATTTAAATTCAAATTAACCGAAGACTTTTCAATAATTATGATAATTTGTATTTTTGGAGTTTACTCCTTAAGAATCGATTTTCATATAAGGCCCCCGGTATGAAAAAAATATGAGATGTAAAATCTACTGAACGAATGACCTCGTTACGTTTTCGTGCGCAACCTATTCTGCGCACCTGTCACTTTTTTTCACATGGCGCGAATTTTTGGACTCAAATCGATCGCTAAAGTTTTTGTTCCTTCTGAGGGACGTGTTTTACATTTTAGAGTAAACTCTAGTCGTGCGTCGGAGCTGACACACTTTTTTTTCATTAAATTGTTACTTACGGCATCAGCCAAGATGGGATATATCTATTTTTTTCTATGAACGCTTCACACCACGTCAATCTGGCCCCGTGTTAAGTATCCGAAGAACTTGTGTTACAGGTACCAGAAAACGGAAAGTATATTTAATACTTTTATACTATACATATATTATAGATTTTTATTATATTATACACATATTTAATACACATCCATGACCCAGGAATACAGAAAAACTTTTTGTTCCTTCGGCGGGATTCAATTTCGCGACCCCCGGTTTGAGCACCAACGCGCTGAACCACTGAGCCACAGAGGTCGTCAAGTGCAATGATTGATCTCTATATCCCTCTCTCCTCCTAGGAAAGAAAATGTGTAACTGCAAAAGTATTTGGTAAAATAGTAAAAAGAACTTTTATCGACGCTACACAACAGGATAATAGGTCCCATAGCAACGCTTATAACTAGGTCACAGAAGTTTCGCCTGTAACGTGTAGAATGTATTATGTAGATCATAAATAATCATAATATAAAATTGCTTTTTATTATCCCAAGGCATTGAGTAACAAATAATATCTGACACCCCATAAAATGGCGAACATAATATCAGCAAATAAACTATGGCAGTAATATTATGGAGAGATTTAGAATTGTTTATTATATCATGAAGATGAAGGTCATGAGCATAACCTGTTAGACCAGCTTGTATTGGCGGCTGAGTGGTCAAAACTTTTCCACCTCAATTTTACATAATATTATCCTATTTATATGTTGCCAGGCGCTGGGTCAAAAGTGTTTTTAAAACCGCGTTTTTTTCAATTGCACGGCATTGTTATTTTTAACTGGACATTGTTTTTAAAATTCTTTATTGAAAAGCGATAAAACGCGGGCTTAACACTTTTTACCCAGGCTGCCCTCTGGTAACATGCATTTATGTAATCAGTAGGGCCTTAACGGATCATATAAAAGTTTTGATTTTCATTTGACTACCTAAAATAAAAAAAATTGTATTAGCTCTGACTATACAACTGAACAATGTATGTAATTTGTTTGTGAACTGAGAAGTTCACACTGAAACGAGACGTTACGTGACGCGTCACGTATTCACTATCCAAAAAATGCAGCGCCGCGGCGCTGCATTTTTTGGATAGTGAATCAAAATTGAACTTTATTTTCTACACAAGAAAGATACACGTTTAATTGTAAGAGTTCGAATGTACAACTGCACCATTTTGCAAAGCGGGGCGCCACTCTTGCAATGAAATGTGTGTAGGTGCTAAGTCCAATTTTGAATCACTATTTTAAAAATGCAGCGTCGCGTTGTCGCGTATCGTTTCGATGTGAGATGAACCTTAGGTTAAGATCTTAGGGTATTCAAGAGATTACTGATGAATAGCTTTTCGAATTCCTTACTCAGCTGAGTAAAAACTCATAAATAATGTATGAAAATGTAACTTGTAGGTTACATTACGTATTCCAATAAGTTTGAAGCTTAACGTGACCCAGGGGCATGCAGGGGCGGACGACCATTTCACTAATTCATATTATATCCAAAAGCTGACCGCACGTTCTGACATAACTATTAATGACGCTACAATTATGTAGTGTACTCCGATTTCCGATTGCTGATTCAGTTTCTAGTAGATACACTCGATACCGATGAATGGATAGACGAGATTACACCTAATTATTATTACAGTAAATTTCATTTTTAGTGTTTTAGCTAACAATTCTATGTAAAAAGACCGGAAATAGTTTATCATACTAAGGGCCTGTTTCACAATCGTCTAATAAGTGACGAATATCTTATCCGGAAGTTTTGCCGATGTCGTTCAGTATAAAGTAAGCGTCAAATCTTCCGGATAAGCTATTCGTCACTTACTAGGCGAATGTGAAACAGGCCCTTAGTATTTAAATTATTCAATAGACGTTATAAATTCAAATTTTATTTTATGTTATCAAATAGTAATTATATTACTTTGAGTGAATTGTTTTTACGATTGAAACAATAGTAAAACAACAACACAGCAAAATTAAAAATGGCTTTAAATAAATCACGGAGTAAGATAATTAAAATGGCGTCGTGCCAATGGCATGCATAAAGCCCTGTCCGGTACACCACAGTTAAACACGCGGTACACGACATAATAACTTATGGGACTAATTTTGGGCTTTAAGTTAATAATGTATCGATGTTGACAAGTCATTAAAAATTATTAAAAAGGTTACAATAATACGTTTTAAGCTCACTCCACACGATGATTCGCGACACAGCGAAAGGTATGCGAACGCGAGTTGTGTAGCCCATTCACACACAATGTTCCCCGATTTTCGTCGATTTTGTGTGTCGCGTCAAAGGGACCACGAAGCGCGAATTTCACATGAACATGTCTAGTCTCCACACTCGCGCGTGTGTACTCGGTTCGTTGTTAAGGTTAAGTTACTGATTACATAAATGCATGTTACCAGATGGCAGCCTGGGTAAAAAGTGTTAAGCCCGCGTTTTATCGCTTTTCAATAAAGAATTTTAAAAACAATGTCCAGTTAAAAATACCAATGCCGTGCAATTGAAAAAAAACGCGGTTTTAAAAACACTTTTGACCCAGCGCCTGGCAACATATAAATAGGATAATATTATATAAAATTGAGGTGGAAAAGTTTTGACCACTCAGCCGCCAATACAAGCTGGTCTAACAGGTTATGCTCATGACCTTCATCTTCATGATATAATAAACAATTCTAAATCTCACCATAATATTACTGCCATAGTTTATTTGCTGATATTATGTTCGCCATTTTATGGGGTGTCAGATATTATTTGTTACTCAATGCCTTGGGATAATAAAAAGCAATTTTATATTATGATTATTTATGATCTACATAATACGTTCTACACGTTACAGGCGAAACTTCTGTGACTTAGTTATAAGCGTTGCTATGGGACCTATTATCCTGTTGTGTAGCGTCGATAAAAGTTCTGTTTACTATTTTACCAAATACTTTTGCAGTTACACATTTTCTTTCCTAGGAGGAGAGAGGGATATAGAGTTCGATCATTGCACTTGACGACCTCTGTGGCTCAGTGGTTCAGCGCGTTGGTGCTCAAGCCGAGGGTCGCGAATTCGAATCCCGCCGAAGGAACAAAAAGTTTTTCTGTATTCCTTGGTCATGGATGTGTATTAAATATATGTATAATATAATAAAAATCTATAATATATGTATAGTATAAAAGTATTAAATATACTTTCCGTTTTCTGGTACCTGTAACAAAAGTTCTTCAGATACTTAACACGGGGCCCGATTGACGTGGTGTGAAGCGTCCATAGAAAAAAAATTGATATATCCCATCTTGGCTGATGCCGTGAGTAACAATTTAATGAAAAAAATACAAATTATCATAATTAAAGTCTTCGGGTAATTTGAATTGTCACAATGTATAATTTTGCAATTACACATTGTGACTGTTATGACTGTTACATATTGTGACTAGCTAGCCGAGCGCTTGATGTTATTACTCAGTACGGAGCCGGACTTCGCGGCGGCAACACTGCGAGCTGCAAGCAACCCGCCCCCTCACCCCAGTCCCTACCTAAGGCGCTAGTTCCGCGCGTACTATATATACTTAGTTCAACTATTTGTTTTGTATAATATAATATATTATATCTATACAAATAATTCTAAAAATCTATACAGTTGATAGTGAAGAATTGAAGCCTATTTTGGAAGATATATATATATATATATATATATATATTTTATAACTTCGTTCCATCCGGGTGTCCCTTGACACCTCTCAAGTTTTTGTTTTTAATACAATAATTCTTTATTCCTAATTACCTAATACGATTAGGTAAGTGTAGTAAGCTAATGCATATAACACTAGGTATGCAAAGGTGACTCGACGCTCATCGCTTTTGAACGTACGAAAGTAGTATATATCTGTATAATTTATGATAGGGGAGACCGGGGATGGTTGACTAACTTTTAACTTCAGCTCATATATCTTGGATGTTTGAATTAATTTAAAGAAAAAAATGTTGTCACAAATAGAAGAACCATCCAGGTAGTAGTAATTATTAATTTTAATACATATTCTTATCATTACGATACTTATTTATTCGATTTTCTAAGCCTCCGCCTCTTGGTAACCTACCCCATGGCCGGGGTTGATTGACTTGGTAATTAACGCAAATAAAAAGGATTAAATGAAAATAAAACATTATAATTTAAAAATGGCAATAACTCAATTCAATCATCATCAGAGATGAATATTCAATACTTTCTTTTATATCTAAACATTAATCAACATACTTAATCTTCTTTAAACATTAATCAACGAACTTAATAAATAATATAAACTACAAATCTTTTGTTTCTGCTGTTTTTTCTTTTTCCTGTCTATTATACGTCCTCGTTTTCAGTAAAAAATACAAATTTGGCGTAAAATAGTAAACTTACTTGGTTAATTATTGTGGTAAATTAAGTAGTCTACCTACCCCGAACAAACTTCGTCAACCAGCTGGTTGACAATGTCAATTAATTTACCACATTTTAGCCCCGTGGCTTTACTACACCTGGTGCTAGTATGAAATCAATTCAGTGTAATATAGAAAAAGACTATCTTTACATTTGGCATAGTAACAACTGGGTTTTAAATAGATAGACAGACACAAAAATAAATAAAGTATGAGCCAAAAAAAATTTCTTACCAAGAGAAAAAACAAAACATGTAGTGCCTCCCCCGAACGTCACGCGACTGCGTCAGCGCACTTCGCACAAGTTTGCGGGCGCGTCTTCGTTCGTGATTGGTTGACGAAAAACAAAGGGACAGTAGCGAGTTATTGCCGCTTAGTTTACCTACCCCTATTGTCTACTATCCCTACTAGTAACTATCCCCGGTCTCCCCTATAAACGTTACTGTGGAAACTCTGCGAAGATTCCAAATGTGGTATTTTGCACATTTCGGACTGTGACGTCGCGCGCAAAGTGTGAAGCCGGCATTACATTTTTCTTTTATCGATGAAAATGTGGAAACTATATTGACTAGATTTGCTTCATAGTTCATATACCTAATCTGTATTATATGTTCTAGCTCTCTTCAATCTTTGTTCATTGATTTATTAACATTTGTTTGTACATTGTCTTATGTTTTTTACAGAACAATATTAATAAGCTAACAATTTCGATTCTTATATAAAAGTCTAGTATTCATCAAATATTATGAAAAGAAAACTGAAACCTTAAGAATCAAGGCCAATCGATAACAGCTGCGTAGCATAATGAAATCAAACGAAACAAGAAATAAAAGACGTAATAAAATGTTATTCGCCTGTAAACGTGAAAACGTGACGCGGCGCTGCGCGCTGATGCGGAACGCATATTGTGACTTGCTGTAAAACTTATAGTAATAAAAAAAACAGAATGGTACCTATTAATACTGATAGGTTGCTTATATTATGAGAAATATTGTATTCAGAGGCACCCGGAACTAAAAAGCATTTATGAATTTGGATATGAGGCGAAAAACTTGTCAGAATCTGAATTAAATGAAGTATAAATTTGCAACAATAAAACGTTAGGTGTATAGCGGGCATTGGAGACTATAGTGGTCTCTAATGCCCGCTATACAACTAAAGTTTTACTGTTGCAAATTCAGACTATACATCTAGATCGAACGCCCCTTATTTCTCCACAAGCCAGCGATATGGTACATTTTGGTCTGATTATTTGTGATGGTCTGATGGTATGAAGAGGACTGAGCAAAATATTATCCCCTCTTCATAACATGGTAAACTATCCATAAAAAAAGGATTGCGTGGTTTTATGAAACCACGGTAAAAGTGAAACTTAATAACAAAATAGCGTGGAGCACTGGCACAAATGAGTACTAGTCTATACACTACACGGTCAGCTGATGCAAACTATAGGCGCCGCCATATTGGTCTCGGCTGCTCTGACGAGCGCCTTTCACTTTATCCCTACTCCGCGGCCGACCGTCACGCAACATACAACACACAGACGAAAAAGTGTGAGACGATGTAATAAAAGTTTCACTTTAATATAAAATTGTTTTTATTTTTAGTGTAAATAGTAAAATCTATATTATAATTAATACACAAAATTTTATGAATTTATATAGGAACGTAATAACAGAAATTAGCAAGGGTGTACGGTCAGGTACAGATAGACGGACTGAACAAAACTATAAGGACACAGTAATGAGTGAAACAATAAGACCTTTATAATATGAAATATTAACAGCTATACTAAAATTTATGGGTACTTTCTCTGACAGACCGGTGACACAACACAACACAACAGACAGGTGTACCACTTTTCGATATAATTACTATGGCATAAGGTTCAAAAGTAGTACACTCAACATTGTATTTATCGGCGACTGTACAGTAGCCCAATTCTCGTACCTTGAATCTTGGTTCGATTGTCAGTCTAACTCGCTCGCGTGCGCAATATTTGACGCCTATGCGCATGCATAGGCGTCAAATATTGCGCACGCGAGCATTAGAGCGCATAGCGCATTTACACCGTTTTATCGATAAGTGCCTACATATGACTACCCAATGGAATACCGGCGGGATCATAGTTACGTATGTATATTTATATGTAAAATCAATAAACAACATTAATTAATTATTGTAGTAGAATGTAGGTTATCTCAGGTTCCTCAGAGATTTTGCTCTGAGGACACTCAGTATCGCGTGTTACTGCATATACCTACTCTGGAATATGTTATGACTAGTGGCACAGGGATGATAACGAAATAAATCAAAGGAGCAATGCCAGCGAATATACTTATTTTATAACGCGGATTATTTTTTAGTTTTTATTCAGTAACATTATTGTGTACCGCCTATATACCACTTATATATCTACATCAATCGGATTAAAATTTCTATCCAGCGTTATAGAAGTATCATTGAATAGTACCGAAATAGATTGTCTCAACAAGCTGAACGAGCAAAAACCTCGTTCGAGTACGTACGTGCTGGAGAGTCCGTATCGAGCGCTCTACAAACTTAATAGTTAGCTCCTTATGCTAATTAAGAGAACCGGATGTTAGATTTTTTTCATCGAGTCCATCGACTGACCGTCCACTATCTCAGACAAGATTTAATAGCTGCATTGACTTCACAAACGCTTTCACTAAAGAAAAAATACATGCTTTTTATCTATGATCAAAACCACCCAGTGTCTCACATAATGCAAGTACAGTGCTACAAAGATGGAAAATAGATGTTTGTATCAACGATAAATTTTCCATCTTTCTAATTAATTAGCTTGTGTTCCTAAACTATTATTTCTGGCCAGTACGATTCAACGTCACGTCCGGTCGTCATACTGTACTGGCGCGGGCTTCGGCCATTGTTCCTGTAGTTGAGTCAAAACCAGTATACATATAACTTCTGATGAAAATATTTTGATATAAAAATCATATTCTACTATCGAATTATTAAAAAAACAAGTACCTAGCATAGCCTATTAACAGTCGAGAAAATAGTTGAAACGCTGCTGCCTATTCATTACTTAATTTATCCAAAGAAATTTAGGATCAGTTCATACCGCGACGATACGCGACACTACGCGGCGCTGCATTTTGAAGATAGCTATTCCAAATTGAACTTTATTCGCTATACAATAAGATACACGTTTCATATGACATCAGTCATACACTGCACATGCGCTGTGCAGCGCGGTGCAACCTGACATTCGAACTCTTACTATGAAACGTGGCTATTGTGTAATTCATAAAGTTCAATTTTGAATAGCTATCTTAGAAATGCAGCACTATGTCGCGTATCATTTCATTTCGGTGTGAATTGACCCTTAGATTTGATAATATCCTTTTAAACCACCCAAAGATCGGAAACAATATTGTAATAAGTAAATTGTATTACAAAATTATATCAAGAGTTAATTATATCAAAAGAGTGAAAAACAAGCATACCTAGAACAGGCAGATTAAATTTAATTAAATTTTAATCACGAATTAATATTAAGACCGGCGCGTGAAGTGAAAACCTATTGATATAACGATTTCAGAATACGTAGTTTCATTTTTTCGTAATGCTTAAACCGAGTCTAAAAATTATATTCGTTTTGGAAACTTCATTTTTCCTTTTGAGAGGTAAAATTATTTAAAATACATTTTTTATAGTTTAAAATTCTATGCTCTTGTGTTTCGTGCTATGCACTAAATGCACCTGGGCTTAGACCAATAGAGAAGAATGAAGAGACCTTTATTCTTTGTCTTATTTATTTACATCTAGCACATTTGTTTCAAATAATTTGAGGACATTTTTTAATAAACCCCGTCTTCTTCTTCTAGCACCGAAACGACAAACCGAAAAAACTATTCTTGAGTGACGTATCGTGTCGCTAAAACATATCTATACTATAATATTATAAAGAGGAAAAGCTTGTTTGTTTCTTTTCTTTGCATTGAATATGCTTTGAATGTATTGGACCGATTTTGATGAAATATATCACAGCCATAGAATAGACCACGGGGAAGGATATAGGCTACTTTTTATCACGGAAAAATGTACGGTTACCGCGAGTTTTCCTTTTGCGCGCACGAAGTTGCGGCCAACATCTAGTTTCAAATAATTTGAGAATATTTTTGTCAAAAACCCCGTCTTCTTCTCCTGAAGTCAAATATTTGAATCATGTTATTTATATTAGAGGTTTGCGTTAAACTAGTCTATTAGTATTTGTCTAGTCCCTAGCCCGGATCCATAGGTATATGACCTCAGCATAGAGGGTAAAAGGGCAAAGACGCCGTCGAGCTCTACAAGTTATTTAGCAATGGACGTATTTTATTTCGTGAAAATTTATTTGTTTATTTAGTAAACATTATGTTTTCAACATTGTAAATATTACGTTTTTTACAAAATTTGTGCAGCGGTTTGTCTGTGGGCAAGCCGTTTACCTACTAAGGCTCTGGGTTAAATATTGTCTTTCGCGTTCCTCGTATTTATGAAAAAGAAGGCATGATATTTTAACCCAGGGTTAACTTTATCCAGATCTGCGCAAGTGGACCTAAGAGATTTATCATAATACTCCTTTAGTATGTAATAGAAATTAATTATTATGTAGTAAGAAACGAGTTGACCGTATTGTTAGTAACATTCTTTGTGACTCTAGCTATTTATATTCTAGATTTTTCCAGTGCGGTGAAAATTGGTGAACTTTGTGAGGAGGAATGTTCCAACGTGTACGACCCGGCGTGTGGTCTGCTGGTCACCCCGAGCAAGCAAGTCGTTAAGAAGTTCCATAACAAGTGCCAACTGAGGAAGATCGAATGTGTAATCAGTTCTCTTAGTAAGTTTTTTGACGTGATAACGTCTTATAATTCGATGGAGCCGGCTGCACGCGCGAAAAAACATGACTCATGCGTTACCGACGTTACCTCGCTAAACATGACTCATTTCTTATGACGTTGTCACGTTCAACTATCGTCAGTAAACCGACTTTACAGGCAACCGATTTTTTATAAATTTTTTGTAGTTTACTTAAATAGGTTACTGATTTTTTTTTGTTTTGGATCGATTGTTATTAGTATTTTATTTCACTTTATGTTGCCCGCGATTTTGCAAACCGTGCATTTTACCAAGGTAGAAAGTAAATTATGTCTTTCCCCGCGGCTTACTCTATATCTGTGCCAATAAAATATCAACATCGCTCGAGTACTTTCGGAGCCTATTTGATGCGAATAAACAAACAAACTTTCCTCTTTATAATATTAATTATACTATAATAATTACAGTATATATTAAAAGCTAACAGAGTCTATTCCTATACCAAACAATATATTACTTGTTATTCTGTGTTAGTAGGTAGATACTAGGTAGCTAGCTGGGAAACCGGTATTGTCTGGTTAAAAATTGACCATCCTACCCTGCACGGGTTTAGTCTGATCTAGTTTCTAAGCTCAAGCATTTTCATAGTAGGGTAAAACACCTAATTGTTTGCCCTGAACAGCCAATTGTTGCCTCCTACCCCAATTATTGGCTACCTTATCGTATAAAATACCATTTGCGTATTCGCTTTGCTAATCTTTTTAAATTCCTAGATAGTTAATTATATTTTTTCTTATTTATTTGTATATAAATGAAGAGTAGCAACACAGAATAGGTATGTAGGTACTTTAAATCTTTGAAGCCACTACGGAAAACCGGCGTGATATTTGTGTTTACTTTGAACCGACCTTTCAAACAGGAGGAGGTTGTATCTTCAGCTGTTATTTTTTAGCTTCAGAATACAGACTAATCGAGACCAACGCCTCTGAATGTGGGATTCCTGCCAGCAGCCGGCGCGTGCACGACTTCAGCATCACGGGCGCGCACCAGGCCTGCAACCATACCTGCCCCACCTACTGCCTCGATACTTACAAGTAAGGTTTTTTAAGTTTAAAAGCTGAAAGGCTCTCGATATATATAACCCATCATCATCAGCTTGCTTACACCTTAAAATGTCGGGGCATACTTATTTTTTTTAATTTTATTTTTGTGTAAATAAAGTACTCACGTTTGTAATTAAGGGTAAAAGTACATATAGTCAAAATATAGTACAATTTATTTCACTCTAATTATCATATCAAAGTAAATAAGTATCTAATTTTTTGTCCATGATAATATTGATGAACGTGCGAACTGCGAACTAAAGTATTTTCGTACCTACCTACATTGTTTTTCACATAAAATAATAATACTATACAAAAAACTTAAAAGTAACAACCCTACCCTACAGGCCCGTCTGCGCTCAGATCTGGAAAACAGATAGCAGATTGGTGTATGAGAACCAATACGACTACAAGCCTATGATCAACCACTGCCACGCTGACCTATTCTCCTGCGTGCTGCGAGTCAGTAAGTACTAAGGCGGGTCAATAAGTCCGTGACTTTTTGAATTTCTAACCTCCTTACTGAAAAAGCAACACTACTCCTGTCAACAGGCATCTATCAGTTGACTCGTATCAAAATTTGAACTTGCTGCGTCAGTTAGTTTGTGTTTTACAGCATCTTTATCAGACTATCCAGTAACTTAAGGAAACAATGGAAAAAAGTGAATTTCGTGTGCTTATTAAGCATTATTTTTTGCGAAAAAAAACCATTACCGAGACCAAGGCTAAGCTTGATAAATACTATGGGGACTCTGCACCATCGATTTCAATGGTAAAAAAGTGGTTTACTGAATTTCGTTGTGGCCGTACAAGCACTGAAGATGCCAAACGTCTTGGACGCCCAGTTGAGGTCTCTACACCCGAAACAATCGAAAAAATTCACGATATGGTGTTGGCCGACCGAAGATTGAAAGTGCAAGAGATTGTGGAAGCCATAGGCATCTCGCATGGCTCAGTGGTTTCAATTTTGAATGATCACTTGGGCATGAGAAAGCTTTCCGCAAGTCGACCACAAACGCAATCGTGTAACAACTTCACAGGAAGGTTTGGCGTTGTTTAATCACAATATGGAGGAGTTTTTGCGCCGTTTTGTAACCGTGGACGAAACATGGATCCATCACAACACACCAGAGACCAAACAACAGTCAAAACAGTGGGTTTCTAAGGGTGAATCGGCGCCAAAGAAGGCCAAGGTGGGTTTGTCAGCCAATAAAATTATGGCGACTGTTTTTTGGGATGCACGTGGGATAATCCACATTGACTATCTTCAAAAGGGAAGAACAATTAATGGGGAATATTATGCTAACTTATTGGACCACTTCAATGAGGATTTGAAAAAAAACCGACCTCATTTGGCCAAGAAAAAAGTTCTTTTTCACCAAGACAATGCAAGGGTGCACACATGTGCAGTTGCCATGGCAAAAATCCATGAATTGGGCTATGAATTGCTCCCACATCCACCCTATTCTCCAGATTTGGCTCCGAGTGACTACTTCTTGTTCCCAAACCTGAAAAAATGGCTCGGTGGAAAAAGATTTGACTCCAATGATGAAGTCATCTCGCAAACAAAGGCCTATTTTGAGGACCTCGACAAATCATATTTTTTGGAAGGGATAAAAAAATTGGAGAAGCGTTGGACAAAGTGTATAGAGCTCAAGGGGGACTACGTTGAAAAATAAAATGATTTATTTATCAAAAAATCTGTTTTATTCTAAAAGTCACGGACTTATTGACCCGCCCTCGTATATCTATATGCAGGTTGAATTTTTCAAGTGGGCATGGTAGGCCAAATCTGAAACTGTAAGGTCCCGTAAGACCGTGCCCCGCCGCGGCGCAATTCCTTTCAGCATTTTTGCACTATTCCTTATTATATTAATCTGAAACTGATTTCGTCCCACCGTGACCCACAAGACATGTATATATTTTTAATCTATGGTTCCCACTGACTGACACAATATAGACGCACGCGCAGCAGTCAACGATAATGGCAGAATCGTGAAATTGTGACATTTGTTTTATATTTTCATACCGTAGACGAACACTAAGAAGGGATTTTGAAAATTTTGAAAATAAAAGTTTGTATGATGAATATTTAAAATCTAACCCGATTTCCATGAAGTTTTGTATCTGAGCTAATAAATCATTGAGTACGTATTTGATAGTTTTTTGAAATTTGTCCCCAAAAGGATGAAATAAAAAATAAAAAAAGGAGAAAACAACTTGATCAGAGTGCCAAAGATCAACGGATTGCGTTGAACTTAGGAACAATGAGGCCCACTTGCGCAGATCTGGGTTAAAATATCATGTCTACTCTTTCATAAATATGAAAAACGAAATAGATAACATGATATTTAATTCCGATGTTAACTTTAACCCAGATCTGCGCAAGTGGGCCTGATAGTTATGACGTAGACTTAAAAAGGATTTTTCGAAATTCATCCCCTACCCCCATTCAATGGGGATCCACGGACGGACGAAATCGCGAGCGAAGCTATTTAATAATATTATGCGAAAGTTTGTGAAACGTATCATTACATTAGCGTATAATATTATAGTGGATTAAGGAAGGATCCCGAATAAACATTTATAAAAATAAGAATAGCGCGTACAAACAAACAATGAAACTCTTATATTGATTTCTTATGTTTACGCGAATATTGTTCATTGTTTTAAACACTTACGGATTGTGTCGCGGTGCACTTTTCTTTTTCCCGACGTTTCGGCTACGTTGTCCTGGACAATTGACACCACGGCTGCTGGAAAGTAGCCGAAACGTCGGGAAAAAGAAAAGTGCACCGCGGCACAATCCGTGAGTGTTTAAAACAATGAAACTCTTAACTGCTATGTCCTCTTTGGAAATTATTTAAAAAAAATCAATGAAACATTTCTTTTGCTTTTAGACGTAACGCTACAGCCGTTTCTAAACAAATGTTATTCCAATATGCAACCTGTAAACTACATACTTTCCGTCGCCACTCTTAGGACCATGAAATTCTTCAATAAAACGATGCCAAGAAGACCGAAACCAAGAACCAGACGAAATTTGCTCAACTGGATTGAAAAGAAAGACTTGAAAGATTTACTGAACATGGCAGTATGATTTCAGACTTTTTAAATGTCGTCGTATTCGGTAAAATATGTAGGTGTAGAACCCGCACCTATTCGTATATAAAAATATAATATCTTACTCAAACCATTTTTTTGGCTTTATCAAAGTTATCTATTAACATGAAAAGTATCTCGTTAAATAAAAAATAAAAAACTTGAGAGGTGTCAAGGGACATCCGGATGATATGAAGTTATAATATATATATTATAAATATAAAGTTGATAATGAAGAATTAAAGCCTATTTTGGAAGAAATATTATATTATATATATACGAGACGGACGGACAGAAAAATGTTAACAATTTATATTTTATTTTTTATTTTATTTAATTATATTTTATTTAATTATAAGTACCGATCATACTTTTAAATGCATTAAGTGAAAATAAAAGCTGTTAATTTGAAATTACAAACAGACACTTCAATTTTGTTTATCTGTATAGATATAATATATATTATACAAAACAAATAGTTGAACTAAGTATATATAGTGCCCGCGGAACTAGCGCCTTAGGTAGGGACAGGGGTTGCTTGCTGCTCGCAGTGTTGCCGCCGCGAAGTCCGGCTCCGTACTGAGTAATAACATCAAGCGCTCGGCTATCTAGTCACAATATGTAACAGTCATAACAGTCACAATGTGTAATTGCAAAATTCTACATTATTGTCAAGGTGATAAGGTCGTTTTTTGTATCATTCTTAATAGTCGTTATTACATTGTGATTTCGAGTGGCAAAAAGTGTTGTGCCAATATAATCCGCCTAGCCTCAATATCGCAACGCGCCATAAGGAACTTCGTTCCAAAATCGAATATAATAAAAATAATGTTCCAACGCGGGAATCGAACCCACGACTTCCGAGTCGAGAGCCAAACTCTAAACCACTGGACCACCGAGGCTGTTAACCGATTATAACGACATTGAAGGGACCGGTAGATTATGGTCGTAATACCTGGCCGATAGTCAACAAAACCGGTGGTAAAAAGTTAATACGAGTATTTTAACATGACAGACCTTAACACTTTGTCGTAATACCAATTTGTCGTTATTAGTGATGTCGATTTTCACTGTACGTAGATATACTCAGATATATCTTTTCTCGTGTACCTACCTAAATAGCCGAAGACATTACAAAGCTAGTAAGATAGAGACTACGAGAATTTCTTCAGATTTTTTATCATTTGAACAGCATTTCCATAAAAGTGTTTGTGGAGTATTAGGTCTCACGACATGGATATTTTTGTTACGTGCGAAATCGCGTGCCAACGATTGTGGATGACCCTCAAGCCTACCTATCTGTAAGGGCCCTCGCCGTGAAAGGTATTGGCGCGAATCTCTGTAAGTGGCCCTCTCCCTTGAACACGATTGAGATATAAATACTCTTAAATGTCTTATGCAATTATTCATACATTTTATGGAGTCGTTTGAGGCGCTCATAAAAAGAACATTTCTGTTATCATCGCCATCAGCAACTTTCAACTTTGAAGCCTTATTGATGAGAGAAATTATTATTGTTTAAGGTTAAAGGATCTATACGACGGCGACGCGAGGCCGCGACCCGCGACCGCGACCAACAAACCGAAAGGTAGCCTTCCAATCTATGCGACCGCAACGCGAGACCACGACCTGCGACCGCCACAAGCAAACCAGCGAATCAGGTCCTCTGGCCACTCTCACCGGTCGTGCCTATTTCGGTATCGGGTCGCGATCTCGCGACGCACGTCGGAAGGCTACCTATAGAATCAGATTCTCTGGCCACGCTTACCAGTCACGCGATGCGGGTCGCGGGAATTGTTTAGTGCTCCACATAAATTCATACTAAGCAGTGGCTCCGCGACCCTATTTCGGTCTTGGGTCGCGGTCTCGCGTCGCACGTTGCATGCGTCGGAAGGCTACCTATAGAGTCAGGTTCTCTGGCAACGCTTACCGGTCGCGCGACGCGGATCGCGGGAATTGTTTAGTGCTCCACATAAATTCATACTAAGCAGTGGCTCCGCCACCTTATTTCGGTCTCGAGTCGCGGTCTCTCACCGCGCGCCGCTTGCATAGGAAGACTACCTTTATGTATCTACATATATGAATAATTTACATGTTGCATTTAGGGTAAATTTATGTTTTTTCTTGTCAGTACGATTATAGTAAGCGGTATTTAACTCTGAGAAGGGTTTGTATAGGACAGAACAAGATTGGGCAAGCGCGCGTCGGTATCTTATTATTTATTACTGTTTTTCGGAATTACCTCTGTATCTCCAAATCTGTTTACTAACAAATCTTGATTCGGTTAGCGATTGATAGGTCGTGCTTGGAATCCGCGCACTAAGACATACGAGTGGGAGCTAGGCATGGGCACGTGATATCATAATATTTAATTTCGTTGCTAATACATAATGTGCAAAAATAATTATCAGGGAATTTAATCCTTTATTGGATGAACACGCTCGGAATTTGTTCGTATTATGATGACATCATAATTATGATTTAACTTTGATATGTAATTTACAATAGTAGTGTGTAGTCTGTGTGTACGTTTAATTGCAAGAGTCCGACTGTCAAACTAGACCGTTCTTCATAGCGCGGCGCCGCTTTGCTTTGAAACGTATATCTTCTTGTGTACCTGTACTGTAATGCGGAGTGTGAGTTTTTGTCCCTGCCCACCGTAAAGAAGTAATTACAATGTGTATGGCATCGAATTAGTTACCTTTGTTTACCAAAGGGCGTCGATTCGATGTCATACAAATTGTAGTTAACTTCTTCACGGAGGGTAGCAAGAAAAACTAGCACACAACGCTTTGAATAAATTTTAAAATTTAATCACTATTTAAAAAACGCTGCGCCGGGTCGCGGATCCTCTCGCTTTGGTGTTACCTTTGCTCCCTTACGATACGCTTATTTTTACTGGGCGGATTTTCTTAATAAGACTGTGTAATCAAAACCCGACTCGTAAATTTTAACGCCATGGAATATCTTCAGTGGAAAATCATTCGTGCGCATTCTAAAAACGGCCTTCAACCTATTGTAATAATGCAATCGGTGAAGAATAAGGATAATATAGTCTATTCAATATTTGTGAGGGTCCGTCAAGCGAACAATAATGCGCATTCACAGTGAACGCCTCGAAGGAGCTGGGTATTTCATTTTCGAATCTACTTTAGCAGTAAGAACTGTATCTACATCAGTGGAAAAGTTCTGCTGTGGCCACAGCTCAAAATCTTAAAGTTCAAAATTTTCATTATTATCAAACACATTATTTTACAATTCCGTTTTTCCGTTACCGGTTCTTGAATCGTAAACATCGCTGAAGTGCTAACTCCAAACTTGTGTGATTAAAAAATATTTAAAGACTGTGGCTCACTGTGAATATATATTATTATATTTATATATTATAAGTTCAAGTACGGGTGCTGTGGAAGCGAGTCATCATTAGATTACAGTGTATTTCTTCGGAAAAGGCTCTAAAAAAGTAAATGGAAATTCTAAATTGGGGTATGAAAGCATAAAAATTAATAACGAATCACTAAATTGACAGTATGAGGGTGTTGTATATTTTTTCTACCGCTAGGGGGCAACGCACACAAAGCGTCATGTGGTGGCGTAAGTGCTATCTAAAACAGTCAATGAGAATTTTCGATTATTTTTCTGTCACCAGGACATTATTTGTTTCTGGTATTACCAGTGCTGCCACTACGAAACTACAAAAGAAACTCGACATACGATAGAAGATTGAAATCCACGAGGCAAGGGCTACTAGATAATAAGACGTATATTACTATTTCGTATGTACAATTTATTTCTGCGTCATACATCTAATATTCACTGATGTGAATATTTCGTGTAATTTCGCTTCAAACGAGATCAGGTATGATCATCGTATTTTTGGCACGACTGCCTTGGTATAATTTTTTACTTGGCCATTAAAAACATTTTACCAAAGTATATTCTAATATTATTATGATATAGGCAGTTTAAAAGAACTCGTTATTAACAGAGTTAAACTATCGCCTTTGTAATGTTTGATAGCTAATACCTAATAGCCGAGATTCATCAGAGTCTAAGGCATTAATAGGCAAATTAACCTATTGATGATGAGGAACAAAATATATATATATATATATATATATATATATATATATATATATAATATATATATATCAAACATACATAGACTGCCAAAATCAATCCCCTTCCTTCAAGGTAGTCGGGTAAAAAGTGTGTTCCACTTGATTTGGGATAAGATATATCCCTCAATCTCGCAACTAACTTTATTATTATACTGATATGAAAAATCTGTGATGTAAAGTATAAAATAATGGAACACAAAGCAAGCAGTTCATACGAAATCTAATTTTCTGTGCCGTCTGGCGTTAGGTAATCTCTTTCCTAGAGACAAGATGAGATACAAAGTATCTTCATTGCATTTTAACTTTTGGCTGATAGTTCTAGTGATATCTTAAACCAGTTGAAATAGAAAATATCCACGGGTTAATCAACGGCATTGGGCGTCTCTATAATATGACGAGGATTAGGCAACATTAAAGATTACTGCGGGATGCCATAGATAATAATCCTCACTAATCATACAACTATTAATATAATATTATTATAAATGTGAAACTTTGTGAGGTTGGATCGATTGAAGGATATTTGTTACTCTTTCACGTAAACAACTGAACGGATTTGATGATATTTGGTATGGTAGTAGTTTAATATCAGGATAGATATACTTTTTGGCCCGAAAAATAACAGTGTTTCCCTGGGATACTGTATTTACGCGGGTGGAGCCGCGGGCAGAAGCTAGTATCCTTACTAATATTATAAATGTGAAAGCGTGGATGTTTGTTACTCTTTCACGCAAAAACTACTGAACGGATTTCGATGAAATTCGGTATGGTAGTAGTTTAGACTCTGGATTAAAACATAGGCTACTTTTTATCCCGAAAAAGTAGTGTTCCCGAGAGATACTGTATTTACGCGGGCGGAGCCGCGGGAAACAGCTAGTTATACTATAAATATGAATGTGAGTTTGTTTGCTTGTTACGCTTTCACGTAAAAACTACTATATCGATAATCATGAAATTTCACACAGATATAAAGTAGACCGCGAGGAAGAACATAGGCGATTTTTTATCTCATGAAAATGTATCGTTCCCGTGGGATACTGTATTTATGCTTTTATGATTAAAAACTACTTAACCAATCATCATGAAATTTGACACAGACAGTTCCCTGTCGGACGTAGGCTACTTTTTATCACGGCAAAATGTAGGTACGCTTCCTGCGAGATTTCCCTTTACGCACACGGAGTCACGGGCAACACCTAGTACATAATATATTGTAAAATAATATTGTTACGGGATCTTGGTACGATATTCGGAGTAAAACGCCAGTTTCCTCTAAGGGAGTTTATTCACTACGAATTTCCACACCAACACAGGTCTGGTTTTCCAACACATCGAATGTCCAAATAGTAAGCCGTCGTGATCGTAATTCGTAGCAGGAGTCGCAGAGAGTAGTCGCACTATTCACTTTAGGTACCGCTCAATTTCGAGCGAAAGCTCAAAGAACACTTGCAGTTAACTGAACTTACGGCGGTCGGCGGCGGCCTGTTTATATACCGACGATACAGTTACTAGAAAGTGTAGAACTTTCTAGATATTTCTACATAGTACAATCTAGAACGTTCGAGTCGGGGTGAGAACGGTACAGTGCACGTTCGAGAACGTTCTAATACTTTCCATACTAGAAGCTTCTAGAACACTCTATACATTCGAGCGCCGCGGCCGTAACATACTCGAATACATTACAAATTGCAGCGCCGTAACAATATGCCCATGTAAAAATAATCCATACGTTAAAAGTCGCGAGCCCTCCAAAAGCACCGCTTTTTTGCTAGTTTATATTTATGTGTATACTGCCCCGATCTCCTCCTAACAACATTTTACGCGTCCTTTTTCATTAAAGTTGGCAGAGATAATAAAAACAGGCGAAATTCTCTTCACAATGAGTTATAAGATTAAAAAACATTTCCCATATGTGTGCACATATAGCGGGAATCTTATAAACGAGGTTGATACTTTGAAGAGTTTTCATAAATTGTTTTCATGAATATATTTCGCAGGTAAAGTTAACATTTAATTTCTTCTGTATTTTTGAACATATTGTGACGAAGAAATGAATTTTCATTTATTTTCTGACAAAATTAATGTATTATTCTTGATAACATTCAGTCTCGTATTAAAATGTCACGAAATAAAAATCAAATTCCTAAAATATTCATGTCAGATGGTGGAATTATTATCAGCATAAGTACCGCAAGTGTGAGTTTTATTTATGTTTTTCGTTAGTGCCGGGGAGCCCGAACTTCACTCGGAGTTTTAGGAAAATAATATTATAATTAATATACCTATAAAAAAAATTTAAAGAAAAAAAGAATATCCGTCTGACCGGGATTCCAACCCCAGACACCAATTTGCCAACAGCTCAAAAATTCATGCTAACCAACCGCCGGCCGGATTTGACATTGAAAAATCGAAATCACTCACATCTTATTACGCGACAAAAGAAAAAATATATATTTATTATATCCCTGCATACTAAATTCCATAGAAATAATTGCAGTTGTTTCCTAGATTCCGATTATATATTATGCAACAAGACTTTCTCGTTTTAAATTATAAGATTACCGTCATTTTAAAGGTTACCAGCCCTATTACAAATCTGCACTCTGCGAGATTAGGTATTTGAAGCGTTTCCGACATTTTGTAGTAATTTTGCAGTTGTATTTATCATTTTTATTGAAATAGGTTAATAAATTCATGCTTTAAAATTATAAAATCTTTATTCCTCATGAAGTAACAATTGTTCTGGTATAAATTTTGCTTAATAATATTATCGTAGATATGAGTGATTCACAGTTAACTTAAAGCTATTTTTGAAGTTTTTTTGGCATACAATTAGATTTTTTTCTATATTAAATCAAAGATATTTCAAAATTGTAAGGCCGCTACGAACTATACGACTATATAGAAGATAACATTCTCATTTTATTATTTCATTTGCTTAGAACTGTAGTTCAATCCAGGAGCTCAAAAAAGTGCCGTCGCGCATTTCATGAAAGTCTTTCTCTGCAATTTCGGGTTTAATTATAAAGTTAAGCAAAATTCACAAAAAGCGAGGCCGCTACAAATAGCTTATTCTGCACTATTCAATATGTCAAAATTGTTAATGTATCTTTGTTTCTGAGATCGAGAACGCCATAATTGGCCATTATACGCAAAAATCACAGTCGAGAAGTAATATGCCTCTTGTTTTAATTTATATGCGCTATCTTGCCCATGTATAATACGAAGCCAAATTCAAATGCGATAATTATAATACATAGTTTAACTCACACGAGTATTTATATCGCCCAGCGCCTCTACGTTGCCGGATCATGCTATTTTTTACTAACTAGTAGAGGTCGCCGAGAGGAGAAGGAGGTGGTCGAAATTCGCCCATAATAACTCATATAAAGGTGTCCGCCAAAGAATTTTCGACTTTGAATTTGAATAAACGGCGAGCGGGGTATCGGCGGAGGGGGGAGGCGTATTCATTACACTTACGCGTCGTGCGGATTTTAGTAGCCATGGATCGTTGGTCGGCGGAACATCGTGCGTTTGCTGTAGAGGCATATTTTAAAAATAACGATTCTCCCGTGGCGGCGCGCAGGATATTCGCAAGACATTTCAATATTCAGCGTATACGGGATTGTCCTAGTACGCAACTTATTGGCAAGTGGGTGCGAAGTTTTCGTGAACAAGGACCTGTAGTGGGACACGGGCCAGGTGTATCGCGAACTGTGAGAACTGACGAAACAATTGAAGCAGTTCGTCGTGATGTTATTGCAAATCCACGTCTTTCACTAAGAAAACGTTCTGCAGCACTGAATTTGAAAAAAACGACTGTGCACAAAATTATTAAGAAAGATTTGGAATTTCATCCTTACAAAATTCAAATCACTCAAAAAATTAAACAAAGTGACTATGGATTGCGGTTGACATACGCTAGAACCATGCTCGGCAGATTTCCTCGTCCTCGGGGTTATGAAAACATAATCTTTTCGGATGAAGCACATTTTTTACTGGACGGGTCGGTAAATAAACAAAATTGTCGATATTGGGCCACCGAGAATCCAGAAGAATTGCATGAAAAGCCGCTGCACTCAGAAAAAGTGACCGTTTGGTGCGGAATAAGTGCAAAAGGAATTATCGGGCCTTATTATTTTGAAGACGATAGACACCAAACAATAACCTTCAATTCCCAAACCTATTCGTCTATGTTGGAAAACTTTTTGGAAGCTGAGTTGGAGAACAATGAATGGGTAAACGGAACATGGTTTCAACAGGATGGTGCTACACCACACACTTCGCGAGCATCAATGAACATTGTAAGGCGCATTTTCCCCGAAAAAGTCATAAGTCCTTATGGTGATATCCCATGGCCCCCCAGATCGCCAGACTTAACACCTGCGGACTTTTTTATGGGGATTTCTTAAATCTAAAGTCTACGTTAACAAACCGCGAAATTTATTGCAACTGAAAAGAAATATTCGCAACGAAATCAGAGGAATTTCGCAATAAACTTGCAAAAAAGTTTTCACAAATATGGTGTTTCGTTTAAATGAGTGTGTTCGTCTCCGTGGTAAATATTTAACTTCAATTATTTTCAAAACATAAATCCGCATTTGTATGTTTTATTTTAAAATAAAAACGATTATATAAAAACCTGTGAATCTTTTATTATTTAATTTTAAATTCGAAAATTGTTTCGCGGACACCCTTTTTATTAGAATACTCGTGCGAGTTTAACTATGTATTATTACTATCGCATTAGATTTTGGCTTCGTATTATACATAAGCAAGATAGCCCATATAATTATTAACTTCGAGCTTTACATGAATTCCTTTGCCCCTTAGACAGAAAAAAATTAAAAATATTGTGACAGATTGACAAACTTTAAAGTGTAAAGAAATTGTATCTATCAAAACCACGGTAGTGCGTGTGAACAATCTGAGGTAGTGTGTGTTGTTATTTTTATTAACTTTATGTGTTTCTAAGCATTATTGAAAAAAATATTAGTTTTCTGCACACCTTCCTCCACAAAAACTTAAAATTTACCGGCCAAATTTCATACTCCTCTGGTTTCACAATTCTCGTAAAACTGTACTGATAGTTTTTTCTTCGTGTATTAATGTAGGTATATGATGATGATGACGCATAATACTAGCTCAGATACAGACATAGTATAGTTCAAAAACTAAGAGCCAGTAGATCGCGAGTTTGCCTGCCATTTCCTCAAATGTTGCAGATAATATAGACACAGATCAATGTGCTATTTGTTTTAAGAATAACACACACAATTTTTATTTAATTAACAAAGTTGCATGCGAAAAATAGACATGAATACTCCATGAGAGTGTACGTGAATTTTGGAGGTTAATTTGTGTTTATGGCGTGTGTTACGGCTCCTTTGGGAGCGCTTCAGACGAACTCCGTTGTAAGGAACAAAGTGATCTTAACGACGTCACTCGTGCACTTATAAACTAAAAGCATCTACACGCCACTTTATCAAGTCAAGTTACATAAGCGTCGACTTAACCTACTAAATGTAAAAATACTAAATGTGAAAGTTTGTGAGGATGCATGGATGTATGAATAGATGGATGGATATTTGTTACTCTTTCACACAAAAACTACTAAACGGATATCTGGAATAACAAATAGGCTACTTTTTATGTTCCCGTGGAATACTGTATTTACGCGACGGAGCCGCGGGCAAAAGCTAGTTACAAATATTTGAAACAAAATTCTTTTTCACTTTAAGTATACGTGAAAATCCTAAAATAAGAGCTTCCACGATCAATATTCTCTGAAGAGTTTTGAGTAATGAATGAAAATTCAACAGTCACAAAATTCAACTGACGATTTAAACGTATGTGGTATGTAACAGAAAATATCAAAAGCTAATCATAAGCATAGTATAACAAAGAAAAGTTAGACATTCAACTGTTTTGTCATTTCCATTTAAATGCAGATTTTGAAACACATTCGGAATGACATTATGAGTCAAATGCATATTTGTGTTATGCAAATGATATAGCATTTTATACAAAAATATTCACAGCGAAGAGGCAAAGTTGAATATAGCTCAGTGCTACTTCTAAATCCTCCAGAGAGAAACTTGTCCGTTGGAAAAATTATTTTATTTGTAAAGTTTTCAGGTGCAGAACGCTCTAGAAATATTGTGCTTGTATGAGACGTGTTATCGGGAATAGCTTTCAGCACTTTAAGTTCGGTGTGTATGCAGCTCTGTTGTAAAATATTGAAATGCACAAGTAATGAGGGATTTTAATATTTTTTCAGGGGCAGATCCAACTCACACAAAGCGTCATCTGGAGGCGTAAGTGGTATCAAAAACGTTTAATAAGAATTTCCGATCATTTTTCTGTCACCAGGCGGCGCTCGGTAGCCCGACGGTCCTTGTCGTATCGAAAAGCTGTCAGATGTCACGAATTTGAAAACTCTCATTCTCTTCTCACGTGATTGACTTCATGTACGACTGACAATTCATGTTTATATACTCGGTGTATATAAGTACTTCGCGGCCCTCCACTTTAGGCAGTGATTAATAAATAGTTACTACGTAACTTTAGGGAACGTACTCCTACTGCGCAACCTGTTTAGGGTGGAGGAATCTTCAAAGTACTACACATGGTCACCGCGCCGGGGGAGCAGCTTAGGCTTATGTCACATAGCCGACATGTTCTAGGCAAATCTCGCACGACAGCATTGGTATTACGTGTAATCAAAAGTTGAAAACTTATAACTGGACTACGGGAATTATATAACCTATTCCACGTGGCCTATTATTACGACTCTATTGATACCCCATTCATTAAAATCGGATCACTAGTTAACAGCCCTATTACAAATCTGCACTCTGCGAGATTAGGTATTTGATGTGTTCCCGACATTTGGTATTTTGCAGTCATTTTGCAGTTGTATTTGTCGCTTTTATTGAAATAGGTTAATAAATTCATGCTTTTAAATTATACTCATAAAATCTTTTTTTCTCGTGAAGTAACAATTGTTCTGGTACAAATTTTGCTTAGTAATATTATCGTAGATAGGAGTGATTCACAGTTAACTTAAATCGATTTTAGAAGTTTTTTTGGCTTAGAATAAGATTTTTTTCTATATTAAATCAAAGATATTTCAAAATTCTAAGGCCGCTACGAACTATACGACTATATAGGAGATAACATTCTCATTTTATTATTTCATTTACACAGTAAACAGAACAGTAGTTCAATCCAGGAGCTCAAAAAAGTGCCTTTGCGCATTTTATGAAAATCTTTTTCTGCAATTTTGGGTTGGGTTGGGAATTAAAAAGTTAAGCAAAATTTACAAAAATCGAGGCCGCTACGAACTAGGCCAACGGCTATTCTGCACTATTCAATATGTCAAAATTGTTAATGTACCTTTGTTTCTGAGATCAAGAACGCCATAATTGGCCATTTTACGCAAAAATCACAGTTGAGATGAGATGCCTCTTGAGGCGCTACGATGAACAAACATATGCATATGCATACATAGACTGCCAAAATCGATTTTCTTCCTCCATCTGGCTTCTGCCAAAACCGTTTTATTATCTATCTATCCTTTTGGCTTCGCCGTAGTCGGGTGAAAAGGGTTAAAAATTGATTAGATAAAAAGTGGTTATGTATGGGTGGGTACGTTCCCTTAGCTATGAACATGCATATTGCACAAAGTCTATGCGTGAAAGCCACGCCTGTTCCCAAAGCTCCACGACGCAAATGTAGAGTCATCGTTACATAGTGCGAACGTTGAATGAGAAATTTAATGTAAAACTGCTCGCGAAAATAAAAGTTAAAAACTACGAAATCGAACAAAAAACCCCTGAAACCATTAATTATTATTATGTTCTCTGCTGCAATATATCTCGGGTTTCAGTTATCTTGTTATTTATGTGTGGCATTACACTCACTTTAGTTTTAATTACGTAATTGGCAGTTAAGTACCGAGCTCCGCATTGCAGCGCTAAAGCCTTTAATGGCCGCACTTTACTTCTGTAAACTGAAGTATAGATATACTTTCGACTTTTGTGTGTACCTAATATTTTAAAATTAATGTCATTTCTCTTAAAAATACTGTTATGAGCACTAATGTGTAGAACACTATCGAACAAGTTACCGCTCGACAAGGCATTTTCATATTAATACGTGAAGCAAAGACTTTCAGTACAGTTTTACTAGAATTGTGCAACACGATGATTATGAAATTTGACCGGTAAATTAAAAATTTTATGAAGAAGGTATTCAGAAAGCTGATATAATGCTTAAAAATACATAAAATTAATAAAAACTAGCTGTTTCCCGCGGCTCCGCCCGCGTAAATACAGTATACCAAAGGAACACTGTACTTTTATGCTGCATTATAATGCTGTCGGGATAAAAGTAACCTATGTTATAATCCAGAGCTCAAGCTACTACCATACCAGACTTCATCAAAATCCGTTCAGTAGTTTTTACGTGAAAAAATCCATCCATATCCATCCTCACAAACTTTTACATTTATAATATTAGTAGAAAGCTGCAGACTGTACCTGGCACTGGACTAGACGAATGTGATTGATATTTGCAGCGGACAGCATTCGCCCCGGGCGCAGCGCTCACTCACTGTAACAGGGTAATAATTATGTACTCTAAGCGGGACCAATTTGTCTGCAGTTTTAAATAAAATATTTTAAGCTTCAACCGAAGATTTAATTTTTGAAAAGAAATAGTGATTGCTGTGTAATAGTTCTATTTCAATCTCGGTGATTCATAAATGAATTGCAGGTTCCCATCGTGTGAGAGGTTTGGTGTTGTATAGATCTAAAAAAACCTTACTAAGTCTAAGGAGAAGGAAATATTTGAGAAAACGTCAAGACTCAGTAGACTATGCTATATTTGCGTCAAGAATGCATGGAGTTATCAAAATTGACAGATGACGTTTGTGTTGTGCTCGCAATTCACCAATTAAAATAAATTATTTTTACATTTATACCGATGACTTTTGGCATTGGCACTCTTAATATTAACATAGTATAGTGTGGCTCCGGGGTGGCTACGCTACGAGCTACGGGCTACGCTGCGGTTACGGGCTACGCTGCGGCTACGGACTACGCTGCGGCTACGGGCTACGCTGTGGCTACGGGCTACGCTGCGGCTACGGGCTACGCTAGGGTACAGGCTACGCTGCGGAGAGGGCATACGCTGCGGCTACGGGCTACGCTACGGCATATTGACGAGACAAAAATTAAGGATATACGAGAGTTATATCTACATACTATTATATTTTCATGCCTCCCAAACTTTGTAGTTATCAGTATAACTTAATAAAATTAATTTAATTATAAGCATCCTAGGTGTTATAATTAAATAATCTAATACTTTAAACGAGCTAATCTCGTAGATCGGAATCTCGGAAACGGCGCAAGTATTACCATGAAATTAAGTATGCAGGGAGTTTTGGGGACAAAAATCTATTAAGCTAGATGTTGTTCCTGCGAAACTGCACTTTTAAGTTCTATATGTTTTTCTTTCGTTGTGCAATAATATAATATCAATAATTTCGGCTCTAATATGTCAGTCCGATTGGCAGTTTGGTATGCGTATATGTATAATTTATGCGTTATTTTGAAATTCAGAATGCGGTTGGTTCAAAATTCAAATCCTAGTAATCATAATCTACTAGAACTCCGGGCAAAGCTCAGATACCCAGATACTGTCAACATTATACTATGTATCTTTACTAAGTACTTAAATTAATATTTTTAAAAATTAATTAATCAAAGATAAGTATTTTTAGAATATTATTAAAAATGGCTCATATGCGGTCTTAGGTGACAAAATATCCCTATGAATAAATTTTACGTAACAAAGATTACCGCTCGAAAGCGCTGAGCTCGCAAGGTGACTTTATCGATAGCCAAGTCGAATTCAATTCTAGCGCTCGTACGTAATCGGTTGTCATCGGCAATCGCGTCGGAAAAATTGAACCTTACTTTGAGCCTCACACTTCAAAGAACTAAGCTCGTGTGACAATACTTGAATATGTTTGCCAACGTGAAATTCTTATTTTTCTAGCCCCCGACGAAAACACTAGGGGTGTTATAAGCTTAACGTGTCTGTCTGTGTTTCTGTCCGATACTATCTTAGCTCCCAAACGGATGAACCAATTTTGATGTAATTTTTTTTGTTTGAAATGATCGAGATTGTTCTTAGCCATATCATCAGTTCGCTTACTGCTTGGCCATTCGGTGGTTACTTAACAATTTTAAATTTGTTTATTAGCATTTAAAGGAGACTGGCAAGTCGCCATACATTTACCGCCTGGTAATTAAAATACGTGACCACAAACAATATTTATTGCAAGTTGTACTTTATGAACATAGGAACAAAAAAAGTAATAACTTTACACATCAAACTCGGGGGACAAAAACCAATTGATTAAATATAACCGCCACTAGGGCAATTTATTGAATAATAGGTTATATTATTCAATAAATTGCCCTAGTGGCGGTTTCCGGAAAAGCCACAATATGCTAACAGATAAAAATCTCTTTCACGTTACAAAAATCAAAAACACAATAATTATTTTGCTTGGTATAAATAGTATAGAGGGATCTATTTCATACCCCAAGTATTTTTTTTCCATTAAACTACTACTAAACTGTTGAACTATAGAAAAATATAATAACTTTATACTCCAATAAAAAATAAATCTATCTATTTGGCCACTAGATGGAGGATGGATGGATTACAGCATGACAACTATAGACTGTACAGATATGATGACAACGATTACCACAGATAAGTATGTATTTTGCACATGCATTCTCTGATATTCGCAGATTCATAACTTTTTGTTCCCAAGTCATAAAAATATAAAATATTTTTAGGACTTATTATACTTAGGATATGTTCGAAACTTGGCCGCTCTTGATGGAGGATCGGACAGGATTCGCCAGTGTCCTTTAAGAGAGTTGTGAATACTTACTACGTGCCATACAATGGAAATAATATCTCCATAGTAAACATCCAAATAAATAGACCACTTTGAACAAACTCGTCAAGAGCAAGTAACGGAAGTAAGGTCTCTCTTATGTTCTTGGGTTATTTAGGAAGTGTATTTACAACAAAATCCTTGCAATTTGAAAGCAACCGTTTTCAAACTTCATAATGTTAATTTTGAGAGCCCCACTATTGGGGCTTAGCCCCAAACGTGGGGCTCTCAAAATTACATAATTTTTTATTAAATAATATTTTTGCTTACTTAAAGATTATCATTTCCATCTTTAAGATAAGGTCCTCCTCATATTCCACCTGAGTAAAATAATAGCATTGTTACATATACGTACTTATAAAAAGTGTAAAATGTCAAAGTGACATATGTCTTATGCGTCTCTCTTGATATGTATATGTAAATTAAGAAGATTCAGTGTAAGTGTTGCTGTATCATTGGTGTCACCATCCTAACTTAATAGTGATATGAAAGAGCCAAGGCGGCGAACATACAACAAACATTTATTGTATAATGTAGAATTTAGGGCATCATATTATAGCATTTATGTGGGACTGGGGAGAGTATATTTTCATTGCACACCCGCGCCACATAATGCGGCTGTAACTCTTCTCGTATCGGCTCTAATGCCTCTCGAGAGATCGTCAATGAAATTGAGTAATCTATGGCATATACTCGTAGCGTATGCGGCAGAGATTACATGCGTTGAGGAAACTTCGGAAATCCTTTGGTCGTCTAAAATTTTTGATTGACATATCGTATATATCCATAGTCTATAAAGTATTTTAATTACAGTAAACTTTATCAAAAGTGTTTATTTTTTTGTCGACACGTGTATTCAAACCGTAACATAAAAGTCGCAAAGAAAATATAGTCGCAGATTGATTTTTCCTTATTGTTTTAGTTAAAACTCTTGAGATAGATGTTATATTAATATGTGTAACAGAAAATCTGTTACTAAGAATAACAACATATTATATTAGGTCTTTACCTATGAAATTGCCGTTTTGTATGAAAAAAATTTAACGAATTTTTTTCATGTATTTTTTATTTGTATTAATCGAAGTAATAGCCCATGCAATCAATGCAACTTTGCCAACGCAGTGGCAGTTTATTACCCTTCTTAAAGAAATCAGCTGGACGGGAGGCAACAAATTCTTCAAAGGCATTTTGTACTGCCTCTCGGGTATTGAATTTTTTTCCCGCCAAGAAGTTATCCAAATTCTTGAATAAGTAATAGTCTGTAGGCGCAAGGTCTGGTGGGTAGGGCGGATGACGGAGAGCTTCCAACCCCAGTTCTTGCAACTTGGAGACCGTCTGTTGTGCAGTATGAGGTCGCGCGTTGTCATGCAGGAGCAGCGCAGACGAGCGATTGACCAATGCTGGTTGGAAATGTGCCAGCTTCTCCATCATTGTGTTCAGTTCTTCACAGTACACATCTGCAGTAATGCTCACCCCGTTTGGTAAGAAGCTGTGATGAATCACACCGGCGCTAGACCACCAAACAGTAACTATCACTTTTCTAGGGGTAATTTTTCGTTTAGGGCATTGTTTAGGTGCTGAACCAGGATCCAACCAACATGCTGAGCGCTTGCGGTTATCAAACAGAATCCATTTTTCATCGCAGGTAACAATGCGGTTCAAAATTCCTTCATTTGTGTGTCTGCTGAGCAGTGCAAGCCACGTCTCGACGTGTACTTCGCGCTAGCGATCATCGAGTTTCGTGGGGCACCTATTTGTCAAGCTTTTTTACCTTGCCAATTTGACGCAAATGGACCAATATTGTTTTGACGCTAACGTCGAAAGCTGCTGCTAATTCAGCCGTAGATTGTGTATCATCAGCTTCCACAATCGCCTTTAATTCGTCATTGTCGACCAAAGTCTTCGGACGACCGCGAGGTTCATTTTTCAGGTCGAAATTTCCAGAACGGAAGCGAGCAAACCAATAACAGGTGGTGCGTTGGTTTGTAGTGTTAGCTCCTTAAACGTCGTTGATGTTGCGTGCCGCTTGTGCCGCGTTGCTGCCACGACGGTACTCTACTCGAATTTTTAACGTATCCATGATGACGAAAAAGATTGAAATGCGATGAAAATGTTACACTAATCAATAAACAAATAACTACTTTAGGAAAAAGCATTCCATGTTTTTAAAATAAAAATAATTCGAAATTAGAATTCTTAGCCAAACAATAATTATTTTGATTTGAAATGGCCAGTACTGCAAATTCATAGGTAAATACCTATTATTATGCTTTTAGGAACACTATTTTCACAAAAAAAATCAAACCGACATCCAAAGTAAAAATACGCAAAAAAATATGAAATAAATCTCATTTTCTAAATAATTCTCCTTTATCGGCTAAAATTGTATCTATTTTTCTACACAATCTTCATTATTTTGAAGTCGGTACCAGCCCAAACAGTAAATCCTAATAAATCATTATTTTATAGAGCTCACGTTTAAGTTGACTGGTCCAAAAACTCTTCTTCTTACGAAGAACTCCTTCATAAGAAGCTTCCAAACGCGTATCTTTAAGGACTGAGGAGTTCTATTAAGTGCTTTTGGATCCAGGGTATACTTGGTACAAAATCTTGCTTTTTGGTAGCATATGCTTTGGGTTACTTCAGAAAAAGTCAAAATCACTATATGTGTCGATATAAATTTCGATTCCTCATGGATGCCATCATCACGTCACCATTTTGGTCACAACGGGACCAACTTTGAATTATACCCTTTACATCAAAAAAAGAATTTTGAAAATCGGTCAACAATACAGGAGTTATCGTTGAACATACAAAATATATATTATATATTGGTGTTTCTTTGCTATTTGGAAACTCGCCCATACAAGACTGTCCGAAGCAAATTTTGTTAAATGTTTCGAATGTTTGTTAATAAAATAAAAAAACTGATTATCGTCCTGCTTTTTGAGTTACAGACGATTTTATCTAAAATCGTGACCGGGGACAGTGGACAGTATGAAAGTAATCAAGTTTTATTTGTAATTCTTACATATTACTTATATAAATAAATATTTTTGGAATAGATCAAGAATATTAATATTTAGAACCTCTGTTACATAATCAAAAAATATTTGAAACCTTTAAATTTTAAAGTAGTTAAAGTAATTAACATTCATGTCACAATGTCTTACAGAAAATCAGGCTTAACATTGCAGCAAAAGCTGTTGTTGTCTGTAAAGACAGCTTTTTACTTTTTTTTACTTTACTTTTTACTTTTTAGACTTTACAGTCGGTTTACTGACGATAGTTGAACCTGACAACGTCAACAACAACAACAACAACAACAACAACAACAACAACAACAACAACAACAACAACAACAACAACAACAACAACAATAGTAATAATAATAAAAATAATAATAATGAGGTACCGGCAATGCGAGGTAACGCTGGTACTTGGTAACAATAACAGGTAACGGTACTTGGTAAGAGTACTTGGTAACGCATGAGTCATGTTTTTTCGTGCGTGCAGCCGGCTCCATCGAATTATAAGATGTTATCACGTCAAAGATAATCTTACATTTAACTTATTACTCAAAAACGGATTTGAAAATAATAAAGTAATCTTCTCCGTTCTAGAGTACTCTCTGAGTGCTAAGTGTGAGTTTTTCTGTTCGCATTCGATCGTGAGCGCGTTTGGCGTTTACTAGGCATTTGTATGTGATTTGACCTATTTGTTGCGTTTACAACTAGGTGGCGCTGTACAAATTCCTAGTAAACGCCAAACTCAAACATAGCACTCACAATTTAATATTCTCTTCCACAAATAACATTTACATTGCATTATTACAATGTGACCCTTTTTCCCTAATTCCTTTCAGCCGAGCTAATCGGATATTGCGCCGAACAGTACCCTATTATAAAGTTTATTATACTATTTAAACTACATAATTATTACGTGTGTGTTGCGTAGACCGCCGTTGTCACTGTAAAGAGAGAACCATAGGACAACTAAGGCTGAGAGGCAAGGGCTGTCAGTAAACTTCATATAAAGTTAAAAAAAAATATTTCCGTATCATGGAACACTTGGTTTTTATTTCTATAATATAATAAAATGTTTTACCAATTCATAATTAAAGACGTACGATTAAAAGGATTTTTAATTTTTTGTTGGAATAGACACGGGTAAAAAACAGTGTCTAATTAAAGATTCACTAAATATTTATTTCACTTTTAAATGAAATGATCAAACAAAATTTTGAGCAATTTAAATGCGTTTTTAGTGACTGTCGATAGCGCTGCCCACATAGTAATAGCACCTGTCTTATAATATTGTAATCTCCAAAGTTGAAATTCAAATAAACGCTTAGTCATTATTAATTTTGGGGCTATTTATTCAAAGCACATTCAATTTTGCCACTTAGATAGAATATGCAAAGGGTACCCTTTTGGCATAATTAGTAGAGGATTAATTTTAAAATTTTAGTATAATCCTTGCGTAGTTATAGTAAGAACATGTTCAGGCATAGTTTAATCAATGAAAAAAAACCTAAGTAAAACTAGTTTTGGCTGCTTCCGTGGTTGGTACTTGGTAGACCAATCAAGTCGCTAGTCTCACTGACCAGGCGCTGGTTACGTCCTTGCCAATGAAAACATGGTCCCCCAAGGCTCGTATCTAGTTCCGGAATTGCAAAATTGACTTGTGTTATTGTACTGGGTTCAAAATTCGTAATATTCGTAGTTCGCTTTCGTAAAATACGTCCAGTCACTACCACAAACAACATGGTATATGTACCTAAATATATTTTGATTATTTTACGGTTATTCAATTCTGTAGTCTTCTATTCACGTTAAGGGTTCATACCGCGATGATACGCAACGCGGCACTGCGTTTTTAAGATATTCAAAGTTGAACTTTATTCACTACACAAATAACATCAGTTATACACGAGCAACCTGACATTCGAACTCTTACAATCAAACTTGTAACTTATGTTCAAATAAATAAACTGCAATTTTGAATATGCTATTTGAAAAATGCAGCACTATGTCGCGTATCGTTTCGTTACGATGTGAATTGATCCTTAGTTTGCACTGAATCAGTGAATCAGTTCAAATGTCAAGATGGCTTACTTTAATTGGTAAATTGGTGATCACGGCACGGCAAGCCTCATTGGTCAATTTCAACATCTACACCGATGAAAATCGCTGCAAATTGAACGTGAATAGTGTATAAAGTATAAACTATAGTCTAATAACATAACAAATGTAGGTAAATTAAAAATACCGTATCTTTGCTTCAATAAGCTTTTACAAGGTTCACGAACATAATATCGGTATTTTCGATCGATTGAATACAAATGAAAAAGGAAAATTCAATCAAGGAGCAAGTCAATTCTATAAATAAGACGTATGGAGGTTTCGTACATGCCAATAACATATCAAAAGAATACGTGATACCGCTGAAAGTAAATACGGCTCTTCTGAATATGTAAATGTGACTTTATATCGACGAAAAACAAAAATGTAGCGTTACAGTTTGTAAACGAAAATGTCGCGGTTTAGCTGAATTCATAAAACTACTGAAACTGAATAACCTAGTTTTAAATTACAAAAACAAAAAATAAAAGTTTAAAACGGACGCTATCGTAATAATGGACAAAGAAACAGGAAAATTAAAATATATTTTATAAATGACAACCCTAGAAAGCCTTGACTTTTCAGCGAAATTTTATTTTTACACAAAATTGAAATCACATTTGCTCGACAAAATTGACACAAACATTCTGAATGGGCCACATTAATATTGCGGCTCGAATTTTTATTTTCACTCATCCGTCAAACCACTTAAACTTTTTCACACTCCAAGTACTTGAGAACTTCTACATTTCTGATTTAGAATGAGCGTAGCCCATGTATTCAATAAACTCAGCGTTTTAAGTTGCTTTTTTTCATCACTTTTAATTTAAAATGTTTACTCAACTTTTTATTTATATTTTTTAAATGCCGAATTCATTGGTGAGCTCTGTGTGGTATTCTAAGCGATTTTAAACTATAGTAGATTTAGAAAGAACTTTTAAAAGTTCTATGGTAGAGTTTTGGAGTAGAGTTTAAAAACATAAGAATTGTCCGTGCACTGATTTTTAAAACACATAATAATGTCTAATTGCTGTCTCTGAAGTTGTTAAATCGTAAAGAAATAACAAAACAATAACTACATTTTCTATAAAAAAACTAAAAAGGAACTGATGAAGCTACAGTTAGCTTTCGATTTGATTGCACTACTACAAGCATACGTTGTGTCCACTATTGTGTGAAAAAATCGTGGGCCGTCGAAGGGAGCAAAGTTTTCATATTTGGATCGATTTGGGTCGTTCTATGAAAGCTGTTCCTCTGTACGTAAGTATATTATTATATTGTACTTTGTAATCCTGCTACGTTTACTACTTATATAGATTATATCCTATGTTATCCGGGCATTATTACGAATGTATTGACACGTCATTTATTCAAATCGGACCAGTAAATAAGGCGCTACAGTAGACTGTAGCGCCTAATTTACTGGTCCGATTTGGTCTTTACAAACATACATACATAAATACATACATACATACATACATACATACATACATACATACATACATACATACATACATACATACATACATACATATACTTCCAAAACCATTACCCTTCCTTTTGGCTTTGCCGTAGTCATGTGAAAAGCTAATAGTGGCGCCTTACTGTATCAACATGTTATATATTACAAGATAGATAGTAATTATGGATCCAAGACGCTGTGAATCTGTAAATTCGCACAAACACAACTCAATATGATTTGCTTGCTTCTATAAACGAGCCACATTACTAGTTATCGAAATAATTTGGAAATTAATTAAGCGTCTATTATTAATCTCTCTAACCTCTGAATTTAAATTCAAGGGTCTTTTATATTCATAGCACCGGGAGCGGTATTAAATTATTAACATCCCCGGCCAATATTCTTGTCTAAGCGTCTCACGTGAGAAGCTATTCAGATAGACAGATAGAGCACACCACCTAATTTCGTTCCAGGTGCTATATTACTGGAGCCTAATATTATAATCGAGACTGTATACATTTTAAAGTATGGTTGTCCGAAATCAATCACGGATATATTGGGCATATGATGTACTGCTTAAGTAAAGACGTTTAGTAAGAAGAGTAATGAAAAATTTTGAAAAAATATATATTCTAAATAATATTCGCGCTCTTTAAGGCGCTGAGGTCATTAACCTCACAGAAACAAGTGATTTAATGAGAGAGCAAAGCAAAAAAAAAGAATCAAAATAACCTTAACAGTACCGTAAAGACTAATACGTAAAGGTAATTATGTACGGACGGACGTACGGACTAATGTAATTTTATTAGGTATACATTTTTTCGATTTTTTCATTCTTTTTCTTCCTAAAGATCTTAATACTTCATATGTTACTGCCGATTTATCCTAACCTACTAAATCAATTACAGTTTATTTGGACATAACGTGATCTACTGATTACAGTAGTAATAGTTACTAAATCAAAGTAGGCACAAAAATTTTGATACCTACCTACTTTTATCATAAGATTATATACAAGAATCGCTTGTTTAAAATATAATATAAATAAGAAGTAGGTAGGTAGCCCAAAAACATTATACGTTTGCATCTAATCTTTCTTCGTTAATATGCAAAGAGCAATGCAAATATAGGACGAAGCCCAGATAAAGGAAAGCCGCCGTAATGATCACAGGAATATCTAAAGACACCACGGTGACACCGAGATTACGACACCACGGCGCGGCGACACACAGATTACGTGCATCGATTGTTGCAGTAGTAATCCTCACGATTATTGTTCGCCTCCACGACGAATACCTAATCCAGATTATGTTCATTCTATGTATACATAATACATAACAACCTACTGGTTTGTTCCAGAAAACAGTTAAGGATTTATCGGCAAATACATATCCAGTTTGGCATATTTGTACAACGTTTAAACTTTAAAATGACAGTTTGAGACAGATTTCGTGAAACTTATTTACCTACATAAGTAATTTGTAACTTTCGATAAGCATGTAGTTAGCTTAGTTAATTAAATCTTGCAATAATATAGTTACGATCCAGTCCCGACATGTTAAAACTTCAAAATGATATTCTCATAAACGTGAAACCCGTTTTGATTAGTCCAAAGTCCAAACTCTAAAAATTTGTTTCTGATATTAAGACGATTCATATATAATTCAATAAAAGTAAAATAAAAGTGTAAGTTAATTACGAGAATTGAGGCTCCGAGTACATTCTTATTAAATGTTACGTTAAGAAGGTTGCTTAAGTTAATTAAGTTTATTTCTATTAAAATACAGACATGGTGAGAGAAATAGTTAAAACCCCAAAATATAATAAACATAAAAATTGTTTATCAGTGTTAAAACTATCTCGACTTCATCATTTAATTTGTAAGATAAAACTTGACCTTTTGACTTGGCGATATCAAAATCGGAGCGCTCGTCAGTTCAACTCTGTTCGTAGTATCAATATTACGTTGGTGATATAATTTATACTAAAGTATTAAGCGGTGTATAAAAATGAACGTATTTAGAACGTTTGTGAGAAATATGAGTGGAAAGAAAGCGTTGAATAAGGTTGGCATTATTGGAGTTCCGTTTGAAAAAGGTCAGAAAAAATATGGAGTGAGCGTCGCGCCGGCCGCGCTCAGAACCGCGGGGCTGGTGGAACAGCTGAGGGAGATCGGTATGTCAATATAAATATTTTTCTATCTAGACCGAGATAATTTTCTACAAAAATATGATAGAAGAAATAGCTATGCAGTTTCCACTACTTACTATTTTTCCGTCTAGATTCTAGACCAAGAATAACTATTTTCCTAGAAAACTGCTGTTCAAATTTTTATTAAACTAAAAACAGGAAGTTGAAACCAATTACGAAATAAACACAAACTATGTCTTTAGTATCTATTTTTTTTTAATCTGTGATAAGGGCATTATATAGTTAAGTAGCCTACAGTACATATGCCTACCTAAGCGGTTGAACTTCGTAGAAATAAAGACGACCTCTGTGGCCCAGTGTTTGAGCGCGTTTTCGAGCGAGTAAAAATTTTTCTGTGTTCCTGGGTCATGAATGTGTATTAAATATGTGTTTAATATAATAAATATCTTAAATATAATATGTATATAACAAAAGTGTTACATATACTTCCCGTTGTCTGGTCTCCGTAACACAAGTTCTTCGAGTACCAACTACCATGTGTTTTTCAGAGGGCCTAGACGTGAAAGACTATGGAGACGTGGAGGTACCAGCTCAAGGGGAGCCAGTAGACGTGGATAATATGAAGCACCTGTCCCTGGTCTCCGCCTGCAACAAGAACCTATCCGAGAAGGTGTCCACCGTCCTTCGAGATGGAAGAATTGCCATAACAATCGGAGGAGACCATTCCATTGGAGTTGGTAATTGAAATTAAAAAAAAACATCAATATAGTATCGTTATATTTTGGAGCGTCAAAGGATGTTAAAGGAGAACTCTATTGCACTTATCATATTAATATTGTGAAGACCATTAGAAAAGGTCTTTTATAAACTCTTTTTAAACTTTTATTACAAAGCTAAATACTTTATTACTTCATTTCTTACTTACCTTCTTGATGTAAGTAATGCTGGTATATACCATCGACAAAGTTCCTGCTCGACCAGTACCTAAACATTTTCCTTTGCACTAGGCCCCCTCAAAATATTTTAACACAAAGGAAGTAACCGCAACCACTGCAGACGTGGTTGAACTATGCATTTACACGTGAGTATGTGTGCGTTTGCACGATTCAACGGCGCTGTTAAGCGATTTTTATCGTATGCCTGGTCGAGCGGCAACTTGTTCGATGGTAAAGTAAAGCACCAATCTCGGAATTTGCTACTTTTAAATTGTTTTTTTTTTTCATTTCTATTTAGTCCTTATATCGAGAAGGCCATAATGCTATCATCACGGTAAGTTGTATTGTCGTTCTGCACAAAGAAAATCGCAGGCAACAGCTAGTAATATTAACCATGCCTAGTACCTGTTATTTAAAACCTATTTATATTGAATAGTATTAAACCTAACATAAACCTTAACTTTTAAGCACCATGCACACTATATGCATAATGCATATAGTGTACACTTTAAAATAAATTAATTTATAAAATAGTTTTCGTTTGCAGTAAATTTTTTCGTTACCTCAACACAGTTCGCTGTTAAAGTTGTCTTTTGTAAATCGAGGCACGTAACAAACTCTAACTGGTGTGTTTTATCTGGATCCCATTAAAACTTCGATGATAGTGAAGTAAAACCGTGATAAAATCTATAAAAATAATAGTTACCGTGATAATAACTATAAAAATAAGGTTCGCGTAAATATCTGATGATGCGCACATGATGTATGAAACCTTAGGGTCAATTCACACCGAAACGATACGCGACATGTCACTGCATTTTTAAGATAGCTGTTCAAAATTGAACTGTATTCATTACGCAAGAACATACACGTTTCATTGTGAGAGTTCGAATGCCGTTGCACCGCACTGCACAGCGCATGTGCAGTAGTTACTGATGTCATAGAAACGTGTATATTTTTGTGTAGTGAATAAAGTTCAATTTTGAATAGCTATCATAAAAATGCAGCGCACGTAGCGCTGCATTTTTATGATAGCTATTCAAAATTTGCGTATCGTCGCGATGTATCGTAACTCCTAGTCTTATTCTTCTCAAACACCTGGTTCGATTTGAGAAATTATTTCTACTTTAGATCTTCTCTATATTGAAGAAGGATTTAGGTAGAGCTCAACAGACTACAAAACACCACGCTATGAACATGTTCATTTAATAATTTTACGCTATACGTTTGCGGCCTGCGGATATCAGCTAGCTTACATAGTTATAGTATTTACTTTTATCGTGAATTTTATCGTATCAGTGTTGCCAATTCAGCTACTTTATAGCTAGATCTAGATATTTTTCGGTGTCAGCCAACCACAATTTGATACAACTTGTATCCAGACATTTTTAGCTACTTTAAAATTAACGTGAATTCTTCCGAGTTGATTATGAGAGTGTAGTAGGTTGTAGGGCTTAGAGTTTTAAGTAGAGCCTTCTCTGGAACTCAATCCTCTGCATCAGAGACAGGAAAACTGGGAAATATTGCTATAATCATATTTTTCCAAAATAAATAGGTACTTCGAAAACTCTTATTTACAAAAACATAACTTGTACACAAAAACAACGAGAGATCCAGAACCTATGTATATTTTCTGCTATTTATTAAAATACTGTAATGACTTTATAACTTCTAAAAATACATAACTATTCGTGCAGAAATTATAAATATATTTCTTGCACGAATAATGCAGTTTTTTGGGTAAAAACATCTGGAAATCTGGTAACTTTTTGCATTATGTCTAGCTTCTGGCTAGTGATAATTGTTGGCAACACTGTCATGAAGTTTAATTGTTTAGGTACCGTCGACGGCCACTACACCGTGCACGAGGACATGGTGCTCATCTGGGTAGACGCGCACGCCGACATCAACACCAACACGACGTCGGGGTCGGGCTCCGTGCACGGCATGCCGGTGGCTCTGCTAGTGAAGGAGCTGTCCGACTACTGGCCTTACCTACCCACCATGGACTGGCAAGTTCCTAAGTAAGTTAGGACTAAGCCCCTCCGATGCACGCACGTAACGCGAGACCGCGACCCGAGACCGTAATAGGATCGGGCAGCGCCACTAATTGGTATGAAAATTGGTCTATGGTATGAATTTATAATATGTAGCACTAAACAATCCCCGACCGGACCGGACCGGGCGCGACCGGAGAGCGTGACCAGAAAACTGGCTGGTTTGCTGGTCGCAGTCGCGGGTCGAGGCCTCGCGTCGCGGTCGCATAGATCGGAAGGCTACCTTAAAATACCAAACCAATAATAACGTTGGGGATGTATGTATGGGCTGGCCTTACTACTACGTAACAACGGTAGTTGTTACGTAGTTAAGGCCACATTAGTCATTTCATCATCTTCATCATCATTATGAAATAGTAGAGGCTGTGCTTGGACTCGGGGCTCTCCGGAATGTGAGAAGGCTTAAAAGCTAGGTTGTTAATATAATATATTACTAATGCTTAATATACCTAAGCCATTCTCTAAAATACATTTGAGCTGAATCGTTATAAATTCCAGTTATAAAAATGTATCGTATCGTAAGTTCTTATAAGTGGTGATAGAAAAAAGCTATTAACAAAAAAAGATAAACCATCAACATATTATAATGGTGATAAATTAATCTAAGTTAGAGTTATACAATATACAATGATAGGTCAAGCGTACCTACAGTTAAAGTTAATGTGGAGGAAGATAGATGTGCAAAAAGCTAATATTATATATACTTAATGCTAAAAAACACATAAAATTAACAGGTAAAAATAAAGTTACACACACTACCTCACTTACACTACATGCGTTTGTATAGTAACAGTAGGTTTGACAAAATTGACAATCTTTCTTTCACATTCCATATTTATTCATTTACCTATTTTTATTGGGTAAAAAAATATATCTAAGAGTTAAAGGAACCCTAAAAACTATATTTATGGACGCTTTCACACCACGTCAATCTGGTCCCGGCTTCATCGCCAACGCGCTAACCACTGAGCCACTGAGGCCGTCTAAAAAGTTGAAACTTAAAAAATCATATATGAATTATGGTCAAATTTAGACCGCTAGCCGACCTCTAGTTTCTATAAATAGCTGATTTGGTAATCTTGGTTGTAAGTTGGATAGACATTTAAGATTTCAAGAAACATTAACTCAAGAAACAGTGGTAGGGATAGTGGTAGGTAGTGGGTAAGTACATTCCAAATCAGTTTTGGAATGTTAACATACACCCGTCATTAAAATTTATAATGCTTCATGTTTCGGATATAAAGTACAGAAGAATACATGGCATTTTATGTGGAAATATTTCAGAATAACAAATTACTTTAGAGACACACACTTATCCTCAGACTGTAAATAATGATTTATTTATTATTTGTTTGAATAGCTTTAGAAATAGCTGCTCATTTATGTTATGAATTAATATTCTGTTAGTATGCAAAATATTCTGATCACGTATATCTGATTGGTATAATTTTAAATAAGTACTTAAGTTGATATGTCTTTTTGTAAGAAAATTAACTTCTTTCGCAGATTGTCCATCAAAAACCTTGGCTACGTTGGACTGAGATCAGTGGACGCGTACGAAAGACTCGCAATACAAAAACACAACGTTCCTTGTTTCACCATGGAAGACATTGAAGAGTCAGTTTTGTTAAATAAATTTAAGGTTCCTCAGATATAAAGTACTTAGTATATTAACCGGTGGTAATGTAGTAAACCCCACTACTAACCGTTGGAAAAATCACTTGACAGACAAAGACAACAACATTGAATTGCTAATCAGTATGGGGGTTAGTTTACAATATTACATCTGAAGAACCTTAAATTTGAAATGCTGCGATCCGGGTGGCTCATGGCTGTAACTTATCAACTCAAATCTCTTTTCACTACTACTGTCATTAAACAGCTATGTGTTTTGCCTGTGCCAGAAGCTTCAATATCCTACTATAATTATAAATGGGAATGTTTGTGAGGATGGATGAACGGATGGATGGTTTATTACTGTTACAAGTTACACGCTGCTTCAATCAGCTTGGACCCCTTGGAATTACGCCGAGATGTAGCTTCACTCTGCATCCTCTATCGGTTGTATCACGGGGAGTGCTCTGAGGAATTGTTCGGAATCATACCACCTGCAACTTTTCGCCATCGTCCCACGCGAAAAACTTACCATCCTCATCCCCTCATTGAGTGGCAGTCTTCCACCGTGCGCTTTTCGCGTAACTTTCTGCCGCGTACTGTAAAACTCTGGAACGAACTGTCACCAGCAGTATTTCCGGACCTATATGACCTGCAAACCTTCAAGAAGAGAGCGTATTCCCTCTTAAAAGGCCGGCAACGCACCTGCAGCTCTTCTGATGTTGCGAGTGTCCATGGGCGACGATAGTTGCTTACCATCAGGTGACCCGTTTGCTCGTTTGCCCCCTTATTTAATTAAAAAAAAAAAAAAAAAACACGCAAAAACTACTGAACGGATTTTGATGGAATTTGGTATGGTAAGTAGTAGTTTATTACACATATTCTACCGTTTATCCCGAACATTCAAATTAGGTAACACATATTCTACTGTTTATCCGAATATACTGTTACGAAAAGTACAGTTCTCTCGTGGGATACCTACAGTAGGTATTTACGCGGGCGGAGCCGCGGGCAAATGCTAGTATAAAATAACCATATAGTAGAAAATACCTTAACTAAAGATCCACGAGAATAAATCTTTATTCGAAGTAATGGAATCATACGTTTTCCGTGCTCATAAATGAATATAGAAGTTTGTGATCTCGCTGTAAATATTTTATGATTCTCGGAGACGAGGAAAACGTAAATATATTATGAATCCACTGATTATATTTTCAGATACGGCATACAGAGGACCATAAATCACATCCTGCGCGCTCTAGACCCATCTGCCGAGAGACCTATTCACGTTAGCTTCGACATTGATTCTTTAGACTCACTGGAAGCACCCAGCACTGGCACCCCAGGTTACATACTTTTAGACTTTTACGAGACCATGTCATTATAATTAATAGACTAATAGCACAGATCACTTTGTATCTGTTGAATTCCAATAGAATAAGTACCTTCCCACGACAACACACGGCTTTTTTTTATTCGATTTACGTTGGTGTTAGTTACTCACCTGGTTGCTATTAATTTATAATAGTATGTCTATTCCATATTCATATCCAGGTGAGTAACTAGCACCTACGTAAATGTAGGTAATCGAGTAAAAAAAAGCCGTGTGGTGTCGTGGGACACCAGATAGAAGAATAAATAGATAGAACGAAGTTCCTTATTATAAAAATATTAATTTTAAGTTCCATTCGAGGTATAAAGAAAATAATAAAGACTATACATAAAAATCTTACGTTACGGACGTTTTTTTCCGGCCAGGGTACCCCTCCGCATCGCCCCATAAGGAACTTTGTTCCAAAAAACAGCGTTTTTTCCCCGCTGTTTGAAAAAGTGGCGATCACAAACCAAAATAGGTAGATAGGAACACTATTAGATTGTATTTTCGTACACATTTCATTTGCCGTAATTATTTTAATGTAGATCCATGGAGAAGTGGAGATAATCAATAAATTATAAATCATATTTTATATTATAAATATTCGTTGAGGTGATTAAAAATTTCACAGTATTTACCCTACCTCCTGCAGACCTTTTTTAGCTGACAGCTGTAGGTAACTATTGATTACCTACAACTAGAAACCGTCTATAACAACATCTTTCAATTTAATACGCATTAAAATCTGTATATTCGCTTATAAGTTATAACTCACACATGGCAATCAATAAACACTTATTTTTGTACCGGGGCCGGGGGTTAAATATAAATTACTTTCGCTTTCACATTTGTAATTTTAACGATTTCATTATTTCAGTACGAGGCGGACTAACGCTGAGAGAGGCAGTCAAATTAATGGAGATTATCTACGCCACAGGCCGCTTGAGAGCCTTCGATCTCGTCGAAATAAACCCCGCGCTGGGCAACGATTCCGACAGGAAAAAGACTATCGAAGCCGGATTATGTGTCCTCAAAGCCGCTATGGGTTTCTCTCGAAAAGGAACGATACCGCAAGGGTTAAAAGATTTACCGTTACAGACAAACAGTGACAATAAATAGTTTACACTTTACGATTTGTTTGTTTTTAAAAATACCTAATAATTAAAGACCGCGAGAACAAAATATGGAAACAATGGTCATCTGTCAAAATAAATAATTCTTTAATAATTTCAATCAACTCGGAGTTTTTACGGGAAGTTCAATGGGTGACGTTGTGGATTTTGTATTTCCTCATAAATTTGTGTTATTTCGGTTCTTAATGTGTAATATTGGTAGAATATTAAACATTAAATATTCTTTAACGTGCACAAGTGTAGGCAAGTGGTACAACTTCTAAAAACGTGCTATTTTGTGAACCGCCAAAACTCCCTAGGAACTTTCAGTAAAGCTTCTACCACTTTATGAATCGGCTGACATGACTCATGGACTGTACTGACTATTTATTTGGACTTTGACTAGACTTTAGACTTGACGATTTAGGAAGACGGTGTTGAAAATTGAAACGAAAGTTCTATTTCCCGCCTTTTTAACTTGACACTGGCAAATGGTTTTAAGCCGATGCCATATATTTAAATTTTAAAAAAAATCAATCAACTCAAAGTACCTACCTACCAAGTACCTACCTACGTATCTAGAATATATTTTATTTCATAAAATTTGTTTATATTTTAAGACATGCATGAAACTAATTGCAATGTTCTAATGAGGGATATCTCTTAACAGACGAAGATTTGGATCTTGGAACCATAGTGACTTCTATACAGCTTAATATAATACATGAATAATATTGAGCTATTTATATGGCTATCATGTGCTATATTATGCTATCTATGACGTGTCACAACTCACACGTAGCTCTATTAGAAAGTGGGTCCTCCTAATAAACCGACCTATCAAACAAAGTTAAAAAAAAACAATATTTACACTATCGAATGGAGTAGTAAAACAGCGTGATTTTGTTTCCAAAATCAGTCGGTTCGATTCCTGGCGAGGGAAATGGATTTATCAAAAATCTTATAATACAGTTTTAGTTTTATATCAAATCGAGTTTGCAACTCCCCTTAGCATTTTTCGCTATTCCTTATAAGTAGTTGCGGATTTGGCCAACTATTTAAATTTTAGGCCAAATCCTAAGGCGGATGTCTGGGCTCAAAATCAGGTTACCGGACAACATTTTTGGAAAACACATGCACTGACCTTGACTTCGACTCTGGAACTTCTCGATTCGACAGTTTTCTTGAATTCTTTACATTTTACACTATACACAAATTTTAATTCGTAACTACGAAAAACAACGCGGTGCGCCGAAGTACGCGTACTGTTGTATGTACGTTTGTGTATTGGACGGTAGGTAAAGATAGTTATTGAACCGCTTAAGTCTCAACACAAGATAGTCCTACAAGTACACAAGATAGTATAAGGCACCATACAGCCAGCCGACGATGATGTTATCGACGTTAGGGTGAAAATTGAGGGTTATGTGGATTTTTTATTATCGGATCATAAAAAAATAAAACTGTCCAAAAATATTTTTTTGGGGTGGGCCACCTTATATTTATTTATTTATTGTAACAACAAACTTTCACAAACATTTAACAGTTTCCCACAAAACTGGTGTAGCAGTTTGTCTGTGGGTAATGAGTAGGTACATTAAGGTTTTAGTTTATCCACATCCGTGCGCTGCTACGACGATGCGACGTCGTTTTTGGCGATGCGTCATCGAAACGCAGTATTATGGCCTCGCCCATAAGGGGACAGTATTACATATAAAAAAATGGTTTACAACCTAAGTATTCGCAGACCTACCAAATGCCGTTTCGGAGAAGTTTTGTTACAAACATTATGACACGAGTATGTTATATACGATGCTACTTTGCAATATGCAACTTCGTCCAGGTACAATGTAGTAGAATGGAAATATTATGATATTAAAGTGTTATCTAGATATTAAGGGAACATTTCTGTGGTAAATCATTTAAAAAAAATAAAACAATGTGTACAAACAATTTATTAAGATGAAATCGAAGATGGCTAAACAACAATAAGTTAACACAGCAATTTGAATATTCAATCAGCAATCCAATTGCAATAAACTTTAAACAACTTCACTTCAATAATTATTGTCTATTTGATGAATCTATGCTCAATGTTTTAAGAACTAGGTAAAAGAAAATATATAAGTACCTTTATAAATAATTGCATACCTTTTTTATGCTCGATTTGTAGTAAAATTATTCTATAGCTGGTAGGTATCGTAAAAAGGAGACAAAACCGATTGTAACTTTATTACCTGGCCTGGACCTGGTAAATATTATGAATAATGAAGTGACATATTTCTACACAAAATATTTTATTAGAAGTCATTGTATAAAATAAGATGCTGGGCTTATGCTGGGCCTCTTTCCTGTCACGCGGGTTACTGCACGCGTGCAAGCAAGGGGGTAAACTCTGTATATGTACAACTTCACAGAGAACAGCGACATCTCAGAACAAGTACCCGGTACGAACAGTTTAAAAATTGACCTATAGCCACAATAGATGGCACTAAACGGCTTCTACATCGCGGTATCGAAAACGTTAGGCGTTTATATAAGAGGTATAGATATATGAAATATTTAGTCATGGCCATTCAGTTGCTGTTTTCGGAGATCTTTCTGACTTTTATTAGTAACTTTCATAATTTAATATAAATTTGAATTATTATTAATAAACAGGCAATAGTTAGACCACCTAGCGGGTGTAATAGTAACATTAACGGTACAACGCCAATTACAAACTAATTAGTTCTAATTTTAGAGTGGCGCATCTAAACTAGTATATACCACAGGTAAATTAATATACATAAACAGATAATCTATGCGTGCAGGTCTCGCTCGCATGCAGCTGCCCGCATCCTATAATTTAATACAATATGTTTTTCCTTTTACATGGGCAGCACGCGCGCGGAATGGAGCGCCCGAGACCCGCAAGCGTGTCACAGCCCGTGTGGCAGAAAGATATGTGAAATGTAATAGTTCAGTAATAATTGTAAAATTTTAACTTTTGTTTACTTGCTTTTATGTGTATCGAACCCATTTAAGTATTAAAACAGATAGTAAATTGGTGAAAAATTAAATTACGAATTGCCCTTTCAGGAATGGGATCTGACGAGTAGCACACACTCGCAACAAATAATAATTGAGACTAGAAGATAACTTGTGGTCGGTAATGCTTCTGGAACTTGTTGGCCTTGATGGACAACCGCATTTCGGCCTTGGCTTGCACTCTCTTCATGAAATGTATGTCTCGTGCTGTCCTGGAAGGAAAAAATTAAAACTTTGTATGAGTTTTGACTGTAAAGTCTTTAGATGCCAGCCAAACAAAAAACCTACAAACTTTTCTAGCATCAGGTCATGTAAATTAAATATGTGGCGAGCACCTATGCAAGTTGGCTCACCCGTTTCAACGCAGCACCGAGATCACACCACTTTACGTCATATTATGGTCTGATGTCGCTATGCATTGCGTAAGCCACGCCCACTGCAATATGGCCGCACGCACATCTATTGTATACGCATAGCGGCCATATTGCGGGCGCCCTACTCCCGCGCAACGACGTTCAAGCGAGACTTGTAATTATTATTAATTAATTATTTTATATAAATAGTGTAACTTGTTTATGGTTTGATTATTCGCTATTTTTCGCTAGCTCATTTCGCTTGATTTTAAATATTGTAAATTGTGAATATAACAGTATTTCTTTTTTGCATCTTTTATTTCAAATCTCTAAAGTTAAATAAAGTAAATTAAATTTGGAACAATTTCTAGTTAGGCATAATTAATTGTCGTTAGTGGTTAGGTATCCCTAGCCGCTACAAATACACACAATTTACAGATACAACATTAAAGACATTTTCTTTTTAAATCTATATAGTTATATAAAACTATTATGCTAACCCTGTTGGCAAAGAGTTTATCAACTTGTAAGGTTAGGTTAGTCACACTGACTTTTTTCTTAACAATAATCAATTAGTCAATAAAATACAAAACTTACTTGGCGACTACGGCCTGTTCTTTAGGCTCCCATCCAAGGGCCTTGTAAGCTCCTAACACACGATGTAACTTGCGATCCGACTTCTTAACTACCACTTGATTATTTGATGATGTGTGTTGTTTATAATATCTGTAAAAACAATATAATTGATAAGTAGATTTATACATCTGTAAAAAAACAATATAATTGATAGGTTTGTATATGCTGTGGCTCACTGAGCTGTTGAGAGTGTTGGTTCTCAAGCGCCCCAGCTTTGAATCCTGCCGAAGGAACAAAAAGTTTTTCTGAGGTCCTGGGACATGGATGTGTAATAAATATTTATACACATATTTAAATAAATAAATAAATAATAAAAAATCCTAAATATATTATGTATAGTATAATATAAAAGTATTAAATATACTTCCTGTTGTCTGGTTCCCATAACACAAGATCTTTTCGGGTACTTACCACGGATTGATGTGGTAATGTGGAATTGATGTAAAGGGTCCATAGATATTATTTTATTTTAAAGTAGCTGATAATAGGGATGATGACTACAACTAAAACTATTTAGTTTCATTTATATACTCAGATATATTCAGGCATTACTACTTGGTAAATGTAAAAAAATATAATATTTAATGTGTAGATGTGACATCTAAATAATTAGATACATCTAAAAAGATTTTTTTTTTGTGCTAAATTAGTAAACAAAACCTACATCATTCATTACTTACATCGTAACCAAAAACATTCATTATGATAAGTATGAACTTAAACACACAAATATCGGAGATATTTACAAATATGTTCCTGCGGCAGTATACTTCATACACTTTAACCCTAGGTGTGACGTCATAGCTAAGTATGACTTTAGTATGGAGCGTTTTCACGAGACTTGCGATATTTTGTATACAAATCGCTGTACCTTTGAAAATATTGACTTTTGATATACTGTTTCTTCTGAGAAGTCACTCATATTTAAGAGTACTATTCATTTATGCAATAAAAAAATTAGTCACCTAGCCTATTTTTTTTTTTCATACAAACCTTCTCCTGACAATAACGAACACATAAAAAGAATCTGCAGTCCTTTAGATATTTTTCAGTTACATTTCGGTAACTCATTTTTAATTTGATAGATTTTAATGTCCATTTTTTTCAATTTAATAGTAAATTATTTTTATATACAATTATAGAATAGAATAGGAATTTAAGTGGTTTAATGATTATTATGCAGATTATTATGTCATAATATTTTGAGTTCTATACAACTGTAAAAGAATTAATAAAACAATTTTATTACAATTATTTACAAACCTCATTAAAGACCGATGTCCAATGATTGCTCCTGATGGTAGTACAAGCTGATAATCATCACCTCCCAATGTCGCAGGGCCTTCTACCTCCTCATCTACATCCATATTCTCATCACCTTCTTCATTGTCAGGATATGATGTGCTGTAAAACAAAATTAAAAATATATATTTTTTAAATTATTTATTAAGATGTAAATAAACCCTGTAAACTAAAGAAACTTGTATAAAACTAACATTGCCTGGTGGCAAGAATCTGGATTAACAATTACTAGGTGGTCTTAGTAATTGTTCATCCAGATGCATATTGTGTGCAACACATAATATTTACACAGACCACGGTCTGTTGTTCTTTTATATTTATTCTTGCCATTATATATCTAAAATTTATTTACTAGGTTATCTGCTTGCTTCTATACATCATTTCATTCATTAGCATTTTACTACATCCCATTATTAAAACATAAAATCAAAACATGAAATATTTAGTACCTACCTGTAATCATAGAAGTCTGTATATTCAGCTAAGGCTATTCCCTCGTGCAGCATTTTGCAGTGGCCCTTGTCAATCATGTGTCCGCGGGCTGCTTCCATTGAGTAGAATGTGCGACCCGTCTCATTACACCAAATACACATGTATCCTTGTGATACCTGGAAATTAATTTATTTGTTCAATTCTTTGTTTATTAAAATGTTTAAAGTATTTCTAAGTGTAAATTTTGTGTCACTCATGGGGCATATTCCAAATAAAACAAAATATAAAATATGAGCGGCCCGCCCTGGCTTCTAACAGGTGCAATAGGGAACATGCATTTGTTTTAAATCAGCAAAATTCTTATATTTTTTCCAAAAAGCAACATAAATACCGACCGAAAAATGCAAAAAGTACAGTAATCAGTTGCTAAATTAAAAAGTTACGGGACTAAAAAGGACTAATTTTAAATTAAAGTCAGTAAGTAAGTAAGTACTTAAGTAAGTACTAAACTACTACTACTGTACTACTTACTTTTTTACTTAAGTCTTAATTGACTGTGTGTGAGATCCTATACCTCAGCCTTCAATTTGTCAAGTTTTACTTCCAATACTTGTTTTATGTAGCAATGACATCTTTTACATTTTCTAGTAAACAAGACATATTGTCTTGAATTGAATTTTGTATAATGGATGCTATTTCCTCCATATTGCTTTACTTAGAACTATTCACAGTTCACAAGGAAATTTCATCAACTTCTATGCAATATTTATTAAAATTGCCATTCTACTTAAAGTTTATTCACTTATACACAGTTTTATAATAAAACATATGAAAAACTACTATTAAAACATTTTTAAAATTTAATTTTCACGGAGCTAATGTTGGCGCATGCATGTCCTCCAGCGAATCAATGCATGTTCCCCATCATACAATATAATATAATCCCTTTCTCATGAATCACTCTATCTATTGCTGAAAACTGCATTAAATTCCGTTGAGTAGTTTAAAAGTCTCAGCAACCAAACATAGGAAGCTACTTCATTGTATACTATTATTAAAAATATAAGATATTTTTAATGTAAAAGTTATGAATCAGTAACAAATTTTTACAATCAAACAAATCAAGAAGGTAGGCAAATGTTTCTATTTGCAATTAAACTTACCTTTTCTCCCAGATATAATAAAAGTCCCTTAACATCTGTACAGTACTCAATATCAGGAATAAAGAAGGAATGATTTTCGGACATGTGTTTTAGGTTCTTCACCATATTTTTGCTGCTGTGACCACAGAACAAGCATTCCTTAGGCTTAATCAAGGAGTCACTGCCCTTGATATGACATTCTTCCCATTCATCTGAATCAAGCTGAAATATTTTACTTATTTTATTGAAATATTTTTAAAGAATAACAACTAAGTATTTTAAATAGTAGTTAAATAATCTAATAATATCCATCCATGGCAACTGCTGTGGCTGAGTGGTCAGTGGTTAAGCCGGAGATGGCGGGTTTGAATTCTCCTAAGAGAAAATAAATTATCTGTGTTCCTGGGTCTTGGACGTATATAAAAAATATATGAGTATAATAAAATTCTTAAATATGCGTATAGTACTAAGGCGGGTCAATAAGTCCGTGACTTTTTGAATTTCTAACCTCCTTACTGAAAAAGCAACACTACTGTCAACAGGCATCTGTCAGTTGACTCCTATCAAAATTTGAACTTGCTGCGTCAGTTAGTTTGTTTTTTACAGCTATCTTTATCAGACTATCCAGTAACTTAAGGAAACAATGGAAAAAAGTGAATTTCGTGTGCTTATTAAGCATTATTTTTTGCGAAAAAAAACCATTACCGAGACCAAGGCTAAGCTTGATAAATACTATGGGGACTCTGCACCATCGATTTCAATGGTAAAAAAGTAGTTTACTGAATTTCGTTGTGGCCGTATAAGCACTGAAGATGCCGAACGTCCTGGACGCCCAGTTGAGGTCTCTACACCCGAAACAATCGAAAAAATTCACGATATGGTGTTGGCTGACCGAAGATTGAAAGTGCAAGAGATTGTGGAAGCCATAGGCATCTCGTATGGCTCAGTGGTTTCAATTTTGAATGATCACTTGGGCATGAGAAAGCTTTCCGCAAGATGGGTGCCGCGTTTGCTCACAGTCGACCACAAACGCAATCGTGTAACAACTTCACAGGAAGGTTTGGCGTTGTTTAATCACAATATGGAGGAGTTTTTGCGCCGTTTTGTAACCGTGGACGAAACATGGATCCATCACAATACACCAGAGACCAAACAACAGTCAAAACAGTGTGTTTCTAAGGGTGAATCGGCGCCAAAGAAGACCAAGGTGGGTTTGTCAGCCAATAAAGTTATGGCGACTGTTTTTTGGGATGTACGTGGGATAATCCACATTGACTATCTTCAAAAGGGAAGAACAATTAATGGGGAATATTATGCCAACTTATTGGACCGCTTCAATGAGGATTTGAAAAAAAACCGACCTCATTTGGCCAAGAAAAAAGTTCTTTTTCACTAAGACAATCCAAGGGTGCACACATGTGCAGTTGCCATGGCAAAAATCCATGAATTGGGCTATGAATTGCTCCCACATCCACCCTATTCTCAAGATTTGGCTCCGAGTGACTACTTCTTGTTTCCAAACCTGAAAAAATGGCTCAGTGGAAAAAGATTTGACTCCAATGATGAAGTCATCTCGCAAACAAAGGCCTATTTTGAGGACCTCGACAAATCATATTTTTTTGGAAGGGATAAAAAAATTGGAGAAGCGTTGGATAAAGTGTATAGAGCTCAAGGGGGACTACGTTGAAAAATAAAATGATTTATTTATCAAAAAATCTGTGTTTTATTCCAAAAGTCACGGACTTATTGACCCGCCCTCGTATAACAGTATAATATAATATTATATTTCCGTTGTCTGCTACCTGTAATAGAAGTTCTTTAGTACAGGACCAGATTGACGTGAGGTGGAAGTGTTCACAGATATTATTATCATCCAAACCATAAACAAATAATATTTATTATTTAAATTGCATAACAGTTTACATAATTATAAAATTTATAAAATATAATATTTATGGGAATTTTAACATACCTCCTCTATGTCAGAATCGGTCTCAATGTTTTCGTCTCCAGAATCGTTTACATTAACAACTACAAACTCAGATGCTTGTGCTGCTGTGCTTGTGTCAATTTTCTCAAAACTATTGCTATCAGAGTGGCTGCCCTCCTCATCCTGTTTTGTAACTTCAATATTCTCTACAGTAGGTAAACCTTTGGCCTCTGCTAGCTTGTGCTTTTTACTGTTCAAATGATTGGTATACGCATTTTCGGTATTGAACAATTTTGAGCAATACTTACAATACACAGACTCATCACGATTGGCGTTTTCAGCAGACTCTATGTGCTCTTTCACTCGAAGTTCAAATTTTTCTAGTGTCACAGGTGGAATAGAAGCTACTTTCCTCTTCAAGTTATACCTGTGCCAGTCTAATTTGTAATGCTCACGTTGTAAATCCGCTGATCGAAACAAAACTTGGCAAGTTATACACGTGAATGTGTCCGGCATGATTACTGAGAGTTAATAGAATAAATGTAGCTTTTTATTTTGACCTTTATTTTAGAAAGAAACTAGAAATAAATTATTATCTATATAAACGTTATAGTCGTAACACATGCGTTTAGCGTAGGAAACAGATGCTAAGTATTACTATTACTACCATAGATGATAAGTAATACTACTGAAGTAATACTACTGATTACTACGTAGGAAACACGTAGGAAATAAAAAGAATTTGCCTGCAGAGGTATCAAGTAGGTACTTGACATTTGTCAATACGTCAGACGTCAGAATATATATATTTTTTTATTTATTATTTAAATATGGCATCGGCTTATAACCATTTGCTAGTGTCAAGTTAAAAAAGCGGGAAATAGAACTTTCGTTTCAATTTTCAACACCGTATTCCTAAATCGTCAAGTCTTAAGTCTAGTTAAAGTCCAAATAAATAGTCAGTGCAGTCCATGAGTCATGTCAGTCGATTCAGTAAAGTAGTAGAAACTTTACTGAAAGTTCCTAGGGAGTTTTGGAGGGCACACAAAATAGCATGTTTTTTGAAGTTGTACCACTTGCCCACACTTGTGCACGTTAACGAATATTTAATGGCTAATATTCAGAACTGAAATTACACAAATTTATGAAAAAAAAACAAAAACCACAACATCAAGCATTGTGGTTTTTGTATTTCTTTAATTCCCGGCAAAACTCCATGATATTATAAATTACTACGGAAGTGAACTGTAGTTTTTTAATTATTATATTCAAGGTTCACAAGTCTTATGCAGCTAATCAAACGTGATTTATTAAGAGCATCTGTGTCCTTACTCCTAGTAGTAAAGTAGCCGCTGGATATATTGTACTCGAGAGGGTGTTCCGTCAAGATTCTGGTATTGAGGTGAGACGCGTTGTAATAATTTTTTTATCAAATAAATAAAAGTACAGTTTAATAGTTAAATAAGAAGGAAATCTTCATTATGAGGAAACTTGCTGTTTTAGATAGGTAGCCAATAATTTATGCAATATTTTATTTACAGGCTGGATCGTGAGTTTAGGCGCTTTAGTATCCAGCTCATAGTAAATAAAAAACACTAAAGTCAAAATAAAAAGTAAGCTGTAATAATTTTATATTTATTTATTTAAATGCTGAACATATATTTTGTAAACCGTTATTAATCACACGATAATACTATAGTAATATCAAAGCTCACTCTAGTTCAATAATTCTAAAAGCTAGTTCAATAATGTTCGCTTCAGATGATGTGGATCTTTTTACACCAGCTTCCAGGTTTCTTTTACAGTTTGTTATTATGTTCATGTTATTTAAAGTGTTTTAAATTTACTATAGATATTGATACAAAATTTTATAGAAAACTGTGATTAATGATTATTAACATGTATTTTCAGCACCTCACTTGCAAGTATATTTAAAGTTTCTCAAACAGAAAATAAGAATGACATGGCTTCCTTAAAATATACACCTGAACAGCCACCTTCTCAAATGAAAGTAGAAGAAAAATGTGAAGATGCTAAACCAACAGAATGTGTATTTGCATGTGCCTCAAATGTATATGAATGGTAACTATAATAATATTTGTACATAAATTAAAAAGTTCAGGAGTATTCTCTTTGTTGAAACAGATTCTTAAACTTTATTTTAAGCTAAAACATGAAAAACCCTAAAAATAGCCTGTATTTGTAGTTATGACCTTTGATTTTTTTTAATAAATAATATTTCATTTCACTAACATGCCAATTTCACTATATTTGTTTTAAATTTTTTTTATTTATATTTTTAGGGCAAACAATACTTATGTTAACAAAGGAATATTGGGGTTTGGAATAATAAAAATTTTGAAAAATGGTCTACATAATTTTGTACTTTATAATGCCAACAAAACGACTCTATCATATGCTACTTTCTCACCGACATTTGAAGTACATGTAAAAAAAACCTCATGTATTTCATATTATGATAATGCACAAAAATACTGGAACATCTATGCAAATGACAATGAAATAGAAAAAATTTTGGAAATATTAAAATCACTCAATATTACTGTTAAACAATCAGAACAAAAAAAATCACCTACAAATGTGAGCTCTTCCTTTGATAATCAGGATGTAGATAGTGGTAAAGAGAAATCTACTGAAGATAAGAGTGATACAGATTCTTCCATTAATAAGAGAACTAAGGATTCTGTTAAAAAACGAATGGCATCCATGGGGCACTCTGTACTGCCTTATTTGAAGACAAATTTCGAATCGACAGATTCTTCTGATTCTAATGAAAGTATTGATCATAGAAGACATACAAAACAGAAACCAATTAAACCCATCACTACTGATAATAATGAAGAGGTTGATGGGAAAGAGTTCACCACAAAAAATGTTAAGAATAAAATTCATGGAAGTCCTACAGAAATTGTACCATGCAGCTCACTAGAAGTTGCAAGTAACAAAAAAAGTGAGATTCCTACATTAGGGATGAGTGATGTATCTTTATTAATATCTGAACAACGAGTAAGCAATAGTGAACTAAGAATAAACATGAACCGAATATCTGATAAATTAGACTTGGTGATAGGTAAAATTAATGAAAATTCAAATGCAGAGAGGGAATACAGTGGATCTGACTATCAAAATATTATAGTGCAGAAGTTGCTTAGAGAATATGAGACAAAAATAAAAAATTATGAAGAATATATTCAAGTCAATGGACTGGGTAATAAAATAATGAAAAATAATAAGGAGGATAATTTTGAATGTAAGGATATTGGAGAATCAAGCGAAGATAAAGACAGAGAGATTTCACAACTGAAGGATGAAATTGAAAAATTAAATCAACAATGTGATAGTGTTGCACAGAAAGAGAAATCTTACTTGGATGAAATATCAAACTTAAAACAGGAGATTGTGAACAAAGATGAACAATTACTCAATCTGAATAAAAATATAAAAGATACATCCAACAACTTCCAAAAAAGTGATGACACAAAGAATGAAATAAAGTTTCTTATGAATGATACATTCCAATCAATAGCAGCTAATTTTACAAATGAAGAAAGTTACAGTGGCTGTAAAGTGAAAAGCATAGTGGCTGCAGTAATTAAAAAAACAACAATTGAGTCATTAAGCAATTTGTAAAATACTTGTAAATGTTTAAATAAGGAGTAATTTCAGAAAAATATGGTCCATACAAGTTAATAGGACAGTTTAATCTTATGATCTTATTTCCATCTAATAGGATAAAATATGTAAATATAAATTTAGTTTTATGTAAATATAAAAAGGCTGACTGATGGTGTACTATTTTGATGTAAATGGACTGCAATAATATAAAATATTAAAGTAATATAATATGAAATAAATAACTTCTTTTTTCTGTCTGTCTTATTACTATTTCTTCCAAGAAAACTATCTATACAATTAATAATATTTATATGTTTTTACTGCTGATGGGCTAACTAGACCATAGTTGATTTTACGACCTCATGTAATACCAGCGTGAAATAATCCGATGCGTGTATGTGTGGACTGAGGGACCTAGCTGAATTTTCCCAAAATAAATAAGTCTCGTGAAAATGCTCCATACAAAATACCTGTGACGCCGCGACTAAGTAGAAGTGTATGAAATGTAAGGCCTCAGGAATATATTTGTAAATGTCTCCGAAATTTGTGCGTTGTTCATACTTGTGATCCTTATTGAATGTTTTTGTATATATTTCCCACCATATTTTAAAAAGGCATGTATTTAAACTTGCGATGAAACAATCAAATTTTGGGTGTGAAAAAACCGAATATTGAATACTAAATTACCAAGTTGGCGAAATAATTTAAGGAACAAAAAATTTCAAATCTGGTGACTAATTAATACCAGTTTTTTTCACTCAATATTCCAAACTGGCAGACAGATATAATTTTAACAAACAAATAACCATCTTGGCGACAATTTCAGAGTAGGTACACATTTAATTTATGAATAGGCACATATATTTTTTCCTAATGTAGGTAACACAAAAAACATTATAAGCAGCAAAGCGAGCGCACATACAAAAAATCTAAATGAGCGTACAAAATTCCCATTTTTAATTTTTCTCGGTTTCGGTGGGTGTAGATATTCACTTTGAAATATACAAATGTCGGATATTTATTTTTCGTGAAATTGATATGGGTGCACAGACGTATATATTATAGACGAGGCATGTTGAGGAAAATACTGTCTCCACTCAAATGGCCCCACTTTTGAAGTTTTTGGGGCCATTTTGACATTTGAAGTATGTTGCAATCAAGATGGCTGACATTTGAGGTATGGTGAAAACCAACATAGTATAAAATTTTCTTGTATGAAGATTTGTTCTGTTAAAAATGTACGTCATAGCCTGTCTTTAGTTTTGAAATCTTTGTATGGGTGTTGTTTACCAGGTTTTTTGGTGGTGCTGGATACGAAAATGATATTCATTTTGAAATTTCAAGATAGCGGACATCAAAAAATGGATATGTGTCCTTTTCTAGGTTTCTGAAGTCACTGATTACAAAAATTCATTCATTTTGAAATCTCGAAATGGCGAATATTTATTTTCCTGTAAAATTGATACAGGTGTCGTCTTCGAGGTTTTTAGGGGTGCTGAATACAAGAATGATACTTATCCATTTTGAATTTCAAAGATAGCGGACATTTATTTTTAATAAAATTAATCTAGGTATCCTTTTCTAGGTTTAGAGGATGTTAATTACAAAAAAAAAACATTTATTTTGAAATTTCAATAAGGCGGATATATTTTAATTTCTGTAAAATTCTTCTATCTCAAAAATGGTGCGTCCTAATGAAAATATAATGAAAAATTCCTCTCCCTTAGTGGGCAACCACATATTAGATCCTTACATATAAAATTGGCGTTTTGTCGTACTGGCCACTTTATGTGTGACCACAATATATCTTCTTTGGTTAGAAATTCCAATTTCAAATTTATATCGCTATTTACTCATACATTTGTGTTTCGAAAACCGTAATTCATTTGTTTTTTCTTTTGGTTTTTTCTTTGCGTCACTTACTTGTAACTTGAAATATCGTATTATTTTCGAGTACGAGTACAACCGTGGCACCGGTGCTGCAGAAACGGCTCGAACGATTAATGATGTGCTTAGCGGCGGTGTCGCAAAAGAAAACGTAGTGCGTTTTTGGTTCCAACTTTTTCGGTTTGGAAATTATGACCTTCAGAACAAGCCCCGTGGACAATGTTGATAATGAAGAATAATTGAAGGCTATTGTGGAAGTGGATCCATCGCAAACCACGTTCGAGTTAGGTGCAGGCTGCGGTGTTAGTGATAAAACTGTTTTAATCCACTTGAAGCAAATTTGGAAGGTGAAAAAGCTTGAAAGGTGGGTACCTCATGAATTGAGTGCAGCAAACCGACAAACGCGCGTCGACTGCTGCGTTACATTACTCAACCGGCACAATAATGAAGGGATTTTAAATCGATTCATTACCTGTGATGAAAAGTTGATCCTGAACCCTGGTGAACCAGCCAAAACCTGCCCCAAGCGAAAAAAGTTACTTGTGAGGGTTTGGTGGACTAGTGCCGGTGTCGTTATCTACAGCTTTCTTAAATCTGGCCATATGATTACAGCAGATGTCTATTGCAGCAACTGCAAATCATGATGGAAAAGCTAGATGCTAAACAACAACGAGGTTGGTCATTCGCTCTAGGCCACTGCTGCTTCAGGACAACGCTAGACCACACACTGCACAACAGACGGCTACCAAATTAGAGGAGCTTCAATTGGAATGTCTAAGACATCCACCATTTTATTCGAAATTTGGATAACTTCTTGCAAGGGACAAAATTCAACTCCAATGGGGCAGTCCAAAGCGCTTTCAAAGATTTTATTGATTTCTGTCCGAATGGTTTCAATCAATCAATCAATTGAATCAATGAACTACCTATGAGATGGCAAAAGTGCATAGATAGCAATGGTACTTACTTTGATTAAATAAATATATGTTTAAAAAATCGACTTTATGTTCCTCCTTTACAAAACGCCAATTTCATATGTGATATGTGTGCCTAATATTTTCATCATGAGAGAAGAAGAAATTTGAAAATCATGAATTGTCTGAATCACAAATTAAGCTATAGATATGTTGGACATATCTATAGCTTTAATCATCGCTCGTATCTCAAAGTAGAGCATTGCCGTAATCAATCACCCTGCACCCCAAAAACCTTGAAAACGACACCCATACCAAAGGAAAACAAACTCCAACAGCATTCAAATATGCGATTTTCCGTAGCCTGCAAATTTTTAGCAGCCATTAATTTATCAACCCAATCTGATTTCATAGCTGCTTACATCGTATAATAGTCACCAACTCGGAAATTAAGTCGCCAACTTATAAATTTCGGTGCCAATTTGGATTAAATGTCACCTGAGTGCTTTTGCCAGTTTAGTAGTTTAGTCGCCAACATATTATTTCGCTGCCAAATTCAGTAATACAGTATGCTCACGTGCAGTGGCCAACTTATTTTTATCGCACTGTTTTAAATTTGTTCACAAGATTAATTATATCCCTTTTAAAAACAATACTTAATAATATAACTTAATTAACTTAATACTTAATAATTGGTAATAGGTAGCGGTAATACCGATCGACGTACATATTCAGCACCTACATCGTTAATATTTTGTGACTAAATAGGCGATACCAAAATATTATATATTAAAACATTTTTAATAAAGGTAGATAAATGTGTATTATTTTACAGGTTCCCTATATTTTCGCATATAATCATATTACCTATGTATGTCATCATTTTACTTGGCATAATTTCATTTGACTTATTAGTAGTTTCGCTTATTATTCATTTGGCATAACATTTGTAGCATATATTTTTAACGCTTATTTACTAAAAGCATATTGTTAGGCATGGCTGCGTTCCACCAGAGATGTGCAAGGGAAATGTGTGGGCGTTTCCACCAAAGCTGTGCGAGGAAAATGTGTCGTGCGAGGATGTGTAGCGGAGCTGTGAAAATGCGTATTAATGTGCGGTGCGAACCGTGCGAGGATGCGTTGCGAAAGTGTCGAGGCGCGGGGAGCGGTGTAGTGGGAGCGGTGCGGCGGCGTGAACGTCTGCCTACCGCCAGGGCCGTCTTTACCAGGGGGTGCAAGGGGTGCGGTGCACCCGGGGGCGCCTGTCAAGCGCTGAATTTTTGGATATTTTTTTGAACTTAACGCCATTGCACTTTTTTATATATACTTTCGACAAATACGTATGCGCAAGCAAAAAAAATAGTCATCAACAATAATATTTTTTTACTTTTATTACGCTTTCGGCGCTTGTCATGTAACCGCATTACTACACTAGGTACACAAATAACAATTTTATTTAAAACAACACGCGCGCGGCCAAATCTTTAATCCAAAGAGAGTGTATGTATATGTACATTTGACACGTTGCCGCCTGGTAACCCGCACTTGATGCAAAATGATCTCCAAGTCAATAGAGTATATGTATAAGTTCATTTGAAATGGGCCCGCGGCGCGGCACCTGTGCGTCTGTCATAGGCGAGTAATTGCGCCCTTTGACATTGCCGCCCGGTCGCCCGCACTGGAAGTAAAATGATCTCTAAGTTAAATAGACCGCGAACAAAGAGATGGCAGTTTTGGAAAGGATAATCGAAATTATAAAATTTTTGGCAGGTCAAAATATAGCATTTAGGGGCACAACCGAGAAGTTGTATGACCCAAATAATGGTATTTTTTTAAAGTTGGTGGAGAGTATCTCTAATTTTGATAGTACACTATCAGAACACATTGCTCGAATTCAAAGAGCTCAGCATCGCATGCTACATTATCTTGGTCATAACATTCAAAATGAACTTATTAAAGTGAAACTTTTATTACATCGTCTCAAACTTTTTCGTCTGTGTGTTGCATGTCGCGTGACGGTCGGCCGCGGAGTAGGGATAAAGTGAAAGGCGCTCGTCAGAGCAGCCGAGGCCAATATGGCGCCGCCTATAGTTCGAATCAGCTGACCGTGTAGTGTATAGACTAGTACTCATTTGTGCCAGTGCTCCACGCTATTTTGTTATTAAGTTTCACTTTTACCGTGGTTTCATAAAACCACACAATCCTTTTAGTATAATTGCTGAAAAAAATAAAACGACTATAATTAGTCTTCTGAAGCAATGTAAATACTACTCTGTAATTCTAGATTGCACACCTGATATTTCACACCAAGAACAACTTACTGTTGTTGTGAGGGAGGAAATCCATCGACAAAACGCGCTGAGGTACGAGAACATTTTTTGGGTTTTTTACCTGTAACTGATACTTCCGGACAAGGGTTGGCGACATATTTGTTAGATTTCTTAAAATCATGTGACATTGAATTAGACGATTTGCGAGGCCAAGGATATGATAATGGGGCCGATGAGGGGGAAAAATATAGGCCTCCAAAAAAAATATTGGACATGAATCCTCGTGCTTTTTACGTACCGTGTGCTGCTCACTCCCTTAATTTAGTAGTAAATGATGCCGCTAAAAGCTCATTGGAAATTACAAACTTTTTCTGTATTGTCCAAGAAATCTATGCATTTTTTTCAGCATCCACATCACGCTGGGATGTAATTATGAAAGAGATTCCTACTTTGAGATTAAAAACTCTTTCAAATACGCGTTGGGAAAGTAGATTAGATGCTCTTAGAGCACTCCGTTTTAACATGGATAAAATTTACGATGCATTGTACTATATTTTTACAAATGGGTCGATCAACTTTTACTTGTCCTTCTTACATCCTACCCTGTCCCTATATAAAAAGAACAAAAATCTTGAAAATTAATATCTCTTGGCCTAAAAAACCTAGCTTGGCTAATACTTAATATATAAAATAGCACTTCAGTGACAAATGGAAATATTTTGTTTAGTTATATAATTATTATTTAACGGTTGTCCAATAGACGTCCAAGTCTATTTCATAGTAATGAAGATTGTCCCCCAGCAGAAAGGTTAACATAAATCTTACGTAACGAAAAAATATTATATGGCGCTGTAAATTATTGAAACACATATAAATAGTGTCATACATCTAGTTTCGAAACAACCCACTGAAATATTTTTTGGTTAAATATTATTAAAGTAATTTTGTTTTTTATTACTGTCCCCGAAAATGTCGTTAGTTTATGTCACTTGGACAACCGCCCAAAATTTCCAATATTAAAACATAGATGGCACTACAAGACCATAGACAACTATGCAGATGGCCCGTCGCAACCAAACCCAACAAACCGCCATTTTGTTTTCACAATACTCGCGGCGTCAGTTGTCGGAGATCCCGCCGTGAGAGCGAGTAGCTTTATTGTGTGTCCGCTGAATCACCGCAGCAAAAATGTAAATAAACAGATGTTTAATTTATTAATTATAATTAACATAATGCTTTTGATCTTGGTAATACATAACAGCTTCGAAAATGTAAAATATGGATAGTAATTTTAACAAAAAAGCTCAAAACTCATTAAATGTCCGTCGGACAACCAGTCCTTTGGACAACTGAAACGGTTGTCTAAGAGACAATATTGGTTGTCCCATGGACTGTAAAACAAATCTGGAGTAATTAAGTTGTTACAATTTTACTTTCTTTCGTGTTTCTTTTCCGATATTGGAATATGAATGTTTTTTATATGTATGTAGTACTTATGTGTCATCAAAAGCCATATTCTGCTAGAAACATAAAACTTTTGTGTCAATGATTTTTACTATATTTTTGTTAAAGAATGGGAATTACATCGAAAGAGAAATCTCGACGATATCGCGAAAGGCTAAAATCAGACCCCGAGAAACATGCTGAACGGAAGAGGAAAAAAAGGGAGAGTTATCATAAAAACAAGGTTTTGATTTCAAATATGACACCACAATCTTAAATAAATGCTAGAGTAATTTGGAAATTGCGAAAGTAAGCCGAAAGAAAAAGGAAAAAAGATACTGATCATTTACTAGCAAATAAACCTCCAAGCTCTCCAACTATACTGCAAGATATAATAAACCTACCCGAACCAGCACATACACCTTCACCCTTGCCACATCATCTTTTTGCGGAACAATTGATTTCAAATAACTAGAGGAAGGGAAGAAAGAAACTACGCAGACACAGGTCAAAATTGCACAAAGAAAATATTCGGCTAATAAATGAAAATGAGAAATGGAAAAAAAAGTATGAGAGATTCAAGAAAAGAGTGCAACGTAAAAATGAAACCAAAAAAGCCAAGAAAATGACAATAACTAAACACCAAGAAGATGATCGTGATAATAAATATAATACATTAGTCCAGAATGGACTATGGATGGAATGGATTAAAAAAGTTTATCAACAAACAAAAAAGCGTAAGGAAAAGATTTTGTTGAAAAGAATTTTCAAAAATTTAAGTACACCTCAACGATATAATAAAGGAAAGTTTGGGTTTACAAGCAAGAATAAGAACAAAACCTGTTTTGAGAAAAGAAACGGAGCTTAAAGAAGGTAAGAGATTTTTTTCTACGAGATGATGACTACAAAGTGGCCACAGGAATTGACAAAAACAATGCATTTGACTTTTATCAAGTTCTACAAGGTACAAGTAAAGTGAAATTGTTTTATATTACGAAAGAAGATATTGACGCCATAGACAGAGAGATCCCACAAAATATTCTCCTGCTATCGGGTACCAAAGAAGTACACCAAGTTTTTTCCAGGATTCCAGGCCAACTCAAATATAGAAACTTGAGCTGTTAATGTACTCGAGGCTTCTGTGATTGTTTGAACCCAAAACTTTACTATCCCTTACCAGCTTAAAAAAAGGATATAGGTGTTGAAAATATTTGCGAAAATATCGCAAGTGATGATAATACCGATGACATACCATTGAGCCACTTAATTTCGTCGAATAAAAATATTGAATACTCTGATTTCCAACGTTTTCGAGGCTTAAATATTTATAAGAGTGTTTATGGCTCATCTGACGACTCTGAAGAAGAAAATAACATAGAAGAACCGAAACCGTTAACATCAGGGCAAAACAATGAGCTTCCAGCCCTTGGAGACTTTTTACTTGCTAAAGTTTATGGAAGCAAAGGAAAATCATATACATATGCATGCATAGCTCAAAGCGATATTGAAGATGATGGGGAGCTCAAAGTCACATTTCTCAAATATGTTAAGGGAGGTAACTTGTTCAAACTTAATAAAAATGACATGTCTTATGTAGCATACGAAGACATTACCAAAAAACTGCCTAAGCCAATCAAACAAATAAGAAGAGATGTAACTTATTATAAGTTTCCATGTGATGTTGATGTTTTTGAAAAGTAGTAGTACCTATCTTTGTAATTTCTTTTTATATTTAACACTGATCTCTTTACTTGAGACTGATTCGAAGTTTGAAGTTTAAATCTGATTAGCATTAACAATAAACCTTAAGTGCCATCTATGTTAGTAATAGCTAAACGCCAAAATAGCGATTAAACAGGGTGTACCAGTAAATGGGGCATCTTTATCAGGAGTGTATGTACCCATGAAACTGAACTTTGCCCAAGGAAGATAGGCCGAAATGTCAAAATAAAATTGGACCTTCCGTTGTTAATGGGTCAGCTGTCCAAATTATTTCTTCATATTCCGACCTATGCTCCATGAGAAAGTTGTTCAGTTTTATGAGTACGTTTATCCCTGAAAAAGTTTCCCCATTTACTGGTACACTGGTAGGACACAATGTTGATATTTTTTTCATTTCTAAGTTCAGTTGAATATAATGTTACTTAGTATTTTAAAATTGAAGAAAAAGTTTGTTTTTGAGTTTGTTTGATTTTTTAAAAGTTTATTTTGGGTAAAAATTTTATTGCCACTTTACTTAAATTATAATTTTTTAACAATATTAGGTATTTTCTTTATTAACTATTAGTAATAAGCTCTAAAACCTGACTAAAAATTTGAACAGTTGACTGTGCGCCGCGTCTCTGGGACAACCATTTTGTCTGTGGGACAACTGCGTTGTCCCCATATTTTAAAAACGAAAGAGCGCTATTTTTTCGAGAAAAAATATAACAATATTATTTAATTCAAATATTCAACTATTATAACAGAAGCGTATTCAAATCCTTGAAGTTTTTACAAAATTAATTTGAACTTGCGGTTTTAATTTACTTTTCCCATAGGTTTAGGACAATGGTTGTCCAAGAGACACTTTAAATGGAAATAACAGTTGAAATTCAGCATTAAATAGTAATTTAAAAAAGCCAACAGAGCCTTTTGATAATGTTTAATAACATTAAATGAGCGAATTCAATTTTGATCAAAATTTCTTTTATTCAAAAATATTTTAAGCAGTTGTCCAAAAGACGCCTTTTTCTTGTCAGGTTGGATATTTTCGACCAAAACTGTACCTAAAAAATTAAAAAGTGCACTGCCAGATATCAAAATAGAAAATAATAATATTCTTCTACAGTCATATATAAGTTTATCAGTAAAATTTTAAAATTTACAAAATTGTACAAAATATCACAATCGGGACACTTAAAAGTTGATCGACCCAAATAACAAGTATGACAGCGACACAAAAAACATAGCGAGTTCATTAATAGCCAAATTAAAGTCTTATAGATTTATATGTTCAGTAGTTATATGGTACAATATTTTACTAAAGATTAATATTGTAAGCAAAAATTTGCAAAAATCGGACGCAATTATTTCAGAAGCTACTAAAATGATTCATCTGGTTAAAAAAGATTTGGTGAAATAGCGCGTTTGAACAGTTATCTGATGCAAAATTAATTGCTGAAGAATTAGAATGCGAAACAGAATTCAAAGAAACTGTTCGTCCACGTCCCCGAAAAAGACATTTTGATTACGAGGCTGCAGATGAGCCCATTTTAGACCCAACCAACAAATTTAAAGTATGTTTTTATTTTTTTCTACTGGACACTGCTATCTCGAAATTAAATGCTCTCATTTCAGAGTGAAAAAACTGAATTGTGTTCAGTCAGCAAATCAAATCTCTATTCGATTTGCTGACTGAACACAATTCAGTTTTTTCACTCTTCCAAAACATTGAATGCTGGAATAAATTAGAGATGCATGAAAAAAAAATCTCAGTGTAATCGGCTCCAAGAGAAACTAACATTTAAAAAAATAGATTTGATATTAACGGGGAGGATTTATATAATTAATTAGTATTGTTGCCAATATTTTTTCCCAATGCATCAACAAGTACTCCCACTGATATTTTAAGCTATATATATTCTATTAGTAGCAGAAGGTGAAAGATCCTTTTCAAAATTAAAATTAATAAAAAATTATCTTCGTTCAACCATGACCCAAGACAGACTGACAAACCTAGCCATTATAAGTATAGAATCCAAAATTGATGTAAAAATAAATGATTTAATTAAAATATTTGCCAATTCAAAAGCAAGAAAAATTGAGTTTGATGTATGCGTATGTATATTGTACATGTAATAAATAGATATTTAGTAATCGAAGTTTTAAGTTTAATTTTGTTTTTTAGAGTAAGTAATAAATAAATAAATTATCAAAATTTTTCACATTTTAAAACTACAGCTCTTATAGGTATGAAACTTAGTCAGGATATTCTTTTTGGCATGTTTGAATTTACTAGAAAATAATTTTATGATATTCCACCCCCAGAGGGCTGTGCGGGGGCGTTGAAAATTAAAAAAAAAATTATCTTCCAATCTATAGCTTTTATAACTCTGAAAGTTGACCAAAACATTTTTTTAGCATCTTTGAGCTTACTAACTTAGCTTACTAAGAACTAATTTTTTAATGTTTCACCCCCAGAGGGTTGTGGGGGGGGGGCGTTTTCCACGTATATAGTCACTCATCACGATATCTCTGGAACCATTAGAGCTAAAGACTTGAAATTTGGTAGGAATATTCTTTTCACCGAGTAGAGGTCAGCTAAGAACGAATTTTACGAAATTCCACCCCCAAGAGGGGTTGCGGGGGGGCTAATTAAAAAAAACCCTTTTAAAACCACAGCTCTTATAGGTATGAAACTTAGTCAGGATATTCTTTTTGGCATGTTTGAATTTACTAAAAAATAATTTTATGATATTCCACCCTCAGAGGACTGTGCGGGGGCGTTGAAAATTAAAAAAAAAATTATCTTCCAATCTATAGCTTTTATATCTCTGAAACTTGACCAAAACATTTTTTTTAGCATCTTTGAGTTTACTAAGAACTAATTTTATGATGTTTCACCCCCAGAGGTTTGTGATATGATGACTATATACGTTTTCCACGCATATAGTCACTTATCACGATATCTCTGTACCCATTAGAGCTAAAGACTTAAAATTTGGTAGGAATATTCTTTTCACAGAGTAGAGGTCAGCTAAGAACGGATTTTACGAAATTCCACCCCCAAGAGGGGTTGCGGTTGAAGTAAAGTGAGTTGAGTTTAGTTATTTAAAATTTTTGAGTACTTTAGTATTAGATTAAAAGTAGTTAATTCAGTAAATCATGAAAATTCTAATTACTCGTATAGTTGAAAATATTTTTATATATAAAACCGAAGAAGATGCGAAGATTTAATTATCCCTTTAAATTTTGCCGCTTTACTCCCGTCTGCGTCTGTAGCGCCCACTATTTAACGCTATTTTACGGACACTTTTCATGTATGGAGATGGTACTCCTTACTTCTATTATCCATGGATAGCGCTTGTACTCGTACGCATACGTACGTACGTACGTACGTAGCAAAATGGATGAAAAGTTAATAGACGCTATTAAAAAATTTCCATGTTTGTGGAACCCTTCTTTGTCATTCTACAAATTTAATAGTCAAAGAAGTAAAATATACAGATGGTAAGTAATAATCATATATTAGACATATTGAAGCCGAAGAATCTTAAATGATGTCGTGGTATAATCAACATGTTGGATATTCTTCAAGCTCTGGTTCCAACACATTAGGCCAGGTGGAATTATCGCCTCAACCCCAATCTGAACAAATTGGTTATTTTTCAAGCTCTGGTAGGAACACAAATAATATAGCGTGCCAGGTGGAATTATCGCCTCAACCCCAATCTGAACAAATTGGTTATTCTTCATGCTCTGGTAGGAACACAAATAATATAGCGGGCCAGGTGGAATTATCGCCTCAACCCCAATCTGAACAAATTGGTTATTCCTCAAGCTCTGGTAGGAACACAAATAATATAGCGGGCCAGGGTAGAATTATCGCCTCAACCCCAATCTGAACTAATTGGTTATTCTTCAAGCTCTCGTAGGAACACAAATAAAATAGCGGGCCCGATGGACTTATCATCTTTCCAACTGGATTTTGAACAATCAGTACCTCCGGGGACACGACATTCCAAAGACCTACAAACGCAAAATACTTCAAACAATGTAGGAACAGAATCTCATTTACCACGAAGAAGAGAAACGTGTCACAACTCATTTGGCAGATGATGATTTTGTACTTTTCAATTAACATGTTTGAATAAAGATAAAACTGATATAAACAATTTTACTTTAAATGTAAATGGCGGTGAATTTAAAAAAACTTTAAATACACCGCCAATCTTTCTTTGGTGGTGATGCATTCTCTGTAGTAAGTGTCTTCCTTCTTGATAATGCTCTCAATCAAATTGTGTAACTCATAAAAGTTATTTCTAGATACTCGATAAGAATTTTCAAATATTTCATCATCAGCCGTATAAAAGAAGGTAGAGAATTCTCCATGTAATCGATGATATTTAATATGGTTACGTATCCAAAATCTGTGTATTCTTCTATTGCTCAAAATTATAGTACTAGTAAACTCTGTATCATCTGCTTCCATTTCTTCATCGCAAATTGTTATATACAAAAGTACCTTCTTTTTCCAATTATCCATATAAAAATGCGCACATCTACTTCCAACAAACACCGTCTATGGACTGGCTGATACAGGACTCAAACCTCGCAACACATTCCTCGCAACACATTCCTCCCAACATATTCCTCGCAACACATTCCTCGCAACACATTCCTCGCAACACATTCCTCGCTGCACATTCCTCGCAACAAATTCCTCGCAACACATTCCTCGCAACAATTTTCTCGCAACAAATTCCTCGCAATACACATTCCACGCAACACATTCCTCGCAACACTTTCCTCGCAACAAATTCCTCGCAACTCATTCCTCGAAACACATTCCTCGCAACACATTACTCGCAACACATCCCTCGTAAAACATTTCTCGCACACTCTCTCGATTGTTTTGTACGTAAAAAAACCTCGCTCCGCTAAGCCGTTACCACCAGAGCTGTGCTAAGCGAGGCTAGGTAAATGAAGAAATTCTATTGGTTCTTCAAAAACACATCCCTCGCTACGTATCCTCGCACATCTCTGGTGGAAACGCAGCCTAATTATTGTAAACATAGGCGGATTAAACGTTGAGAGCGCCGTATTCAAGCATCTCATCGGCTGCCCTGTACAAACATAACTCGTACTTTAGTTTGATAAACGCGATGAGATGGGGGCCAAGGAAAAAAGAGCATGAGTTTACATGAGATCGATATTGTCCGATAGATCATACAATTTGGGTTTACAATATTTAGCTATAAGGTACGACTAGCATGTAAACGCCAAAATTATGAAATTCCTTATAATAATTTCTAGCTTTACACCTTGTTAAGGACAGCGGCCTCGTAATGTGAAACTTAAAGTGAATTTAAATCCAAACAATAAACAAGTGATTTAAATTGTGAATAAAATCATAACAGTGAATATCGAGTGACTATATGTATGGATTAATATGGCATCAGTGTGTAAAATCGTGTAAAAATGGTGTTTTATCGAGTGCGTGTTATTTCGCTCGTATATATTAAACGATGGCTAATTTTAACGTAGCTTCTTTTTTCTTAGGTAAATAAGAATAGTATATAACGTATAATGTAAAGTCTAGGTTCGTGTAACAAATGGTAAATAAATTATTAAGCAAATAGTGGTAAAAATGGTACAACATTTCATGTAACGGACACTTAAACTGTAAATAACTTTTTTAGGAAATAAGATATGTAGTATATAAGGATTGATAAATATGGTCTGAATAATAAAGAATTTTACATAATGCGTTTTGCTTCACCTGGCTCATGAAAAATGGGGAAAAACATGGAAAATAGCCGTATAGAGAGGCAAAAGTGAAAGGGAAAATCGACCCGAAAGAGGCGTACGATCGGGGCTCTCTATACGGCATTGCCATGAGCCAGGTAAGCAAAACGAAAAAGTGAAAAAATGTTCTCCTCAATTCAGTGTTTAATTATCGCCCCGGCTCTGCCCAAATCGGTGTAACCTTGCTATCTTCGAGTCTAATCTGAGCCGGCGGTTGAATCCCTGTGGAATAATACAGTCCCCTACAGTAGTGCGTGGTCCTTTGGCGAGCCGAATATCAAGATCGAAGAAATATTCGAAGTCCATATCAAGTTGAAAATAACGAAGTCGGCACTTAGAGAAAATTGGAACAGCTGTTTTGAACATAGAAAAATTTCCGAAGACTCAAGATTGAAATTTTTACTGAGGACCGGACTTAGAAAATTTTCGTCAGCTGTTTTGAACATAGAAAATTTTTTGAAGATTCAAGATAGAAAATTTTACTGAACATTGAACATAGAAAAATTTTTGAAGATTCAAGATAGAAAATTTTACTGAACATTGAACATAGAAAAATTTTTGAAGATTCAAGATAGAAAATTTTACTGAACATTGGACATAGAAGAAATTATCAGACTAGAACATTGGAAATTTATCAACGGGATCAACGCCAGGGATTAGATTGGACTCAGAAGATCGGACTCGGGGATACAAGGATACACCGCTGCGAACGGAAGCAAGGATTCGCAGATTTTTACCGAAAAACCTCCCGAAGATTCTTGAAATTGGAAAATTAATTTTGAAGATTAACATTTGAAGATTAACTTAACATTGGAAGATTAACTTAACATTTGAAGATTAACATTGGAAGATTGAACTTAACATTTGAAGATGGTTATGACCAGAAGTCAGAGTGGGGCCGAGGAGAACCAACCACTTAGATTTCCGGATCCGCCACGATCGCCGTCCGCTGCCGCTACGAGCCAGCCGCCGCTGACCGAGGGAAGAGCGGAACTGCTTCAAACTATTTTGAAACCGAGACCAGGTACCAGCAAGGCGCCTGCACCCTCGGAAGTACAAACCCTAGCCAGAAAGAAGGCTATTTCAATTAGATCGCGTCGATCGACAGCAAGTGTCGTCGCGCGTATGCATTACGAGGCGGAGGAGAAACTCGCCGCTCTTCGTAAGAAGGAACTGCAGATCGAAACAGAACTTATAAAGAAGAAGCTCGCCGCTGACGTCGCCGCTGCAGAAGATAGTAGCAGCCCTGACGACGACGAGCCATCAGAACAGGTGGAGCAACGTGTCCGAGCCTGGCTAAGCGAACAGGGTCCCGAACCCGAAGAGGCTAGACAAGAGCCGACATCCATGGAAGAAAGAGAGACGCCGAAGCCAGAAGACATGCCACCGAAGGGAACCCAGAAGACGAGGTTCGAATGGCCGCAGCAACGCCGCCCACGCTCACCCACACCGCCCACATCTAGGGCTAATGCGGTGGAACATCTTGCCGAAACACTGGACAAACTGCTGAACCAACGCCAGTCGCGTCACACTACGGAGTTGCCTATATTCTCGGGCGCTCCCACCGAATGGTTGCCATTCAAAGCGGCCATCGAAGACACCACTGCGTTCTACAAGCTCAAGCCGACCGAGAACTTAGCTCGTCTGAGAAGCTGCCTACGGGGAGAAGCAAGAGAAGCCGTGGCACCACTGCTGAGCGTCGCGACGCCGCCCGAACAAATTATGAAGACCTTGGAACAATGCTTCGGTCGACCCGAGGTTATGGTCGATCATATGGAATGGAGCATGATGGAAGACCTGAAGAAGATACCGAGGCTCGGAGGTTCGGCGGCAGAACTCAACCAATTCGCAGTGAAGATTCAGAACGTGGCCATCCGGAGGAAGCTGAGGCACGGGTACCTCTTTAACCTGTTACTCACGAGAGACATCCTAGAGGAGCTCAGCCCATACGAGAAGAGCAAGTGGTACGACTACGCAGAAGAGACGTCGCGCTTCAGGAACGAGCCCGATGTCGTCCTTCTCTCTGAATTCTTAATGAGAGAAGCGGACAGGGCGCTGCGCTACGGGTTCAGCACGGCACCGAAGAAGGAAACACCGCGTCCACCTCCTAACAAGAACGAAGCCCGAACAAGAAGACCAGTCTTCACGATAACAGACGAGGGCAGGGAGTCGCCGAGTCGCAGCCAGCCAAACAGAACGCGCAAAGAGTCAACGAAGTGCCCGTTATGTGCCGACCATCACGCTCTGTTCCGCTGTGCTGCTTTCAAGAAACTGAGCACGCAGAAGAGATGGGACGCAGTCAAAAAGGAAGGGCTGTGTTTCCGGTGCATACGGAGCAGGCACAGAAGATACAACTGCAGAGCGAGGCCGTGCGGCGTGAAGGGCTGCAACTTGCCTCATCCCGCGCTGCTGCACGAAGACAGGTCCGGCGGCGCCCCACAGACAGAGGACGCCGTGATTACCGCATCGGTCACCTCCGACCGCGCGGTAAAACTTAAGATGAGAAGAATTCAAGTTGTCGGTCCACGGGGCGAAGCGGATATCTTCGCGCTGTTCGACGAGGGCTCGACAGTGACACTACTGGATGAAGACGTCGCGAAGGCTATCGGCGCAGACGGCCCACCGAAGGTGCTGAGGATGCATGGGATCAATGCCGAGAGAAGGGAAGAAAAAAGCCGACTCGTACAACTTGGCGTACGGGGTCACGACGGTACCAGATATGACGTCACTGCGAGAACCGTGGACGGATTGAACCTACTCACTCAGTCCGTCCCGGATTCACTGTTCCGACTTGCTCACCTGCGTGATCTCAAGAACGAAGAGATATGCTATGAAGACAAGAAACCCCAACTTCTCATCGGCACGGACAACTGGCAGCTCATAGTATGCAGGGAGCTGAGGATCGGCAAGAAAAACCAGCCTGCAGCCTCGAAGACGAAGCTCGGCTGGGTAATCCATGGAAGCATCCCCAGACGCCTCATAAAGCAGGAAGAACACGAGAACATCCTGCACGTGTCCACGATCGAGACCCGAGGCGAACGACTGGAGGAAATGGTAAAGAAACACTTCGAAATAGACGCGCTGGGAATAGCGTCCAAGGCTAAGCTAAGCAACGAGGAGCAGCGAGCCATCGACCTCTTTGGCAGAACGGCCAAACGAACGGAAGACAGTCGATTCGAAGTGGGACTTCTGTGGCGCACGAACGGCGTCAGGCTGCCTCTTAGCTACAACAATGCGCTAAAGAGGCTCAAGAACTTAGAACACAAGCTCAAGAGGAACCCCCTGGACGAGGCGCAGTATCATGGGCAGATAAAGAACCTCATAAGCAAGGGATATGCGGAAAAATGCGACGGGACAGAGGCCGGAAGTGACATCACATGGTACCTGCCGCACTTCCCGGTTAAAAACCCAAATAAGCCGGGTAAGTTGCGACTGGTTTTCGACGCAGCGGCGAGTACAAACGGCGTGAGCCTCAACGATCACTTGTTACAAGGGCCTGACCTTCTGACCTCACTGCCGAGGATACTGTTCCAGTTCAGAGAGGAAGCCGTCGCTGTGAAGGCTGATATAGAGGAAATGTTTCTTCGCGTCAAGGTCAGAAAAGAAGACCAACCGGCCCAGCTGTTCCTGTGGAGAGAAGACGAGGGCGAGCCGCCATCCGCATACAAGATGGCAGTAATGATCTTCGGAGCATCGTGTTCACCGTTCCTGGCACACTCAGCCCGGAATCGGAACGCGGAAGAATTCGCCGAGTCGCATCCCGAAGACCATCGCGCTATCACCGAAGCCCATTACATGGATGACTACGTAGACAGCTATCTGGACCATCAGAAGGCCATGCAGATCGTGGAACAAGTGGACCAGATACATAGAAGAGGTGGCTTCCACTTAAGAGGCTGGACGAGCAACGACCGGAGGGTGCTAGAGGGATTGCCTGAAGACCGCCTGGCCGAGGACACCACGCAGCGTGTCACCAAGGACGAGCAGAAGACTCTGGGCATGCTATGGGACTCCCGAGGCGACAAACTAAAATTTAACACGTCGCTATCCCGAGTCCACAAGGAGGTTCGAGAGCTTCAGCGCGCACCCACGAAGAGAGAGGCCCTTAGCACGGTGATGAGCATCTACGACCCGCTGGGACTGCTGAGCTGCTACACGATCACCGCCAAAGTCATCCTACAAGGCTTGTGGCGTCAGAAGCTGGACTGGGACGAGTCGTTGCCCGCTGAGTCAGCCCAAGACTTCGCCCGTTGGCTGACCGACATGGAGTACATCAGTCAGCTCGAGCTACCCCGGAGTTACAACGGGGGGAGCCCGACGAGAAGCCGGCAGCTGCACGTATTCTGCGACGCGAGAAAGGACGCATACGCCGCAGCCGTCTATTGGAGGTTGGAACAAGAAAATGGGGAAGTACGAGTCGTGTTGGCCGCCGCCAAGGCTAAGGTGGCGCCACTGAAGGCACAAAAAATACCAAGGATGGAGCTACAGGCTGCCCTGATCGGGGCGAGGCTGGGAAACGCCGTCGCCGCAGAACACAGATGAAAAACGGACACGGTTTTCTACTGGATCGACGCACAAGTAGTTCTGTGTTGGATACGGAACGGCAGCCGCAAATACACACCGTACGTCGCACATCGGCTAGGGGAGATCGCCGAGCTGACGTCTGTCCACCAGTGGAGATGGGTGAGCACGAAGAGCAACGTCGCCGACTTAGCCACCAGAACGGGCTACGTTCCGAAGGGCGACGAGGACCCTTAGTTCCAGGGGCCGGACTTCCTGCGCAGGCCTGTGATCGAGTGGTCCGCGGAGAGTCCCGCTACAAGTGAAAATCAGGAAGAATACGTCGCCTTCCACACCACGGAGGCGAGCGAGCTGAGCTGTCTACCAGATGTGACGCGCTTCTCGAACTACGAGCGCCTCATAAGGTGTACGGCGATGGTCTTGCTGTTCGTCGAGAAGTGCCGAGATCGTCGGACCCACCTCGACGTACGACACCTGGAGAGGGCCGAGAGGTTGTGGTATCAAAAATCACAACGAGACAGCTTCGCACAAGAGATCGAGAAAATGGCAAGTGGCAAGACGGTGCCTAGATGGAGCTCCTTGTACCGGCTCAACCCGGTGTACAGGGACGGGCTGCTCGTACTAGATGGAAGGATCAAAGCAGCTCAGGTGCCGGCCGAAATGAAAAACCCTATCATCCTGGATGGAAGACATCACTTCACAAGGTTACTGGTGGCAAGGGAGCACGCCAGAGCGGGACACGGGAGCCGCGAGAGAGTCGTGAACGACCTCAGGCAGAAGTTCTGGATATTGAAGCTGCGGCCGACGGTGCGTACTATCATGATCAGATGTGCGTTTTGTCGGTTGCGACGGGCGCACCCGAGAACCCCGCCAACTGGAGACCTGCCAGCCGAGCGCCTGGGGGCGTTCCAGAGACCCTTTTCATACTGTGGTCTCGACTGTTTCGGCCCGATGACGGTCACCATCGGCCGACGTCACGATAAGAGGTGGGGAGCTCTCTTCACATGTCTGACGACGCGGGCGGTCCACCTGGAGCTGGTGGCCTCGCTGTCGACGGACTCTGCACTGATGGCTATGAGAAGAATGGCTGCGCGGCGAGGATGGCCGTCAGTCATGTATAGCGACAATGGAACTAATTTCATAGGCGCGGACGTCGAGCTGCGGCAGGCGTACGCCGAGTGGGCGCCGGCTATGGCTCAGCTGGGCCTCACTCATCGGATGCAGTGGAAGTTTACACCGCCCGGGGCGCCGAGTCAAAGGGGCGTCTGGGAAAGGATGGTGAGGTCGGTGAAAACCGGCCTGTTAGCCATGCTGAACGAGAAGTCGCCCAAGGAAGAGGTACTCCAGACACTGATGGCCGAGGCGGAGTACTCCGTAAACGCTCGACCGCTTGTTCACGTGTCCGGTGGACCCCGACGATCCCGAGGCGATTACACCGAATCATTTCCTCTTCGGGTCGTCCACTGGACTTCCGTACGTCGGACCGTGTGTGTCGGCGGACAGAAGAACCTGGAAAGTCGCGCAAGCCCTTGCCGACGAGTTCTGGAGGCGCTGGGTGAAAGAGTACCTCCCTACGCTCACACCACGCTATGGGGCCCCGCTGAGCAGCCGAGCCCTTGAACCGGGTGGTTGTCGTGGTCGACTCGACGCTGCCGCGTAATACGTGGCCGCGGGGGGTCGTGCACCGGGTCTACCCCGGCCCGGACGGACAAGTGCGCTGTGCGGACGTGCGCACGCGCAGTGGCGTGTTCCGGAGGCCGACATCAAAGCTGGCGGTGCTGGAGGAGGCGCCGCAGTCGCAGTTGCGACCGCTGGCAGAGCAGACGGAGCCGGGAGCGGAGCAGACGACGCCGGGGACGGCGCCGGACGCGGTACGAGCGTCGGAGCAGCCTACAGCGAGCACAGACAGCTCGCAGTCGCCGGAGCGGCCTACAGCGAGCACAGACAGCTCGCAGTCGCCGGAGCAGCCTGTGGCGGGCGCAAACGGCCTGCAGTCGCCTCCGCACCAGCCTACAGCGAGCACGGACAGCTCGCAGTCACCGGAGCAGTCCACGGCGGGACCGGCGAGCCCGCAGTCACCTGAGGAGGCTGCGTAGATCCTGGCTACTGCGCCGGGGGGAGGATGTTAAGGACAGCGGCCTCGTAATGTGAAACTTAAAGTGAATTTAAATCCGAACAATAAACAAGTGATTTAAATTGTGAATAAAATCATAACAGTGAATATCGAGTGACTATATGTATGGATTAATATGGCATCAGTGTGTAAAATCGTGTAAAAATGGTGTTTTATCGAGTGCGTGTTATTTCGCTCGTATATATTAAACGATGGCTAATTTTAACGTAGCTTCTTTTTTCTTAGGTAAATAAGAATAGTATATAACGTATAATGTAAAGTCTAGGTTCGTGTAACAAATGGTAAATAAATTATTAAGCAAATAGTGGTAAAAATGGTACAACATTTCATGTAACGGACACTTAAACTGTAAATAACTTTTTTAGGAAATAAGATATGTAGTATATAAGGATTGATAAATATGGTCTGAATAATAAAGAATTTTACATAATGCGTTTTGCTTCACCTGGCTCATGAAAAATGGGGAAAAACATGGAAAATAGCCGTATAGAGAGGCAAAAGTGAAAGGGAAAATCGACCCGAAAGAGGCGTACGATCGGGGCTCTCTATACGGCATTGCCATGAGCCAGGTAAGCAAAACGAAAAAGTGAAAAAATGTTCTCCTCAATTCAGTGTTTAATTATCGCCCCGGCTCTGCCCAAATCGGTGTAACCTTGCTATCTTCGAGTCTAATCTGAGCCGGCGGTTGAATCCCTGTGGAATAATACAGTCCCCTACAGTAGTGCGTGGTCCTTTGGCGAGCCGAATATCAAGATCGAAGAAATATTCGAAGTCCATATCAAGTTGAAAATAACGAAGTCGGCACTTAGAGAAAATTGGAACAGCTGTTTTGAACATAGAAAAATTTCCGAAGACTCAAGATTGAAATTTTTACTGAGGACCGGACTTAGAAAATTTTCGTCAGCTGTTTTGAACATAGAAAATTTTTTGAAGATTCAAGATAGAAAATTTTACTGAACATTGAACATAGAAAAATTTTTGAAGATTCAAAATAGAAAATTTTACTGAACATTGAACATAGAAAAATTTTTGAAGATTCAAGATAGAAAATTTTACTGAACATTGGACATAGAAGAAATTATCAGACTAGAACATTGGAAATTTATCAACGGGATCAACGCCAGGGATTAGATTGGACTCAGAAGATCGGACTCGGGGATACAAGGATACACCGCTGCGAACGGAAGCAAGGATTCGCAGATTTTTACCGAAAAACCTCCCGAAGATTCTTGAAATTGGAAAATTAATTTTGAAGATTAACATTTGAAGATTAACTTAACATTGGAAGATTAACTTAACATTTGAAGATTAACATTGGAAGATTGAACTTAACATTTGAAGATGGTTATGACCAGAAGTCAGAGTGGGGCCGAGGAGAACCAACCACTTAGATTTCCGGATCCGCCACGATCGCCGTCCGCTGCCGCTACGAGCCAGCCGCCGCTGACCGAGGGAAGAGCGGAACTGCTTCAAACTATTTTGAAACCGAGACCAGGTACCAGCAAGGCGCCTGCACCCTCGGAAGTACAAACCCTAGCCAGAAAGAAGGCTATTTCAATTAGATCGCGTCGATCGACAGCAAGTGTCGTCGCGCGTATGCATTACGAGGCGGAGGAGAAACTCGCCGCTCTTCGTAAGAAGGAACTGCAGATCGAAACAGAACTTATAAAGAAGAAGCTCGCCGCTGACGTCGCCGCTGCAGAAGATAGTAGCAGCCCTGACGACGACGAGCCATCAGAACAGGTGGAGCAACGTGTCCGAGCCTGGCTAAGCGAACAGGGTCCCGAACCCGAAGAGGCTAGACAAGAGCCGACATCCATGGAAGAAAGAGAGACGCCGAAGCCAGAAGACATGCCACCGAAGGGAACCCAGAAGACGAGGTTCGAATGGCCGCAGCAACGCCGCCCACGCTCACCCACACCGCCCACATCTAGGGCTAATGCGGTGGAACATCTTGCCGAAACACTGGACAAACTGCTGAACCAACGCCAGTCGCGTCACACTACGGAGTTGCCTATATTCTCGGGCGCTCCCACCGAATGGTTGCCATTCAAAGCGGCCATCGAAGACACCACTGCGTTCTACAAGCTCAAGCCGACCGAGAACTTAGCTCGTCTGAGAAGCTGCCTACGGGGAGAAGCAAGAGAAGCCGTGGCACCACTGCTGAGCGTCGCGACGCCGCCCGAACAAATTATGAAGACCTTGGAACAATGCTTCGGTCGACCCGAGGTTATGGTCGATCATATGGAATGGAGCATGATGGAAGACCTGAAGAAGATACCGAGGCTCGGAGGTTCGGCGGCAGAACTCAACCAATTCGCAGTGAAGATTCAGAACGTGGCCATCCGGAGGAAGCTGAGGCACGGGTACCTCTTTAACCTGTTACTCACGAGAGACATCCTAGAGGAGCTCAGCCCATACGAGAAGAGCAAGTGGTACGACTACGCAGAAGAGACGTCGCGCTTCAGGAACGAGCCCGATGTCGTCCTTCTCTCTGAATTCTTAATGAGAGAAGCGGACAGGGCGCTGCGCTACGGGTTCAGCACGGCACCGAAGAAGGAAACACCGCGTCCACCTCCTAACAAGAACGAAGCCCGAACAAGAAGACCAGTCTTCACGATAACAGACGAGGGCAGGGAGTCGCCGAGTCGCAGCCAGCCAAACAGAACGCGCAAAGAGTCAACGAAGTGCCCGTTATGTGCCGACCATCACGCTCTGTTCCGTTGTGCTGCTTTCAAGAAACTGAGCACGCAGAAGAGATGGGACGCAGTCAAAAAGGAAGGGCTGTGTTTCCGGTGCATACGGAGCAGGCACAGAAGATACAACTGCAGAGCGAGGCCGTGCGGCGTGAAGGGCTGCAACTTGCCTCATCACGCGCTGCTGCACGAAGACAGGTCCGGCGGCGCCCCACAGACAGAGGACGCCGTGATTACCGCATCGGTCACCTCCGACCGCGCGGTAAAACTTAAGATGAGAAGAATTCAAGTTGTCGGTCCACGGGGCGAAGCGGATATCTTCGCGCTGTTCGACGAGGGCTCGACAGTGACACTACTGGATGAAGACGTCGCGAAGGCTATCGGCGCAGACGGCCCACCGAAGGTGCTGAGGATGCATGGGATCAATGCCGAGAGAAGGGAAGAAAAAAGCCGACTCGTACAACTTGGCGTACGGGGTCACGACGGTACCAGATATGACGTCACTGCGAGAACCGTGGACGGATTGAACCTACTCACTCAGTCCGTCCCGGATTCACTGTTCCGACTTGCTCACCTGCGTGATCTCAAGAACGAAGAGATATGCTATGAAGACAAGAAACCCCAACTTCTCATCGGCACGGACAACTGGCAGCTCATAGTATGCAGGGAGCTGAGGATCGGCAAGAAAAACCAGCCTGCAGCCTCGAAGACGAAGCTCGGCTGGGTAATCCATGGAAGCATCCCCAGACGCCTCATAAAGCAGGAAGAACACGAGAACATCCTGCACGTGTCCACGATCGAGACCCGAGGCGAACGACTGGAGGAAATGGTAAAGAAACACTTCGAAATATACGCGCTGGGAATAGCGTCCAAGGCTAAGCTAAGCAACGAGGAGCAGCGAGCCATCGACCTCTTTGGCAGAACGGCCAAACGAACGGAAGACAGTCGATTCGAAGTGGGACTTCTGTGGCGCACGAACGGCGTCAGGCTGCCTCTTAGCTACAACAATGCGCTAAAGAGGCTCAAGAACTTAGAACACAAGCTCAAGAGGAACCCCCTGGACGAGGCGCAGTATCATGGGCAGATAAAGAACCTCATAAGCAAGGGATATGCGGAAAAATGCGACGGGACAGAGGCCGGAAGTGACATCACATGGTACCTGCCGCACTTCCCGGTTAAAAACCCAAATAAGCCGGGTAAGTTGCGACTGGTTTTCGACGCAGCGGCGAGTACAAACGGCGTGAGCCTCAACGATCACTTGTTACAAGGGCCTGTTTCATCTGATTTGCTACAACTTGTTTGTGGACATCGGGCTGAAGTGATTCAGATGTGGCGAGATGGAATTACTAATCAAGTCCGTGACCCTCTGGTAAAAGCAGCCCTCCGCAAGATCCCGCCATCGGATCGACATCTGTTTGGCGCTGAAAATTTCACGTCAGCCCTAAGGAAATTCGGAGGGGTAAAAAAGACATTTTTTAGTCTGACCAGACCTAATACGGGTTCTACTTCACATGCAGGACCTAATAAGGCATTTCGCCACCCCTCGCAGGGGTTGGCTCATTATACAGGACCCTCGCAGGGTACCAATAGAGTTGGCTGAGCTGGACCATCAAACTCACAATACCAGCCCTCGCAGGGCGCACAATACCACCAGCCTTCGCAAGGCTGTACTCACGGATGTTCTTCAAAAGGAAGAAATTATCACAACGCTGACCGTCGCACGGGAAGCTACTTCAAAAACTCCTTTCGTCCGCTTGGAAGCAGCCAGAACAAACCCGGCCAGGGGAGGGTCAGCCGAAAACGAACTGGAAGCCCCTCTGATTACCATTCCTCGTCAAAAAAACAAAAGTTCTGACTCGCAGAGCTTCAAGGCAGGGAGGTTAAGTCAGTATCATCATCGTTGGGTGAAACTAGGTGCACCTCAATCTCTGCCTCGTATAATAAAAGGGTATCGCATACCCTTTTATCGAAAGCCACCATTAATGATGCCCCCATCGATGAGCAACACTTTTGTGACCAGAGAGTCGGAGTCAATAACGGCTATTATAAACACGATGAAAAATCAGGGTGTACTAGAAGTAGCGCGACGCTCGCCGAGTTTTCTGTCAACGCTGTTTCTAGTGCCCAAGAGCGACAGGTCCGATCGCCCAATATTCAATCTAAAAGCTCTCAACGAATACGTTATTACAAAACCGTTCAGCCTTATAAACATGGTCCGTGTGCCAAGCTTTCTTCAGCCGAACGATTGGCTGTGCAAGGTGGACATTTCGCAGGCATACTTTCATCTTCCGATTGCCTTGGGTCACAGGAGTCTTTTTACGTCTAATCTATCAAAGAGAGCTCTTGGAAATGACCTGTCTTCCTTTCGGCCTCAATGCTGCTCCCAGAGTGTTCACATCTCTGACCAACTGGATCGCACAGACGTTGCGGGTCCAAATCTACGTGTGATCGTCTATTGCGACGATTTTCTAATTGCACAACAAGACAAAAGCACTCTGCAGAACCATTGTCAAATTTTACTGAACCGCCTCCAGTATCTAGGCTGGCAAATAAATCTGGAAAAATCTCTGATTCATCCATTGAAAGTGATAGAATTCCTAAGCATCGTGTGGAATCCTTGTACCAACACAAAATGCCTTCCTGGAGACAAAATCCTTACAATCAAGAGGAAAATTACGGAAATGTTAACTCTTGGCAAAATATGCTTGGAAAACCTCCAAAGCCTAATAGGCATGTTGAACTTTGCGTCCTTCGTCGTACCCAGGGGCAAGTTACACCTTCGAGCATTACTCAGGTTCCTCAAACCTTTGCTACACACCCCAGCCAGATGGATGGTGCATATTCCAGACGAAGTTGCAATAGAACTAACGTGGTGGTTTCACGAATGTCACCAAACGACTGCAATCCATCTCCCACCACCGACCCACTTTGTAACAACAGATACTTCCGACATAGCTTGGGGAGCACAAATAGACGATCAGTCCCTGGCAGGAAGCTGGAGCGTTGCAGAACAACATCTTCACTGCAATATGAAAGAGATGCTGGCAATACTAAAGGTTCTCGAAAGTCATGGTCACTTACTCGCTCAAACAACGAATCTCTTCCAGTGCGACCACAAAACAGTCGTAGCGTATCTGCGAAACGAGGGGGGGATGAAATCACTCCCACTAATGGTGACGACTTACAAAGTGTTCGAAGTCCTGGATAGCTTTCAAATAAATCTGACAGCCCAATACTTACCCGGCATATTCAACAGCACGGCCGATCACCTTTCGCAACACAAGATGGCATCGGAGTGGCATCTCCTTCAGACGTGCACAGAGACCTACCACCGACCAGATGCTAGGAAATGACTTTAGAGATTTGGAAATGTGGGGGTGGGCAAGGAGTCTGAATGATTGGACTGAGAACCAAGTGCAACTGCTCAGATCTTCTTGGAGGTCCTCGATAAAACTTACGAAATTGCATGGAAGAGATGGGTAAATTGGGCATGCAGTCACGATCTTGATCCTCTGCACCCTAGCGGATCTGTTTTGGCAAGATACCTCCCAGATCTGCACATTGTTAACAAATTGTCATACAACACAATACTGGTTCACAAATCTGTGGTGTCTACCTTATGTAATATTGAAGACAATGGAAAACTCAGTTCGCACGTCTTAGTTAAGCATATCTTAAAATCGATTGCCCTGTCTAAACCTGTAACTCTTAATCGTTTTGTGTGGGATGTCGACAAATTGGCTTATTTTCTTAGTAAGGTTAATATAGACGAAAAGAGTGCATTTGCTGTTTCTCGACATACTGCAACCCTGCTTCTTTTGTGTTCAGGTAGTCCATGATTTGACATTACTGGCAGTTGATTCAGATCATCTGATTGATGAGAGTGACAGTTTAATTTTATGGCCCCTGTTTGGTTCAAAGACCGACAATGCTAATTATAGACAGTCCGGTTGGAGGCTTTTGTCAAATTCTAATAATAAAAATTTAAACCCGGTATTTTGGGTAAAAGCATTGGTCCATCAGCACCATGATAAACGGATGTTGAATAATTGTACAAACTTCTTTCTTACGATTAGAGGTAAAGTAAAAAGCGCCAGCCGAACCATAATCGCAGGCTGGATCAAATCTGTGCTGGCAGATGCGGGCATTAACGCTCCCCCTGGAAGCATACGTTCGGCTGTTCCATCCAAAAATTGGGCTAATAACTTACCCCTGGACGAAATTCTCTCTAGAGGTAATTGGCGCTCTAGTAATACGTTCACGCGTTTTTATGCTAGCATCTGATAGCAATTATAGTAATGTCACCAATAAGTTTGACTACGTGAATTAAGACGATTTTAAATCATGATCACTCAGATCAAATAACTTATACTTTTTATTTGGTCTGAGCATGATCATAACTAGTTATGTGATTTTTGTACATTTTGATTATATTTGGAGTATTTTCTTCAATGTAATGACGTATGATTCAGTGTTATTATTATCATATTATATATTTTATTTTTTTATTTTTTGTGGTTTACCATTATACTAAGGTACTCTTTCTTTATATCAAAACTGAGCTCCTTTAACAATACTTTCATTATTTTATATTTATATTTAATATTGATTCCAATTCCACCTTAATAGTTAAGCATACTTTTCCAACCTTCGTAAGTAGAATATAACTTTACTGTTTGGTAACCTATTACATAGTTCCAAATTCACATTGGCGTTCCCCTACACCAGGCGATAACAAACACGTCTCAGTGTGGTAAGCTTCAAATAATACTGGGATTTAATAGAGGCATTTTTCCTGAAATAAAAACTTACCTATATTAAATACTTACCTTATTTGAAGCTTACACAGTAATTCCTGCCTGGTGCTTTCGACTCAATGGCGCCGAGCTTGCAAGCTCGTGCCCTGTTGGTGTTGGGAAGGGAATTGGAAGAGAGAGATAGAAAGCGTTAGAAAAAGAGATAAAACCGGAAAACAGATAAGGCTTCTCTCAGTGTGGTAAGCTTCAAATAAGGTAAGTATTTTAATATGCGTTTTTATTTCAGGCAAAACGCCTCTATTTTTTTGGGATTATTGAAATTACCCCGTATTGTTTTACACAGAAATTAGGTAAGTTACCTAATATTTTGTTTATTTTAAAAAAGATTTGACGTTTTTTGCTTTCTTAAAAATAGGTTATGTTGCTCTAACTATGATTTTTAATAAACATTCGAAATGACCCCAGTGGAGTAAATTTGTTAACGGGGGTGGGGTAAATTTCCCCAACAATTTTTTCATAGTCTGTTGTCAGGGGTGCGCAACATATAAAATATTTACCTGCCTATACCAACAAACATAAACGAATAAAAATACAGAGTCGAGTTTCGACTCTGAGAGTTTCAAAACGTATTTTTGAATAGTGTAGAATCAATTTTTATTGTTGTTAATATAAAAAAACAGGGTTAAATATTACCTATATAAAAATGGTTTGAGTGAAGAAGCCACTTTTACTATTTGCAGGTGTCAACTGCTCGCTTTTTATATTACAGTCAGAGGCTGTCCGATGCAAAGGTAAGTAAACATGAATACTAGTTATTGAAATTTTAGTCACATTATCGTCGTTTATAAAGTACTAGCTATTGCCCGCGACTCCGCCCGCTTACATACAGTATCCCGCGGGATCACATAAAATGTAGCCTATGTTTCAATGCACAGCCTTAACTACTACCTTAACAAATTTTATTAAAACCCATTCAGTAGTTTTGCGTGAAAGCGTAATAAACTGTCGGACTATTTTAATTTTAATATTAGTATGTTTTTTTAGGTTGAATATGCCCCGAACGTATACCCGAAAGACAGTCCAAAAATATTCGCAGGAAGATATGGAGAACGCGATAAATGAAACACACCAAAATTCAATCAACGCTGCTGCTAAAAAATATGGCATACCTACAACCACGTTATTTGACAAAGTTAAAGAAAGGCACAACATGAAAGTAGGTAGGCCACAAGCGATCCCATTGCATCAAGAGTTGATGCAGGCGGTCTTCGAATATTAGAGAAATGGGGTTTCGGTCTTTCTAGAAATGAAACGTTGGAATTAGTGGCCGAATATGTAAAAAAAACCTAAAAACCCCATTTTTAAACAATTTACCAGGACCAGACTGGTTTATCAATTTTAGAAAGAGACACCGACTGTCGATCAAAAAACCTCAACTCGTGGAGTAAGTAAGAAAAAAAATGCCGGACCCTTTCGTTATTTATGAGTACTATGAAATGCTAGAAACCACCCTGAATGATTTGAATTTATTTGATAAACCACATTTGCCACCACCAAGCCAAAAAATGTTTTTACGCAAACTTTTGCCCAAACGTGGCAAAAATCAAGTCCAGAAATAATCAAAAACGGATTTAAAAAAAACTGGCATTTATCCGTTCGATGCTCAAGGAATCTCCGAAGATAAATACGATCGAGACGATCGAGAGAGATCGATACAAAGCAGAACAATGCCATAAAGGTCTTAAAAATCCAAACTCTCTAATAACAATTTGTGTTGACATTTTCAATATAATTCTCCAACTGACTCACAAAGAACAAAGTACCACAAATCAATATCACGCTATTGCCCATTGCTCCAAAAATAAAGATACACTAGACCAACAAGATGAAGAACAAGAAACTCTAAACCAACAAATTCTCAATATTGTTCTGCTCCTGATTCCGACAAACAAAGAACTCCAACCGAACAAGTTGATTCTGGATTTAGAGAGGAAATCTTTGTAACAAAACATTCCAGAACAGACGTACAAAACCAAAAATTTGTGGCAAAAACCACTTCAGATTTACGAGCAGACATGCTCGTAAATCTGAAGTGGTTTTAGCCACAAATTTTTAGTTTTGTACACATTTTGTACATTTTTGGTTACAAGTAAGAGGAACTGAAAAATGTGAGCCTAAAATAAAAATAATTTCTAACGTTTTGAAGAACTTTTACTTGACAAAATAAGACAAGATAAAAAAGATATTAACCAAACAGATAAGAAAAAACGAGTGGACAAGGGTTGCGAAGTCAAAACTGCAAGGAAAGTAGTAGAAGAAAGAGAAAGACAAATTAAAGAGATGGAGTCAAAAAATTAGAAAGTAAAAGTAAAAATAAGAGAAAGACATTTGATATTGATATACCAAGCAAACACAGCAAAAAAAATAAAAAGGCGGATAAGAAAAACAAAAACAGGAAAGTGAAAGGTTCGGATTCAGATTCTTTAACAAGTATTTCTGATGAAATGAGTATTTACAGCGACTTTAATGACTATGGGACACTTATGGATGAAATCTGGGAAGAAGATTTTGATATGGAAATTAATAATACTGACACCGATATGTGCCATGACATTCTGGCAATTTCAGATTTACAAGAAATATGTGAACAAAATACAAGCAATTTGGTATCTAACAATGAATATGGAAATACTCTCACCAAAACTAAAAATAAAGGCGTCGGAAAAAAGAGCAAAGGAAAAGAAAACAGTAAATACTTAGCTTCAAAGGACATAAACAAGACTGATGATAATAAGTTTATTTCAAAGCAGCATAACTTAAAAGAAAATGATATTAAAACTGTACATGCAACTCAACAGAACAATGACGCAGATTTGCAAGAAATTAATAAGGATAAAACTGAAAAAGAAAAAGTAATGAAAAGGAGAGAACAAGAAGTAGCATATAATATTGAAAGTATTGTACCAAATATTAGTGAAAATAAGGCTGAAGCTACAAAAGAAACTTTCAGCATTGGCGACTCAATTTTGACACGATACTATAATAGAAAGAAATGAACATACTACGTGGGATTTGTTAAAGATATTATACAAAAGGACGGAGATATATTTTATTCTGTCAATTATCTGAAAACCATTAAAAACCCAGAACTGAAATTTAAAATGACTAAAAAAATTGATCATGACGTTATTACAGAGTTAATAATTGTTAAGAAAATTACTTTACAAAAATGCATAAGCAATGAAAAAGAATATGTTTTAGCTAAAGACTCTGACACATTACATTTTTGAATAATAACTTTACTTACTATTAGGTGTAAGGACCTAAGTGGTGTGGTTATGTTTTATAATTTTACTTTTGTTTAATATTACATTTTGTTCAATCATGGTAATGACTGAATACTCTTAATTTTTATTATTTTTACATTTAATAGTTCTACTATTGAGAGTTGAAAGTTTTTATTGTTGCCTCCGGCAGTTTTTTTGCTAATTTAACCTGGTTAATTATTCAAATATTTAATTGTGATACTACCTAATAAAATAGTTTGTAAGTAATACAAATAATTATATTTAATAGCGTTATTAATAATTATTGGCCGTTTTTTTATGTTTTTGTTAAAAATTTAAGTTATAGTAGACGTGGTTTTCAAATGCAGAGCTAAGGCCCTAGCCTTTTCTCTGCAATTGAAAACTACTTCCTTTTTTTAATTTAGTTTTAATTTTGATTTAGCTAATTAAGTTGAACTGGTAAGCATCCGAAGGGTGCCTAGGTCCCTAAGTACATACATTTATGATGATACTCAATAATAATTAATTTAGTATAAAAATATAACCATTACCATTGTAAGAATTATGAGCTTTTTGCTAGATGGGAGAATTTAAATTAAAAAGTTGCAGAGTTTGTGTACAGTGATAATACACAATTATAATTAGATACAGAAAATTTATTTTGTCTCGTGTGACCCAGGTCATAATTTACATTCTTCTTGTTTAATCTTCAGTCCAAAATTGTGTTCGCAGCGGAAAGCTTATTTTACGAGACTGAGTAAAAATTATTTTTATTTTAAACCAAAAATGTGTTCCTATTTTAGTTCGTTAGTTATAGTTTTGCTGGGTACTAAATAAATACAATAATGTTGGCTTTTTTATTGTTCTTACCTATTGGCTATTTATTTCTTTGCTCCAAATGTTGAGGACATCTGAGTCCCCGATGGGGTAATTTCGAAAATTTTGCAGTAAAAAAATTAGTTTGGTGTCTTCTATGGCTTGTATGCACAATGTTTTTGTATGGGGTAAAATAGAATAAAAAATAAATATGTGCCTTAAATGTATTTTTACATTAGGTCTAATAACTATACTAGGAAACCAGAGATTTGGCTTACGATAATCCCATGTTGACACATTAATTGTAGTTTTTTCTCTTTAGGAACTCTGAATTTCTGAAACCACTTTACTGAATCAACTGACTTGACTCATTGACTGCACTGACTATTTATTTGGACTTTGACTAGACTTAAGACTTGACGATTTAGAAATATGGTGTTGACAACTTATACGAGAATTCTATTTTTTAACTTGACACTGGCAAATGATTTTAAGCCGTCGCCATATAAAAAAAATAGTTGACATATTAATAGTGACAGTTGACACTTGCTTCCTTACTTTCCTTAATTTCAATTTTGTTTCCATTTCGCAAAAGAATAGTTTATTTTTTGAAATTTTTCTTCCAAACAATTTTATGCAAAGAATGAACAACTTTGTTGGAATTATTGGCCGAATACATGCTATAAATAGTTATTTTCCTCTTAACGAGACCCATCACTAAATTGAATATTTACTTAATCTTAAAAGTTGGAGGTAAATGCAATAAATCCAATCATTGAATAATTGAGGAATAATCCTGCTAAGTATTCTGTTTCTCATTATGTCATTAATTTCTATACCAATAAACATATTTTTGAATCATGAATGTCAAAAAAGTATATCAAAAACCCACCAGCTACCAAAGGTGTACTTTGTGTGTGCTGTGTCAGGTTATCTTGATGATGATATATTTATTCGCGGTCCTTGGCATTAAAATCGACACGACCGAGACGGCTGTTCTGTGATGCCTCTATGTTACTATATGCTGCAGTCTTCAAACCTTTTGTGTGTGGAGGCTGTGGGCACACACATTTAAATTCTATTCTTTTAATTTGTTTGGTTGTTTTACTTCTGTCAGGTAACCCATGATAGCTTTTTTACATTTACAGGAAGTAAAAAGTTCTAAGCATCCAAGTTTGGAGTGAAAATGAATCCTAAGATTATAGTGGATCATGAACTCTTTACTACATGTCGGCTGTGCCTAGAGAAAAAGGGAAAGTACCAAATTGTGCCTGCAATCCAGGAAAACATAAAATTTGTGTTTGATATTGAGGTAGAAATGTGCTACTTTTTAATAATTTTGCTCTTTTTATGATTCGAAAGCTTTTCAAATATGCACATGTGTTTTAATATTGAGCTGTGCTAATATCAAGTGAAAGAAGTTGTTAAATTGTCAAAATACCTAATATTTATAGGGTTAGTATATTTGTATTATACAAATGATGTGGATTACCACAGTGTTGGTAATCCTAAAAATCTTTTGAAAGATAACATCTAATGTCTATAGGAATTGTTGCTTTATAAAGAACTCCATACATCTGGGATCTGAAATTTTATAAAATGGTGTAGGTTTGGTTTACCTGGTTATTCAACAAATTGTAAGTTGCATAGTTCATATGCTATGATATAAACTAAGGTCCAATCTGTTTAGTCGTTGAAACTTTGTTTTTGTGAATGGATCTAACATTTACCTGGAATCAACAGCAATGAAATGGTTACCAATATGTTCACTGAAAATAATATTTGATGTCATCAAAAAGGTAATCCCAAAAATGCCACGTATAGAGGTTATGAGCAAGAATAATATCAGTTTTTTCATGGAAATGACAGACAGTATATGGTGTATGGAAAACAATCATTACCATAAGACATAAAAAACGTGGTTGTAGGTAGGAGTAGTTTTTGGTGTTGAAATTGTAGGTATACTCATACATATGCCTACAATTTTAATGTATTAGAGGTATGATTTTGGATGTACAATTTCTTGCGGAAGTTCTGCAATTGTGGAGGCAAAAATTCGAGAGGAACATTTACAATTATATCTTCATCTACAATGATTTTGGATTTTATTCTTGCTCATAATTTCTATACCTGGCATATGGTGAAATCAAATATTATTTCAAGTGAACATTTAATTGATGGTTTTTAGTATGGATTTTGGACCATGACCATTAATAAGAAAATATTATACAAGTAGTTTTGTCTAAAAAATCCTGGCCTGGCCAATAATTAATTTGAGATTGAAAATAGACATTTTGTGAAAATTGTACCCGTATGTGTGTATGTGTATATCGTATAAATTTAATACTAATCAACACCTTTAGAATAAGATAAAGCTGGGTTGGGAAAAGTAGTCTTTTGTCCTGGCATAACTACTTTTTATCACTAACTCGAGCTATAATAGGTATATAGTATACCAATCCTGATATTATATAAAAATTAACGACAGCAATTTTTCTCCTCCTTAATAAACAACTCTAATCAAAATATTTTTTTTATGATTGCAAGTGTGACTTGCGTTCTTATGTTATGTCTTTCTGTAAGAAAGACAGAAAGACATATATAAATATATAATATTATAACATATTTACTAAAAACAAGTTTCTTCTTGCAGGTTGAGTTAAATAATGGGCTTCCACAATTAATATGTATCGATTGTGAAGAACTCCTGAGTAACTTTGTTTGCACTAAACAGTTGTTTCAAGAAAAGCAAAAAAGATTGCAAAAAAGGCTTCTATGTGGAACAGTAAGTATTATCTTCTGAGGTAATATACCAAATTTAATTTGGCTTTTATGATAATGACGACTTTGTTTCTTATGCCTTTTTACTTATAGAAAAAATTCTAGTCCTGAATATTTGCCTGTTGATAGAGTAGTCCCTAGGGAGCTTGTCATTCAATTTTGTGCTATTTCTGCCCAATACGTTTTCAGATATTCGACGATTTGTTGATATTTTAAATAGCCATAAAACTAGCAAAATTAATTATTTCACCACACTCCGGAGGCTGTCCCAGATATAATGCCTAATATGAACTCTAAATTTAAAGTTTGAAATACAAATGGCATCATATTATCTGGGACGGCCTCTGGAGTACGATGACTTAATTTGCCTCATTTCCAGCACTCAGTACTGGAAATGAGGTATGTGAGTGGTGAGTAAATGAATACTCCAGTACTACAGTATCCATTACAAAATGACCCAGGCTTATTGCTTAAAAACAGTACTGGCTAAAATCTGATTAAATGACTATTTTCTGTCTAAGACCACTAAAATATACCCAATTACCAATTTTGTGCCATTGCGTTTCTAGAAATTAAACTTCATGTCGTCACATCCTTGCCGGAAGTTACTTTTGGGTGTTTTCATCAGTAGAAATTAAAAAACAAATACATATTTATAAATCAACTTTATTTAAGAATACATTTTCCTAAGTCAAGTACTAAAGGAAATACTCCTTCAATGTAAGAAATTAAATATGAGTCAAGTAGCCTATTGTCAAGTCTCATTATCTGTATTAGCGTTTTCGGCATCTTAAACTGCCCTGGGGCAGGGCAGCCGAATAGCTACGGAAATAGTCGAATGTAACCGATGCTTCACGAAGTACCACAATTCCAATACTTCTTCAATTAGTATCATTTGACAATGCACTTATTTAAGCATTGACATTGATATTCGACTATTTCCGTGCACATTCGACTGCCCTGCCCCGGGGCAGTCGTAATTTGAGTTGCCCCGCACCTCTACGTGGTGGAACGCCCGCGACCATCCCGTGCTCGGCAAACACGCTAAAAGTTTGGTTTTTTCAATTCTATAAAATACCAAATAATCATTTAAAAGACATTTAAAACTAAAATTTTCTTGTGTAGATTTTAAAGCGAGTTTTAGTATAAAAATACCATTATTAAATATCATAAAATTAAACATAAATAAAACGCACACATGTACAAACACACAGAGGAATTAAAATTGATTGAAAAGATGCAATATGTGATTTAATATGGTTTTTATAGGTAGTCATATTGATTTTATAGATAAATGGTTGTGTTAATTTATAGCATATAGATGTACCATGAAATAGAGATTTACTTACATTGAAGTTAATTTTCACAAATATACAATCAACTTTTAGTTGTAAATGATTTAGGATACCTTTTTGCGAGTTTTAACTTCCAACAAACTTTCCTCATTTCGATAGCTTCCGGCACTATAATGAATAACTTTTCTAGAGTTCTATAATCTATTGCTATTATTTTTACAATTTTATACCACGCACGAATAAAACTCACTCATGCTACAAATACTTTTTCGAAAACTTTCAGATTTATAATAGTAGTAGGATTCCCCTTTTAAATTCAGCTAAAATTTTAACTATTTCCTAGTAGCTCTCCATCTACTTAATAACTCTGTTTTATGAGTGCGTGACAAACCTTTTAAGCTATTATAATATTATTTCTAAGGGGCATTACAGACGGCGAGGATACTATAAAATTTAATGGGAAGATGAAATATCGCTTGCTATACAGTATTTCGTGTATCGCTTGTTTGAAATATCACGGACGTATAAGATACATTTTCATATTACGTACGTACTATATAATATGGGATAAATATCTTAAGATAAAAAAATATATTATCTTCGACGTCGGTGACGTCCTTTGGTCTGCAGAAAAATTGAAATAAGTTAAACTGAAAAACTTCTTAAAATATTTATTTAAAATGTTATTGAAAACCTATTGCGCGTTGCTAGTTACGGAACCCTCCTTAGACAAGCTCGTGACAAGCGTAAACTAGGCTTTATTAATTGTATTTTGCTACAACTGTAGTCACGCTATCGACGAAACCGAATTATTGTGGTAGATCATAGATTTTCCAGTAATATGTTATAGAAATCATGTCTCTTTGTTTTATCGTAAGTACTTAATAATCTTTAGATTTCATCAACCATAGTGGCTCTAAAGTTTTAAATACTTCAATGAACTCCAATAAATATTCTTTAGACCACGTGCCAATAGATTTTCCAGTAATATGTTATAGAAATCATGTCGTTGAAAATGGAAGTTTCTAGTGATGAGCTGTTATAATATATGACATTGAGATTTGACTCGACACGCATAATATGTTCGATTTTCAACTCTATTGCATTAGCGCAGAGTTCTATTTTCAATGCCTACCCGGATTCCGGACTATTAGTTAAGTTATTAGTAATAGTTCCAGCCTTACAGTGCACATTGTGATTGATTGACAAATCGATTATGATTACGCAGCGCGGGCGCCAAACTTGTTAATCTTATAAAATTAGCTCATGCTTATTTAATAAGATTAACAATTATTTATATAGCATAATGATGTTTTATCATTATTAATAATTTACTTTTTATAATATATAGGGCACACCCGAAGGCAGCGGCACTAAGAAAGCAAATCTCCATCAACGCGAAAGTCTCAGTACACATTCCAATGAGGAGCATTCTGAAGCAGAACAAGAAAGGGTCGTCTCGAAAGTTTCTTCATGTGGTAAAAACACGAAATTAATTATTAAGAAAAGTAAGAAAACCCATAACAAAAGCTGGCGGAGCTCCTGTGTAAAACAATTTGGATGTAGATTGTGTTCAGAAAAATTTAAAAAGAAGGACGAAATTGAGAGTCATATTATAAGAGCGCATAAGAGAAAAATAACAAATACTTGTTTTGTGAGGCTTGAAAAATTTGATGATAAACCAAATCTCACAGGGTCCACAAAATTTGTTGTGTTGAATAAGAATAAAATAATGAGAAATAAAAAACATTACTATATAGCGTATTCACAAAAATCCAATTACCACTCATTTTCATCTGAAGATGAAGTGATTGTTCCAAAGAGAAAATATAAAAGAATAAGACTAGATTCGGGAAGTTCCGTTGATACGTTACTGTTAGATGAAAGTGAGACAGATATTAAATCCGATATTAATACAGAAGAAATGAATTCACCAAAAGTAAAGAGTCATGGTCGGACACAGAGCGGCGCGAGTAAAAGTAATTCGCAGCCCCTACAAATAAACAACGGCCAGAGTGTTAATGTTATAGACAACCTTATAAAAGTGTGTTACAACAATCTACTGAAGAAAATGGATAGCAAAAATAAAGCTTCTAAAAACACGGCAGAAAAATCTCAACTCCGACACAAAATCTTAAGCATAGGTTCCAAAATAATAAACACAAATCCTATTAATTGTAATGGAATACTAAGATACCTAGAGTACAGAAACCTCGAAGTTAATTTTGTAATGAACGAATCTAATGACAATAATTACGTGCGGATTCACACAAAATTAAAATGCAAGAATGAAAAATATGATAAAAATACGAGTAAATGGAAAAACCTGCAGAATACCTCAATTTCGGACTCGACATCTAATTTCTTTGAAGTTTTAAATAAAGCTATAACTATAGAAACGGTTGCCGAAAACAATACTACAAATCCGGCACGTACAGTTTCTGGTAAATTGCTGAACGCTAATCCTGTACCTAACCCCAAAACACTTCCGAAGAAAAACGAGGAAGCGAGTTTGGGCATCCAGAAATCACTTGAAAGCGAAAATACTAGTCGCGGGGATAGTATCAGTACAACGACTCAGAATATTTCGTGTACAACGAACAGTGTAAAAGATACTTCAACAGCTGACAGTAGTACGACTATGCAAAACGCTTTGCCGCGACTCAAGTTAAAGCCAGTGCACGAATTAATGGCTAGTCGGGACCAAAGTCAGGATAGCCATTCCTACTCGCAACCGTTTCATTGCTATGCCGGCCCCGTACAACCGAACCGAACCGGCGGAACTGCGACAGGCGCGCCTCACGTGCTCATGTCATATCTTATGAATAATGGGTGCACTGCTCCTAAGTACATCACCATATCGCCCATCCCGACTATACTGCCTCTATCTCAAATAGGAAACACCATGTCAAATGGTGCAGGAGAGGCCAATTTTATACAGAAACCGGATTACATAATTTTGCACACAGTCGAATTCCCGAACACTACAACGTCTTCGCCGTTCACGTATTTCAGAGATTTACTTCAAGTTAGCAATATTAATTTAATAGAGAGTAAAACTCAATTGACTGGTGATTTTCGTTGTCTTATAAAGTTTAAGTTAAGCTTTCAACAGGAGGACACACCTCACGTGGAACTGTGTCTGTCTTTGTTCAGCAACGTGAAGTGTTTTTGTATAAAAGTAGCGAACTATCAGGGTATAGACATTGACATTAAAAAAATGACAGCCAGATGGCAATGGGAAATACTTAAAGCTTTTACTGGTGAGATTGTACCACGACTCGTCACTAACGCACGGAACAGTAGTCTACCTATGTATGAGTCGGTACAGAAATTTGTATCCTATTTAAAATCTATACAGATCTTTTAAAATTCCTTGACAACTTTCTATTACAATTATTTTTTTATTTTTGTATTATACAACTTTATAACATATCTATAAGTTTCAACTAGAAAATATGTACACCAGTTCTATTCAAAAAATGGTTTTATGTCTAATATGTCTAATAGTTTTTTGTAACACTTACGAAAATAAATTACAAAGGGCTCCTTTCTCTTAGCTCGAGATTTTTCTGTTCTTGGATGATTTTGACAAACACCATAACTTGGTATACCTACCTACTGTATACTTATGATAATAGGTACTTAAGTATACTACTTACATTTAACTTACTAGGTACACATCGGGAACAGTTTTCAGTGCAAGCGAGATTTTCTCACTTGCTCCTTTTCTCCTTTTTTTATTCCAACCTAAATTAAATTTAAGTTCATACGAAAACATTAAAAATGTTACTTATATTAATATTGTTATAAAACCATAAAATTAGTCAATTTCAAATCATCAAATTCGTAGTATAAAAATAAAACTTTAATGTAAAGAGATTTTTTTAGAAAAGGATCTGATTTTTCTGTTTAAGTTTCGTCGTGTTAACATATATATTAATAATAATAGGTATGTTATATATGTTACTTATAATGTTCTGTATATTGTATAAAGATGACATATATTTAATTTCCTCAATTAACATTAAATGAAAAGCCTACTTTAGTAATATGCAATAAACAATCTGACATCAAACCTTTATTATATGTAAAAACTTTTTTTCTATTTGATTCAAAGGATGTGTTAATGATGTAATAAACCGGCTAGGCTTTTATCTAATAGGCCTTTTGAGTAACTTGGCTTTGATATATTATATAAAGCAAGTACATACTGTGTTTGGAACGTTTCTAACTGTTATTACTTATAAGTAAAATATATCTTATTTTTTAATTGGTATTTTATTGTTATGCGTAGTTACGAACAGTAATATGGATACATGCATTTTCAAATAAATGTAAACTCCATGTTGCACAAATTCATAAGTTTATATTTTTAAATAAATGTGCACCTTTGAAACTTCAAAACCGCAGTTACATTCTAGTGACTATATATTATATATATGCTTGTATATATTATATACAAGCAATCTATGGTTTTTGTTCATATCCTACAAGCACTCTTACATACGAACGGCATTCGCTATTCGAAGCGCAACTGCAGCCGACGCCGACTTTCGACGGCAGTCAACGCCATATATCTGCTGCTGCAGCTACAGTACTATAGTAGCAGCTGCAGTAAACGCGTCAACGACAGTCGACTGCAAACGTCAACGCGTTAATGGCTGCCGACGACTGCAGTTGTGCTACGGATAGCGGAGAGTCGTTCGACTGTAAGAGCTCTAACATAATATGTTGATCAACCGAGTGTCCATATCGCTTCAACGTTAGCCATCACCTCCTCCGGTGTGGAGTGTTTGTGAAACATGAAGTAGCCCTGGATCTGCGCTGGGCTGACGTTCTTCCCCTGCTCCATCACCCTTTAAACAATTTTCAAATATTTAAACTCTTTAGTTTCGATGAGATTTAGATCCATTAACTTCTAAAGTCTATAAAAGTCAATGTTAAGATTTGATGAGCGCTACCCCGACAGTTTTCAGTACCTATTTTTTATGCAAACTTAAAACCTAGTTTATATATTCATCGCTGAGAACGACATCTAATAACACAAGTGTCAAGTAGTAACTAAAAAGTTGTATTAGAAAAACTGACATTAGGAAAATTGAAATATTGTTAAAATTTCACTAAAAACTGAACATTACGTATCCTACTGAAGGCCTACCTATCGATTGCGCGGTGCGATATCGCATGCCACATCGATAAATTCTCTTATGGTACGATTTTTTTTTTCAAATTTATATGGGACCAACTGCTACTCAATGATAATGGCGAATATAATTTTGGGAATAGCGAACGTTCAAAGATATCGATATCGGTGTAAAAGACTATGAGAAGTAGGTATGTATACGGTAGGTATATCATCATAATGTCAGTGGCATATTATCTTTTAAATCTAAGTTCTGTTTAGTGCTTTTTAATCCAGGGTATATTTTGGCACAAAATGTCACGTTTTAGTAGCATAAGGTTGGGATTAACTTCAAAAGAAGTCTTAATCACTATAGGTGTCCCTATTAATTTCGAGGACTTCCCTCGACACCCCATGGATCCCATCACCAGCTCTACCCCCATTTAGTAACAATGAGACCAACTTAGAAGTAAACTTTTTATAATAAAAAATAATGACTTATCAAAATCGGACTATGTAAAAAGTTATGTGTGGTCATAGATAAAAAAAACGTGTTGACTTGAGATCCACAGGTTTCATAACGTTCCTCTTGTGCTAAGTGCACACAGTTTGTTTTAAATTTTAATGGTGGTATGAATCTCTCTTATAAAAATTTCAAGCTTATGTATGTATTTTGCACCCTATTTTGCGACAAGGTGTGACGTGTGTGTGCATAGCATTTATACATTTATTGTAAAAATACGTTTTTTCGGTTATTTGAATATGGAGAAACCAGTTTAAAGGGTTATTTAATTCACATCTGCGATTAAAAAAAATACAAACCTCTTAGCGAATGTTCTAGAATGTTCCGACGCGTCTTTGTAGAATCTCAAGAACATCAGCTCCACTTGCTGTTCGTCGCAGTAGCCCACATACTCCTTCATATCGACGCGGCCCGGCCTTATTAATGCTGGGTCCAGCCTGTTAGATAGTAAATTGATTTATATTAAACACAAATGAGTAAAGTGACACATAATAGAGGTCGCCCTGCGGTCGAATCCCTCGAAACTCGATCATAATTAATATATATTTTTTTAAGTTTAAGGGTTCGTTTGCCTCTTAGGCTGGGACTATACGGCGCCGGAAACCGCAGCTCCGGGGAGAAATAGGTTCCAGACTCCAGTACCAATCAGTCTGTCTAGCAATCGTATGAATTTTTCCTGCATCGACTACATTGCGCCCAGGTCCATCCGGATCGGAAATTTACCCGGAAGCAACCGGCACACGTCATGGTTTTTGCCGGGTACCCGGTCCGATTTTATTCGGCACAAGGGGCGGAGCTTATCAATATTGTATGTAGTCACGGAATATAAAACACAGGAGGAAAGGGCATGTGGGCGTGGCCCGCGCGCCATAGTTAAGGACAGCGAGTCTCAACTTGACTCACTTGCTTTGTGGTTGCTTACAGTGTGGTAGTGTCCGACTGAAATTGGTTTTTACGACCGAAACCGAATTTCGGCAACGGTCTCAGTTTCGGCTGAAACCGAAACTTACAAGGATCAAGTTTTGAGGGAAAATAAAGAAAACGTTAATATAATTAGTCAGTATTTTTAGGGTTCCATAGTATACAAGGAACCCTTATAGTTTCGCTCTATCCGTGTGTCTGTCTGTCTGTACACCCTTCTAGCTTCTGTAATTATGAACATAAATGGATGAAATTTGCTATAGTTATATATTGTGTACAGATCTCGGTTTTGGCATCATAAAAATAGATAATAATTCTATATTTTAGGGCTCTCCATACTCATCATTCTAATCTATGACAAATTTTCAGGCATAGCGCAAGTTATGCCATATAAGATTAAGTGTACAGCGAAGTAGTTCTTAAGCGAATTAAGCACAAGTCACAACTCAAGATAGTCAAACAGCTCGTAAGCCCACTAGCTATTTGAAAATGGTGTTTAGACAAAGCGCGAGTGAATGATGTATACCAACCTTAAAGGTGTAAAATCAAATATTAGGTCATTACATATGAAATTGGCGTCTTGTAAAGGAGGAACATAAAGTCGATTTTTTTAAAACATAATATATTTATTTAATCAAAGTATATACCATTGCTATCTATGCAATTTTGCCATCTCGTAGGTAGTTCATGTTCCTGTACAAATGAGGTGGGTGGACCATGGAAGGCCACGCTCCTTTGAAGGCCAACTATCAAAAAGTCGTAGTTATTGACATGTAAACACATATTCCTTCGGCTATACACTAAGATCCATCAAACTCAAGGCCACAGATGCGGCGGCGAGTCGCTCGCGCCGCTATTGTGGCAGTGCGATCTCACGCTTCGTAGACTTCGGTCGTCGACGTTACAATTGTTATTCGCGCGCACAGCAAAACGTAAGTTTTTAGTTAGATAACCTATTATTATTTCATATTTTTTTACTGTGAATTGTCGTATAAGGATATGTTTATGGTACTAAAGAAAAAAAAATAGTTTTGCCTCGATTTAAGTTAAAATATTGGTAGTGTTCCCAGGAAAGCCGGTGGTTCCTTATAAGGAGAATCAAAAATTTGACAGTTGGCCTTGCTAGGGTACATGGGCCTTACAATGAACATGTACAAACCATGAACATATGAACAGTTACTTTTTAGTTATAAATACGTACCGTTACAGTTAGAACAATGTTTTATATTTATAATATTTTTATTTATAAGGGTTATTAAACTTTTTAACTCATATTGAATAGACATTTTTTTAAAAATTATTTTATTATCAGTATATATTTAAATTTCTTTTATGGAAAGGTTATGTCTGAAAATAAACTAAACTAATTTACATGAAAAGCAACGAATATAAAAAATATTTACATGTTAAAAACGATAAAGTAAGTATGTGATAAGTTATATATAAACTTTATAACAATAAGCCGGTAATTGAATAGATGATTAAATTTTATGCGTATAATTTCAGATTTCAAGAATGTCGGAGTCAAAACCCAGGAAAAGAGGTAGTACATGGGATGAAGACATTTTAAGACGTGCCATGGAAGCAGTACAAAATAATCAACTTAATACAAATGCTGCAGCGTTGAAGTTCAATATTCCAAGACGCACCCTTAGAAACCATTTAGTAAGCGGTAACAGTACTAAAATAATTGGGAAGACAACTATACTTACAAAACAATTAGAAGAAGATTTATCGCAGCGAATCAAACGTTTTGCAAAACTGGGTGTACCACTTACGCCTAAATTTATCAGGAAACAAGCCTTTTTATTTTGTGAGAGGTTAAAATCAAGCACTCGTTTAATATGTCAACAAGAATGGCTGGACGCAAATGGCTCAAAATGTTTTTGGCTCGAAACCCATCAATATCAAAAAGAAAACCCCAGCTAATGAATCCAGCTAGAGCTCAAAAAATGAATAAGCCCATTGTGAAACACCATTTTGAAGAAGTGAAGAAACTCTATGTAGAGCTAGACATTATTGCACATCCAGAACGCTTGTATAACATGGATGAAAAAGGGTGTCGCGTTACGGTCCACAAACAAACTGTTGTTTTGGCTGAAAAAGGGAATACAAGAGTACATCTTGTTGCTCCGGAACACGCCGAGAACGTTACAATAGCGATGTGCGTAAATGCGGTGGGTATTGCTATACCGCCCATGATTATTTTTAAGGGGATTAGGCACAGATCAGAATTAGCATCAAATTTGCCACCTAGAACAAAGGTAAGCATGGCACCCAAAGGCAGCATGACTAGTAGCTTATTCGTAGAGTTCATACAACATTTAGCACAACATAAAGTACCCGGTAAGTGTCTGCTTATCTTTGATGGCGCAAAGTGTCATTTATCATATGAGTCTCTGGAAGAAGCAGTTAAAAATAATATAGTAATATACTGCTTACCTTCGAACACCACGCACGAACTCCAACCTCTAGATAAATCAGTGAATCGGTCCTTCGAACATCACTGGGATAAGAAGTTTTGAACTACCTGTGCAATTCTCAAGAGAGAACTTTAAACAAAGCTGCATTTAACAAAATTTTCTCCTGAACATGGCCAAAGTGTATGACTCAAACCAATATAACGAATGGATTCAAAGCCACTGGTTTATACCCCCTTGATCCTGATGTAATACCCGAAGATGCTTATGCTCCTTCAATTGTAACTGAAAGACCTTTATCGGAAACGTTACAACACCAGATCGACCAACCACTTATATCTGTTCAAGTCTCGCCCCCTGTGTCTGAATTTTAAAAAGTGTCAGAATTGTCGTCTCAGTCTCTAATAGATGAAAGGAGGTCAGCTCATGTTTCTAACGTCTCTTCAATTTTTCCATCAACTTCCAAAGAGAAGATAGTATCGACATCGCCAAAATTTTCAGCTGCAACAGCAAAAAGAAAACCCGTTCTTGTTTCTTACAGTTCTTCAACTGATGCTCCAGACTTAGAAGTAGATATTACGGTCAATGATCAGTGCCGCCCCATGCTGCTAAGTTCAGTACATCGTTTCAACGTCGCAGATACGAGACATGACCCTCAACCATCTCTGTACGATTATCCTCTTCCGAGTACGTCCGGCCTACAAGAAAATATCGTCTGTTCTAGCTCTGAATCTGATCTTGATTTGAATCTTAGTGAATCATTTATCAAAGATAACTACATGACTAAACTTCAAGTCTCGGATTTATACACTTCTTCTTCGTCATTTGATGATCACCTAGAGCAGAAAAAAGAAATCACTCCGAAAAATCGATTAATACAAAACAAAAGCTCAATTAAAACAAAAGCTCAACTAAAGAGTCATGAGACTAGATCTTCGGATGATGACGAGACGTTAATTAATCTAATAGAGGATAAAGAAAAATCGTTTCATGCTTTTTTGCCTACTTCAAACTACGCTACAATAAAGTCTTCACGTCCACGGCAAAAAGCTATTAATTATAAGGGACAAAGAATAGTTAGATTTATTCAAAACTGAAGAAAAAAAGAATGAGATGAAGCAAGCGACGAGTAAGAAAAAAGGAAAGTCTACAATTAAACGAGACCAAAAAAAGAAAACCAAAAATAAAAATGATTCCGTAAAACGGCTAAAAAGAACAGTACAACAAGAAAACAGTAAAAGATCGAAAATGGAGATGAAGAAAAGTGCAGAAGGTGAAGAAAAGGAATGGTACTGTCACGCATGTGGCGAGAATAGAATGGAAGACATGAGACAATGTACCGAATGTCAAAAGTGGTATCACGAGGAGTGTATGGGTCTCACTAAAAAAGATCTCAAATTTATATGCCCAGATTGTGATTAAAATATCCAAAATTATTATCCTTTTTAGTTTCTAAGTTTGTTTGCGAAGTTAATTTTTATTTTGTTACAATTATTTTCGTTTTTTAATCTTAAGAATCGTTGATTTTAAACGTTCCTGACTTCAAGACTGACTATGTACCATAATAAGTTTGTAATAAGTACAGTACTTAGTCTGTAGTGTCTATTATTTTATTATAATTAATATAAGAAAGTCATTGATAATTTTTAGTTTGGCCTTCTTAGGAACATTTTGGCCTTACAAAGAACGGACCCATAAGAAGGCCATTTGAGGTAAAAAAAAAGTTTTTAATTTCATTATAATACGCGTTGGCAAGTTATTTGATGTCAATATAATACTCATTACTACTGTTTTTAAATAATTTCCATTAATATATTCTTAGTTATACGATGGTGTTCAAGTAATGTTCGTTGAGTTTTTTAAAAATGATAAAAATATATTGAGCATTTAATGTTTTACTTAAATGAAAGAGCTTATTATGTAGTTTTAGTAAAAGCGAATATATTAATTGTTACGACTCTATTTTTAAGTTGAACGACTGATGTATAATATTGGCCTTGTTTGGAGCCGTGTTCCTTGCAAGGCCATTTGGAAGAGCTTAACAAAACTTAAGTTTAATGAATACTGATTAAAGCTAGGTTAAAAAAAAGTGATTTATATGGTACACAATAAAACAAAGTATTATTTGATAATTTGTTTTTTTCATTTATCCAGTTAATAAACGAATAAAAAGCGTTTACTCGTTAGAGTGGCCTTCCATGGTCCACCCACCTTGGTTTTTTTTTAAGGTTTTTTTTTAATTACCTTTACTAAAAAAACCATTTGGACAGGAATCAATAAAATCTTTGAAGGCGCTTTGGACTGCCCCATCGGAGTTGAATTTTTGTCCCTAGCAAGAAGTTATCCAAATTTCGAAAAAATTGTAATCTGTTGGAGCAAGGTCCGGGGGGTACGGTAGATGTCTTAGACATTCTAATTGAAGGTTCTCTATTTTGGTAGCCGTCTGTTGTGCAGTGTGTGGTCTAGCGTTGTCCCGAAGCACCAGTGGCCTAGAGCGAATGACCAAACTCAATCACAGGTAATGATTCGATTTAAAATCCCTTCATTATGTGCCGGTTGAGTAATGTAAGGCAGCAGTCGACGCGCGTATGTCGGTTTGCTGCATTCAATTCATGAGGTTTCAAGCTTTTTCCCTTCCCAAATAGGGAAGTTCAAGTGGATTGAAACAGTTTCATTACTAACACCGCACCCTGCAGCTAACTCGGACGAGGTTTGCGATGGATACGCTTCCACAATAGCCTTCAATTCATCATTATCAACTGGTCTCCGGCCGTCCACGCCATGCCGGTCGAAATTTCCAGAACTAAACGTTGGAACCAAAAATGCACTGTGTTTTCTTTTGCGACACCGCCGCCATACACATCATTAACCCTTCGAGCCGTTTCTGCAGCACTTGTGCCACGGTGGAACTCGTACTCGAAAATAATACGATATTTCAAGTTTTCCATTTTGTAAACAGAGTGCCGCAAAGAAAAAACCAAAAGAGGAAAAAATAAATGAATTACGGTTTTCGAAACACAAATGAGTAAAAAGCGGTATATATTTGAAATTGGAATTCCTAACCAAAGAAGATATATTATTTGAGATCAAAGTGGCCAGTACGACAAAACGCCAATTTCATATGTAAGGACCTAATACTTTCACTATTGAAATGAAATTTTTTACCTATCTGAAGTAAATGCAAGAGAGCTAAATCATGTCCTGTAACAAAATACCTTTATAGAACGTCATTGTTGCTTAGATAGAATTAAAAGCGTCGAACATGACCGATCACAGCGCGAAAACTCCCGAATACAGTTTCGGTTTCGGTAGTAGTTTCGGCAGGTTCTCCGCCGAAACCGAAACTAAACCGAAACCAGTTTTTTGCCGAAACTCGACCGAAACCGAAAATTCGGTCGGACACTACTTACATATTGTGACGTGTACTGCCGGTGATTGTTATACGCGTATATGTTTTATTAAAAAGCTCTTAATAATGACTCGATGTTCCATCCTTGGGTGCAAAAACAATAGTAGTACTAAGAACTTACTACAATCATGTGTTTGTTATCATTGGTAAGTCGTTATTTGATTTAAGTTTAATTAATTAATAAAAATCTTTTAGACAATCCTATATCCATTTAAAAAAATTAATGAAAATTAAGAATGTCACGTATCACTATTGAAATAAATTCTAAAATTGCCTAGTCCGCATGTGCCATCTAGTGTCGAGTAGCACAATCTGAAATTGGGTTGGGTTGGCTGGGTTATGACTTGTGATATCATCGATTTATCGATTAATTAATTTTAGATATAATTGTTGTTTTAACTAAAATTAAAATAGTTATCTATACTTCTATATTTATATTAATATTATAAAGCATAAGCGACATCTCTCCTGGTCATCACATAGCATCGGCCCCACACGGAACTCCGACTCACTGGAGCCCATACAGGGACTCTCTGGCACTAGCGACGCAAGCAGAAGAATCAAGTCTGGGTAATGAGGGCGAAGAAAATGTGATGTGGCCGGTAGGCTCGGACCTCGCCGGCACAGAGGATACGTACTCCGCCACGAATCCTAGTTCGGCGAGGCCAGCCTTGATGTCCTCAGTGTTCGTGGAGGCAGGTAGTCCCCTACCTACCTAGCTTGATTTCTTGCTCTTGAGGGAGCGAATAGAAGAACAAAAGGCATGTCAATCCTTCGCTTTGGGGCGTCAAAAGAATCCCGGAGCCTTTTGACTTGGCATTTGGTGTGTGTCACGTAGGCGACGGAAATGTCGAACCCAGTCGTTGATCTTCTCAACGACCAGGGCCGGGTAGCGAGATGCAGAGGGCGGCAACGATGACGATCTCATCGGTGCCAGAGTAAGGTCAGTAGTGCTGACTACTGGTGGGGTAGAAGCACTCACCTCGGCCTACGTCATCTGGCGGTCGAAGCGCTTCGCCGACGATGGTGCGTTGACTGCTGCAGCTCTGCGTTGCCGTTTGGCTGCAGGGAGTTCGGGTGGGCGGGAACGACGAGGTGTGATAGTTTCGTACCGCGGTAGATTCGACTCGGTGGTTGTCACGCGGCATAGGGGCCGGCGAGGCATCGGGCGAACGCGGCGTTCCCACAGTGAGCTGGTGTGGATCGCGCGGCTGTGATGCCGGCGCGATGCTGTGGTGTCACGGCGGAGAAGCCAGTGTAAATGGACCCTATACAGAGGCGTATTTAGAAACTTTGCGCCTCGGCCCAATTAACATATTTTGCCGCCCCATTAAGCAGTGGCGAACTTTTTATTATCTTTTTTACGGGATAAAATCTAATTATACTGTAAACCCCAACTGAAAGATGATTTTTAAGGTATCTTCAAAAATAAATCAACAGCAAAACAGAAAGTTGATACCAAGTACTATAATATCATACTCTTAATTTTATTTTTTTTATGAAATAAAAAACGATTATACCAGATACCAGGAAACGAGCAGACGGATTGCCTACCATCAAGCAATCCGTCTGCGCGCGATTACCGCCGCACATGGACACTCGCAACACTTGTTGCGACTTGCGTTCCTGGTCCTTAAAATCCCCAATAAAAAAAAAGAAAAGGGAGTGTGGTCCAAGGGGCCCTTAATTGAACCTCCGGTAACCTCACTTGCTCGGCGAAATACAACGCAAGTGTTATTTCACGCCGGTTTTCTGTGAGGTCATGGTATTTATCCGGTCGAGTCGGCCCATACATGCCGAAGCGTGGCTCTCCCACGGCTAAATTTTATATTTAATATTTATTTATGTTAAACGCGTTCAAACGGAGCGAGCAAGCAAATGTTTTTTACCATTTTACTGTTAAAATCTTTTTAAACTTTAGACCCTGAAATACTGTTGTACTTTAGAAAAAAACAATAATATCAAAAGCCTACAACAGGGATGGCGAACGTATGGCGCGCGTGCCATCAATAGGGTGCGATACAATATTTTGGGCACGTTACTGTTACAAAATTTTATAGTAGGTACATACTACGAAAAAAGTATTATAGTAGTAATATAAAGTATTATATAATAAACCTAACATAATATTTTTTGTCGTCTATTTTGCAATATCAGAAATTACACAAATTTTACTTCAATTTAAATTACAAAATTATTCTATTTCCACAGTTGTGGCGGACCAATTAGTGCCACAATCCTGAATCGCGCTATCGAAGTTTTCTGAGATCGGCACTATATATACGATATCTGAAATTCATACAAGCGGGCTTCGGCCTGACCGAGCATACTCGTAGCACTTCCCTCGGTCGGAGATCACTTCCCTCGACAGAATACACCTCTTTCTGGACATCATCATCAGACCCCCTCCCCCTTCCCCCCCCCCCCCTCCGCACCACGCCAGCCAGCTTCAGCCTCATCGGGTACCTCGACCACCAGCCTCAACGCACCGCGGCCTGGTCGAACCCTCATCGGCTTCATCGGGCACTGATACAACGACCGGTCAGCAAGCAGAGCACATCTCTCCTGGTCAGCACGTAGCATCGGCCCGCACGGCAGCACTCCGACTCACTGGAGCCCGTGCAACAGCAGCACAGTACCGACTCACTGGGATTCTCTGGCACTGGCGACTCAAGCAAGGCGACTCAAGATTCGACCTCAGGTCTTCGGGGGGGAGTGATGTGGCGGACCAATTAGCGCCACAATCCTGAATCGCGCTATCGAAGTTTTCTGAGATTGGCACTATATATACGATATCTGAAATTCATACAAGCGGGCTTCGGCCTGACCGAGCATAGCACCTCCCTCGGTCGGAGATCTCCCTTTGGGGCTTGCCACCATATTCCCACTCAGTCTTAGGGTTTAAAGTTTAAACAGATTTAATCTGTTAAATAGGAAAAAAATGTTGGTCGCTCGCTTCGTTCGCTCGCGTTTAACTTAGAGAACATATTATATTATGTATATAACCAATGTTCTGTTTTAGCCGGTTGATTTTATGGTATTTTTCCTAAGATCTCCGTTTTTCAGTGTTTTAATTTTATGAAGTTTGATCAGATAACCTGTAAAATGGGAAAAAAAAGGATTGTGTGGTTTTATGAAACCACGGTAAAAGTGAAACTTAATAACAATAAAATGCGCTTCTTGTGTCTTCGCGTGAACTACATAACGAGTTAAATGCGGTCTTTATCAATATACAGACTGTTTATGCGTTAGATTTTAAGTTAATTTTCTTAAGGAACTTTGGTTCTCATATGGCATACTAGATGGCGCTGATTTGCCGCTAGATCACGCTATAGGTAAAGCGAACCTATTTGCATAAGATGTTTATGAGGGCCTTACTAATGTGAAGTATTTTTGGGTTGTAAACCAATCAAGAAAAGGATTGTGTGGTTTTATAAAACCACGTGGTAAAAGTGAAACTTAATAACAAAATAGCGTGGAGCACTGGCACAAATGAGTACTAGTCTATACACTACACGGTCAGCTGATGCGAACTATAGGCGCCGCCATATTGGCCTCGGCTGCTCTGACGAGTGCCTTTCACTTTATCCCTACTCCACGGCCGACCGTCACGCGACATGCAACACACAGACGAAAAAGTTTGAGACGATGTCGAAATGTCGATGACGAAAATCTTTTGTACTGACGTTCAGTTTGCTATTAATATAATTGTATTTTTCCGAAGTACACAGTCTTTCAGGGTTTAAAGTTTAAACTGATAAAAGAGAAAAAAAAATTCTCGCTCGCTCGCGAATATTTTAATTCGGAGTTTGCTATCCAGTTTAACTACTAGATCCATTCTCAGTAGTAATACATAACATCTATGGTAGTAATTCCTGTCTATTATAAGAAAATAATCATAAAATATTGCTTTATTATGGTGATAGGGGCCCATTATTCTAATGTGCCCAGGGCCTCTAAAAGGTTAAAGACGGCCCTGAGGATGTACAGTTTCAAGATAGAATTGATTAAGTATAGAAAGAAATATGGCAATGCCTATTTTGAGATACGAGCGATGTATAAAGCTATAGAAATGTTGAAAAATTAGAAATTTTCAAATTTATTTCTCCCATCATGAAGAAAAGATGTGCTTGCGGGGTTACTAAGGGAGAGGTCATTTTCATTATTTTTTCAGTAGGATGCACCATTTTTGAGATACAATTTTTACAGAAATTAAAATATATCCGCCATTTTGAAATTTCAAAATAAATGATTTTTTTGTAAACATCCCTAAACCTAGAAAAGAACACCTAGATTAATTTTATTAAAAAATAATGTCCGCTATCTTTGAAATTCAAAATGGATATCATTTTTGTATTCAGCTCATGGGTGCTGAATACAAAAATTTTTATGGAAAAAAGAAACGAAATCGAAGACGAAACCCGTGTGAATTTCAACGAAAAATAAATATTCGCCATTTTGAAATTACAAATGGCGAATGAATTTTTGTAATCAGTCCAGAAACTCAGAATATCTTTCTTCCGTGGTTAGTACGGCCCTATATATTTTCTTTATATATACCCTATATAGTTCTTTTTAGTAAGTACGAAATTCGAAGTTTATTAACCAATTTAACTACTAGATCCATTCTCAGTAGTAATACATAACATCTATAATATATGACACGTAGGTAGTACTCGTAGTATAGTTCATAGATGTTTAATGTATTATTAAAGTGGGGAGTCATTTTAATAGGTAACATTTGACAATTCATCAAAATTCAACAACGTAACCTTGTAACGACGGGCATAAAATAATATATTTTTATTATATATATTAATATATTTTAAAGAACTGAACGTCGTTACAATGTTGCGTCAGTTAACCCTTTTTCTTTTTAAACACTAGGGATGTTACTCTAAAAATCGTTAGCTGATAAGTAGAATCGAATGCAATGATTACTTGTGAAGAAATATCACCATAAATTATTAACCACGTTGTGATTATAATAAAACATAATTATAATTAATATTCTTATAAATAACTACAAAAATACAAAAAATAAACATGTTAAATCATGTACTTATCTTATTTTGTTTCTTTATATTTACGAAAGACAAAATAATAATGGGACACGGATTCACCTGATGATTTTTAAAATTCACATATGTTTCAAGTCCGTATCGATTCATTCACTTTAATCGATGTTTCTTTGCAGATCACCTCACTATGAAGATAAAACTGACAGACGTCAAATGTTACCTACTAAAATTACTCCACTTTTTACGTATAGTTACATTATTCTCTTTGGTTACATCTTCTGTAGTGTTACTTTTCATCTATGGGTTACATGTAGTATACCTAAACATCTATGGGTTACATTCTCTGGTTTGTTCGTAGAATTCAGATTATAGGTAGTTTACAAATAACTATGTATAATAATAATAACTATGTATATATTATATTATACATTAAGTATGTACATAGTTAGTAAAACTTAAAAGATATAAAGATAGAATATTTTGAAATTATTTTTAGTAAAAATATTACTCATTGTTTTATTTATTCATAGAGACTTGAATAATTGGGTATTCAATTATGGAAGACTTGAGAGCTTCAATCGAACAATACGAGAATCAAGTAAGTGTACAAAATATTTTATTAGAATATATGCTCTAATATGACAAATTCTCAGTAGTAATACTTATCATCTATGATGGCAAATAATAATAATAATACATAAAATCTCTTTTTGCAGCTTGCAATGGTGAAATCAGTTTTAGAAAATACACATGATAGTGAACGAGAGTCTCTTCTTGCTTTACAAAAAGAGTTAGATGAATTGATAAAACTGACTAAAGAAAGTCTGGAAGTCCATAATTCTGAACCAACTACATCCATAGCAAATAAGTCTAATACAAATGAAAATTCAAGCGAAATTGATAATGAATATGCTCTATTTATGGTATGGTATTTTTGAATCATAATGCATTCTTACAATCACAATGTTTATGATATATGTTTTCTTTTCATATTAGAAAGAAATGGCAGAAACCGGTGCCTATAATGGTGATAGCCAAAATACAGAGATAAAACTAGACAATGTGGATGATGATAGTGATATTGAGGTGAGCAAAAATACTATGTGAGTAATGAAATTTGGTATGGTAGTAGTTAGTAGTTTAGGCTCTGGATTAACACATTCTGGCAAATTTTTATTGCAGCAAAATGTACAGTTTCCTTACGATTTCTTTTTCACATAGCAAGTCGCAGGCATTTAGTTGAGTAAAAAGTTACTTGTCAAACATTGCTCTGTAAAACTTCAGTCAATTTGTTTTTCAACTGCTGGTATACTATTGCTATAAACAGTTTACAAAATAATATATTTTTAATGATGAAACATACTATAAAAAATGATGGTACAAATGTTCAAAACTCAAATTATATTTTCAGGATGAGTTAGCATCACTGTTGGGCATGAAATGTGCTGTGTATCACACACATGCATGGGGTGGCCAGCCGAGTCTGCACAATGCAATGGTCAGTTCAGTGGAACCACACCAAGACGATGATCAGTTTAGTGATCTCCAAGTATGTACCTAGGTTTTACATTGAAAGTAATATCAGTTATTATGATTATAAAAAATATGATTCAATACATTCTACATGATAACAACAAATGAGCCATCCTCTTTACTTTTAACAGAGTGTAATGTATTTTATTGTAATAATAGGTACAGTCGCCAACAAAGCACTTTATAACCATATTACTATAGCAATAAGATTCAAAATTGATACACGGGGTTTGTCAGCAATTGTACCTCATATAAAAAAATTAAACTTCCAGGTCCGAGTTTTATACACACATCCAACTCACACAGAGATGCTACCATGCCCTTACTATCTTAATGGAGAGTGTAAATTTACTGATGATCAGTGTCGGTAAGTTTTGTATAATTTTGACCAATTTAATCAAGACCCAAGTTAAAGTCTGTTAACATAGTAGATTTACTATTACCATAGACCAATCATACATAGACAGACAATCTCATACAAAAAAACGTACACAAAAATAGGTCCTGCTCTGCTTATTTCTAGATGGCATGGGCTCAGAAAATCGGCTTGGCCATTTCGTTCCCACAAGAGTAGTTGAATAGAAAAACAGTCAGTGAATTTTTCACCTTACGCCCAAGTACCTAAATGTAGAGAAATGGCCAGGCCAGATATTTTGACTAAGGATTAGAGTTTGTGAAGTTAGGCTTGTAGGGTTAGGGCGTGTAGAGTCAGAAGTTTGGTTTTACGTCAGAAGCTTGGTATTACATGAGATCTGGTAACTTTTTGACAGTGCGAGTCATGTGGTATCGTTTTGCCAATATTTTAACATGAATATGTTTTTGGTGGGATTATAGGTTTCTGGGGGTGCTGATTACAAACATTCATTAATTTTTAAATTTCAAAAGAGCGAATATTTATTTTTCTGTAAAATTGTTATGGCTGTCGTCTTTGAGGATTTTAGGGGTGCTGAATACAAAAATGAAATTCATCTGCTACCGACCTTTGAGGTGGAGGAATTCTGGCCGACGGATGTGGTCTAGGGGGAGGCTCCCTATTTTTATAAAATTTATAAAAATATATAAATTTTTAATAAAAAAATGTACTCCATTTTGGAATTTCAATATGGACTTAATTTTCATATTATTCAGCACGGAGCACCCAAAAAACCTTGAACCAAAGGAAAAAACTCATACCAAAGGAAAACAAACTCCGAAAATGCGATTTTCGGTAGTCTGTAAATTGAATTTTTAGTAGTAGTCATTTATTTATCAACCCAATCTAATTTTTTTCGCCCGAGTGCTTTCGCCAGTTTAGTAATTGAATCGCCAACATATTAATTAGCTGCCAAATTCAGTAATGCAGTATGGTAATGTGCAGTCGCCAACTTATTTTTTGTTCGCAAGATTTATTATATCCCAACCATAAATTGTTTATGCAATACCTATTGAATATTGAATTGATATTGAAGTTTTTTGTATAATATTACCTATAACGTGCTTCAAACATAGTAGATGGCGCTGTTATTTTAACAGAAACTATTGAGTTTGGCTAATTTTATAGATTTAGAATTAATTAACCTAACCAAGAGCATGTCAGGATATGTCTAAGGCGGGTTCCGTAACTATACTCGCGTAATAGGTTTTTTTTTAAATTTTTAGTTTAGTTTATTTAGTTTAGAAATTAGAAAAATTTTTTTTCATCCCCACTTCACATGTATATATTTTCTTCAAATGTAAAATTATTATAATTTTATGATGCCAAAACCGAGATCTATACACAGTCTTTAACTATACCTCCAAATAAATTTCATCCATTTATATTCATAAATACAGAAGCTAACGGTGCGGACAGACAAACGGACGGACAGAGCGACACTATATGGGTTTCTTGAGCATCACGGAACCCTAAAAATGATGTACGTTTTAAAGTATGGGCATTGTCACTATAATTCCTCCATGCTATTACGTTATGAATAGCATTGTGTGAAATTTTAAAATATTTAACCATTGAATATTTTGCAGATACTCTCATGGTAATGTAGTAAAATTGTCAGAACTGAAAGAAGCAATAGATCCAGATTATGATAGAGTCAAAGTTGGTAGTGGTGTTTTACTGAAGTTAAAGCCACCTGAAGATGAGGCAAGTAACAAAACACCTATTAAAATATATTAGGTCTTTACCTATGAAATTGCCGTTTTGTATGAAAAAATTTAAACGAATTTTTTATTTGTATTTATCGAAGTAATCACCCATGCAATCAATGCAGATTGCATGGGTGATTACTTCGATTAATACAAATAAAAAATTCGTTTAAATTTCCAATGTAAATCTTTGCCAATGCAGTGGCAGTTTATTGATGCCCTTCTTAAAGAAATTAGCTGGACGGGAGGCAACAAATTCTTCAAAGGCATTTTGTACTGCCTCTCGGGTATTGAATTTTTTCCCGCCAAGAAGTTATCCAAATTCTGAAAAAAGTAGTAGTCATAGGCGCAAGGTCTGGTGAGTAGGGCGAATGACGGAGAGCTTCCAACACCAGTTCTTGCAACTTTGAGACGACCGTCTGCTGTGTAGTATGAGGTCGCGCGTTGGCGTGCAGGAGCAGCGGAGACGAGCGATTGACCAATGCTGGCTGGAGATGTGCCAGCTTCTCCATCATTGTGTTCGGTTCTTCACAGTACACATCTGCAGTAAGGCTCACCTCGTTTGGTAAGAAGCTGTGATGAATCACACCGGCGCTAGACCACCAAACAGTGACCGTCACTTTTCTAGGGGTAAGTTTTCGTTTAGGGCATTGTTTAGGTGCTGAACCAGGATCCAACCAACTTGCTGAGTGCTTGCGGTTATCAAACAGAATCCATTTTTCATCGCAGGTAACAATGCGGTTCAAAATTCGGTCATTTGTTAATCTGTTGAGCAGTGCAAGGCACGTCTCGACACGTACTTCGCGCTGGCGATCATTGAGTTCGTGGGGCACCCGTTTGTCAAGCTTTTTTACCTTGCCAATTTGACGCAAATGGACCAATATTGTTTTGACGCTAACGTCTAAAGCTGCTGCTAATTCAGCCGTAGATTGTGTATCATCCGCTTACACAATCGCCTTTAATTCGTCATTATTGACCAAAGACTTCGGACAACCGCGAGGTTATTTTTCAGGTCGAAATTTCGAGAACGGAAGCGAGCAAACCAATAACAGGTGGTGCGTTGGTTTGTAGTGTTAGCTCTGTAAACGTCGTTGATGTTGCGTGCCGCTTGTGCCGCGTTGCTGCCACGACGGTACTCATATTCCATAATTACTCGAATTTTTAACGTATCCATGATGACGAAAAAGATTGAAATGCGATGAAAATATAACGCTAATCAATAAACAAATGACTACTTTTGGAAAAAGAATTCCATATTTTTCAAATAAAATTAATTTGAAATTAGAATTCTTAGCCAAACAAAAATTATTTTGATTTGAAATGGCCAGTATTGCAGAACGGCAATTTCATAGGTAAAGACCTATTATTCAATTTTCGGTATTTGCGTGAGTATTGTGAAGGCGCAAGCATAGTAAATGACCTCCTGTAATATAATAATAATATGTTTATTGCAAGAATGTAGTGTTACAGAGATCTTAGTAATTTAAAAACATGTTATTGAACATTCTGCCATACAGATGGCGTGCAATTGGAAAATATTGATAGTAAGAAATATTAAAAAAATATTTATAATAAGGTGACATTACAAATACTTATTATTATTTTGAGCGTCACTCTACTTTGACAGCTCGAAAACCGCAAGCGTCACTGCAGTTTTGCCGGCGTTTATATATACAGGATGTCCCGTAAATCGACGTCAAGCCGTAAACCCGTGATAGGCCAAGTTACAATAGTTATCAGAAATTTAAAAAAAAAAATCCAAGTAATGTGTCTCAAAAAATACAAAGCTTTTAAAAAAATCATAAAATCGATTGTGGTGGTTTTTTAGTTCCCGGCACTACAAATTTCTACTTTTCTTGTAATGTTTTTTTTGTATGTAAATCTAAATAATGCTTTAGTAAACTGGTGCCTAAGATTTAAATCAAACGACTCCGACTTGAAAGGAAATGAGGCTTTTTGCCCAAAACAATGATTCGCATTAAATAGTTTGCTCGACTTTAACCGACTGTACTGGAAAAAAATGTACTACGCTTGTTTGACAGGTAATTTTAAAAGTTAGCGCAGTTAATAAGGATTCCAAAATGGTATGACACTTGCTAGATTGTTTCTTAAATTTTGGACAATATTGATTTTTGTAAAGGGAGTCAGTTTTTGACAATTTTTTCTTACTTACTTAAAATGATTCAAGTGTACCCAGGACTTTCTTCTAAGTGATATTCTGATTTGGATGAGACGGAGAGAAATATTCAATGAGTGTAAGAGAGACAGATATTGACGCCACAAGTACGCGAGACGGGTAGATACAATGCTACTAGTGTGAGCGAGACAATGTCGCTATTGTCCGTGTTCCCGACGTACAGCACACAAAATACAACAGATCAGTACGTTACTTTACTTCGTTTACTGCGCACACCGTATTCGTTCGTCTTGATTTCGTACATACCACTTTTTGCTTTGTTTATTGGACTCGATTGCTTGTGATTTGGATTTGGACTGTTTAGTTTCTCTTTCAACGACCTTTGCTTTCTCCTGGACTATTTGATCGTATGATTGTGTAGCACCACCATGTCGGTGTACACCGCACAGGAATATGCCAACATGCATCTCATTTATGGTGAATGCCGATGCAATGCTAGTGCTGCAGCTAGGCTTTACCGCCAAAAGATACCCAAACGCTGCTCGTCATCCCGATCATCGAGTTTTTGTGAATGTGCACTGTTCACTCTCAGAGGGACGATTCCCAAGCCAAGTACACAGTGAAGGAAGAAGTCGCTTGCCTTACGATGACATCGTACTAAAAGCAGTCGCAGAAGATCCAAGTACTTCAGTACGACAAATCGAAGAAAGCACAGGAGTTCCCAAAGGGAAGCCCATCGAATCATGAAAAGTCATGAGCTCCACCCATACCACGTCACGCGAGTACAAACTTTACTACCCCGGGACTATCTCCCAAGAGTTACGTTTTGTGAAACGATGTTACAAAGACACCGGGAAGATCCACGATTCATAGACAAAATTGTATGGTCCGATGAGTCCACTTTTAAAAAAGATGGGTACATGAATCTACACAACTTACACGAGTGGCATGTAGATAATCCACATTTGATGAGAGAGGATAGATCCCAGTATCGATTCAAAATAAACGTGGACCGGGATTCTAAACGGGAGAATCATCGGACCTTTTGAACTGCCAGAGACCTTGAATGGCGACACTTATTTGGACTTTTTAAGAAATCATTTACCAAATTTATTGGAAGACGTACCTCTGCATATTTACAGTGACATGTGGTTCCAGCAAGACGGCTGCCCGGCGCTCTATGCCCGTTCAGTGCAAGATTATTTAGATAATGAATATCCAGAAAGGCGGTACCATTTCGTGGCCAGCCCGTTCACCTGATTTAAATCCGCTAGATTTTTTTTACTGGGGAGCTGTGAAAGAAAAAGTGAATACAAAGCCAATTGAAAATGTAGTTGAACTACGACGACAATTAACGTAAGCAGCTGAATTAGTTAATAACGGCAGATTTGCCCGTCTGATAAAGCGGTATTTTTTTAAAAGATGTCGAGCTTGCATTTATGCTGGTGGGAGGCAGTTAGAACATTTGTTATAATGTAATAAAATATTTTAGACCAAAAATTTGTTTCAATTAATAGCTTCCTAGAAAACACCTTTCCTAAAGTTAAAAGTACTGAGACACTATGGCCCCCGTGGCCCGTGATATTCTTTTACTTCTTGGATTTTGTCTCTCTTACACTCGTTGAATGTTTCTCTCCGTCTCATCCAAATCAGAATATCACTTAGAAGAAAGTCCTGGGTACACTTGAATCCTTTTAAGTAAGTAAGAAAAAATTATCGAAAACTGACTTCCTTTACAAAAATCAATATTGTCCAAAATTTAAGAAATAATCTAGCAAGTGTCATACCATTTTGGAATCCTTATTAGCTGCGCCAACTTTTAAAATTACCTGCCAAACAAGCGTAGTACATTTTTTTTCCAGTACAGTCAGTTAAAGTCGAGCAAACTATTTAATTCGAATCATTGTTTTGGGCAAAAAGCCTCATTTCCTTTCAAGTCGGAGTCGTTAGATTTAAATTGTAGGTACCAGTTTACTCAAGCATTATTCAGGATTACATACAAAATAAAAATACAAAAAAAGTAGAAATTTGTAGTGCCGGGAACTAAAAAACCACCAGAAGATGTCGATTTTTCAATTTTTTTAAAAGCTTTGTATTTTTTGAGACACATTACTTGGATTTTTTTTTTTAATTTTTCTGATAACTATTGTAACTTGGCCTATCACGGGTTTACGGCTTGACGTCGATTTACGGGACACCCTGTATATATATATATATATATATATATATATATATATATATATATATATATATATATATATATATATATATATATATATATATATATATATATATATATATGTATGTAGGGGAGGTCCAAGATAAACAGTTATTTTTGCTCGTTACAAAATTTATTTTTATCACCCAAAATTACACAGCAGTTTTCGTTATAGCGTCGTGCGAGAGAGAGAGACATAGACAAGCATTATCCATAGATATCAGATCATATATCAGCATGAAAAGTTACTAGTTTCTATCTCTTAAAGTTTAGAAATTTCAGGGGGGGGGGGGCAACTTATAAACCACATTTTCCTTTATTTTAAAAGACCTATTCAACTTGGCCGGACACAATGGGGTAGAATGAAAAAAAAAAATTTTCATCCCCACTTCACATGTATGGAGAGCCCCCTAAAATAAAAATTATTATTATTTTATGATTCCAAAACCGACATCTATACACAATCTATAACTATACCAAATATAATCCATTTATATTCATAATTACAGAAGCTAGAAGCGCGGACAGATAGACAGACGGACGGACAGAACGAAACTGTAAGGGTTCCTTATGCATTACGGAACCCTAAAAATTAATAAAACATTTTAACTATTTTTATATTTCGTAAGACAATCATTTTATAACGTTACGTCGGCTCTATATGAGACATGTATTATTAATTTACGGCCCGTTTCAATAACCTATTTGTTAAAAACGTCGCCATTCAATAATTTGACGGTTTTTTGCGATACAACTTTCACGTTTCTAAACAATAGTTATTGGTAGATAGGTTATTGAAACGGGCCATTAAACAATAGAAACAGTGTTTTAGTAATCATTTAGATATCTCTCTTTTTAAAGAAGTGGTAGGTAATTCCTAAAATCGATTGGGCAGGTTATTATAGATTCTAATGGCACTAACGTAAACGTTACGTTTGAATATGTCGAATCTACATTGAGGTGAATATAGTATAGATTTATTTCGTGAAGCGACGTTTCTATTGATTACATTAGAGTTTAGTGCGAAATGTTCAAGATTTTGTTTCACAAAAGTGTACTTCAACTATATTTACAGGATATGACTGTGGCAAAGAAATCAACAGAGAAATATCATTTATGGCACAGAGCAGTAGTAAAGGATGTAGATTTCGAAGAAAGGACATGTATTGTTAAAATGGAACAGAACATGAGAGTTGGTGACAAAAGAAAGTCTACTGCAGAAGAATATCATGTTAAATTTGAAGAGATGTTCCCACTTAACAGTATGTATCATTTGTAGTTTTTCAAAGATACTGCCAGAAGCTATCATACTAGTATTTCTGTAGAATTATACAAAAAAAAAATAACTTTCGGAGATACTGGAATACATTATAATATTTTTAGGTATTTTTTGTTTTTTAAACTTTTATATATTATATTATTCAAGATGATGGTGATAGTAGTGATTCCGAAGACAGTTATAGTGACACGGAATACCCGGACAGCAAATGTGCTAAGGATGGGGATGCCCACACACTTCTTATCGACAAGAGCCTTCAGAACGACGTACCAGCAATGGGAGAGTGGGAACGCCATACTAGAGTGAGTATGTATTACGCAATTCACAACAATCAATTAGTAATGTAAAAATGGAAATATTTTATTAGTCTGCCCTCTATACAGCACAATTCTTTGAGAGTTTTGCAATACTCAATCAAAATAAGCAATAATCAGCAATAATAATTGTTTTTGTATGAATCATCACCAACCTCTTAATGTCTCCACTGCTGCGCCTTTCCTCAATGTGAGGAAGAGTAGGCTTTAATGCACCACGCTAACCTACTCCGTGTTGGCTTTCATGGGACCGAATACACATTTATCAGAAAATATTTATATAAATAATTAAGGCCCGTTTTACAAGCCTTTATTTTTTTTTAAATCCGGCACACTTTCGGCCAGGGCATGGGCTCTAAGTTGATGCTGGCGATGGGCTACGTGCCGGGCACGGGTCTCGGCGCTGCGAGCGACGGACGGCTGCGCCCCGTGGAGGCGACGGTGCTGCCGAAAGGGGCCACGCTCGACCAGGCGCTAGCTATGAAACAGGACGCGTCACAGGTGAGTTAAGTTTAAGTTGTATATTATCAAACAAAGTCGGTCAGGTGCCACCTTTTATGAAAAAGGTACAAAAATTGTTATTTTAAAATGTAAACTGAATCTATGTAATATAACAAATTTCAATTTCATCAAAAGTACATGAGAATATAGAAGCAACTTTGCAGGGGGCTATCTTATGTCCAAGCGTTATTAAAATCGTTTTCCTAATATAGTAAGCTTTAACAAAACAAACATTATTTTACTATTTATTAAAAGAAAGGTTTTGAAAGTTTTCTGGGATCCAACTGTATAGGCTATATTGTATATAGTGCTACATTGTATATGGTGATATATAGTATTTACTTACTTTGCCAAGTCTAATCATCGCTACATCTAGCTTTATTGTTTATTTTATGTCGGCAGTATTTCTCTATAAAAGTACTATAGGCACTATCCCAAACATTGAGTCAATGTCAGAAGATACTGAGTTTTGACTAATCAGAGGGACACCTCAAATTATAGTTGCATGACCAAATTTTAATATTAATCCGTCACTATCGATTTATTACTAGCAAATTTGAAAATTCTACCACAGCATTTAATTTACATAACGTTTTTAATTATAGATAGAACTAAAGTTAAAAAAAATACAAAAGAGAGAAGAGGAAAGAAATAGAAGGGCATATGAAAGAGAGAAAGAGAAGGAGAAACGAAATGTTTTCAATGTTATAAACAAAGCTCTTGGACATCAATCTCAACCTGAGCCATCGAAAGCGCCAAGTATAGATGTGAAACAGTCTACGTGCAAAGATTTAAACATAGAGCAGTTCAAAATAGCAGAGGACTGTCGAAAGATCGAGGCAGAAATTGTAAAGTTAAAACATTCCCTAATAAAATATCAATCAGGTACGGGTGGACATAGAAGTATCACAACGCAAATAACAGAGAAGAATAAAGAATTGGGTTTGTTGAAAAACAAAGAACAACATATAGCTAAAGAACAGAAACACAGAAAGGATAAACAGAAAATGACGGTTTTTTAACGTTTAGCCTTATGCTAGTATAAATAAATTAAGTAATAATATTAAATAATATTTATGTTTTAACAATCATGTTCTTTCAATACAATTTCACTTACGACCCTTAAGTTGTTAAATTACCATTTCGTTTATTCGTGAAAAATTAACTGGAGATTTTCACTTGTATGTTGATGTAAAGTACCATGCAAAAAATCGTCCTCATCCACCAACAGATTTCAAGGAGTTTTGCCGGGGAATTCAATGGGTGACGTTGTGTATTTTGCATTTATTTAATAAATTTGTGTTATTTCGGTTCTTAATGTGTATTAATATTAGCAGAATATTAACCATTAAATATTCGTTTACGTGCACAAGTGTGGGCAAATGGTACAACTTCTAAAAACGTGCCATTTTGAGTTTCCCTCCAAAACTCCCTAGGAACTTTCAGTAAAGCTTCTACCACTTTACTGAATCGACTGACATGACTCATGGACTGCACTGACTATTTATTTGGACTTTGACTAGACTTTAGACGTGACGATTTAGGAATACGGTGTTGAAAATTGAAACGAAAGTTCTATTTCCCGCCTTTTTAACTTGACACTGGCAAATGGTTATAAGCCGATGCCATATATAAATAAAAATAAAAAAAACCATTTCAAACCGACAAATCCGACAGATTTCAGTTAATAGCTCTTGCCATGCTGATTAATAATTAGTATGGCGATATCCATCTCAGGAGTGGGGTTTTGACAGTTTAGTCAAGTTTTAATTTAGTTAGACAGTGAATTTATTTTTAATTGTTTTATATTAGCGACCAACTCCAGCTTCGCACGGGTGCAATGTATTATACATATAAAGCTTCCTCTTGAATCACTCTATCCATTGCTGACTGCATTCAAATCTGCTGCATAGTTTAAAAGATCCAAGCGAACAGGAAACTGAGCGACATCATTTTATACTGTTTAACTAGTCTTTTTTTTCTTTTTTTTTTAGTATATTTTTACTAATACTGTAAATAAAACTTACTTTAACAGAATATCACTGAAAATCTTAACACAGTCTGAGTCTAAAATATATAAAATATATAAAAAATAATATAAAAAAACAGTTTTATCACTAACACCGCCTGCAGCTAACTCGGACGTGGTTTGCGATGGATCCGCTTCCATAATAGCCTTGAATTCTTCATTATCAACTTTGGTCTCCGGCCGTCCACGGGGCTTGTACTGCAGGTCGAAATTTCCAGAACGAAAATGTTGGAACCAAAAACGCACTGTGTTTTCTTTTGCGACACCGCCGCCATACACATCATTAATCCTTCGAGTTTCTGCAGCACTGGTGCCACGGTAGAACTCGTACTCGAAAATAACACGATATTTCAAGTTTTCCATTTTGTAAACAGAGTGACGCAAAGACAAAACCAAAAGAGGAAAAAACTAATGAATTACGGTTTTCAAAACACAAATGCATGAGTATAAATGGCGGTATAAATTTGAAATTTCTAACTAAAGAAGATATATTTGAGATCAAAGTGGCCAGTACCAAAAAAAATCATATGTAAGGACCTAATATAATAAAAAATAAAATTCCAATTTCTGTCAAAACCCCACTTATGAGGTCTGTACTTTTTGTATTTTTTAACTTAACTTAGTTTTTCGATTTTCAAAAAGAATAATCTATTTTTGACGAAATCATGTTTTTTCTGGTGTAGTTACATCTACACAGTTTTTGGCCCAATTTTATATTCGCGAAGTGTAAATTTGAATGTTACCAAACAAAAAAATTAAAAAAATCAGTTTCATCAAAAGTGTAATAGTCAAGTATTGTAAAGAAGCTCCTCAATTATCAGCGTGGCAAGAGCTATTAACTGAGATAGGTTAGAAATCTGTTACGGCCAGTTTCATTAACGTATCTTACCAATAACTATTTGTTAAAAACGCCGTCATTCAATCATTTGCCGGTTTTTTGCGATACAAATTTGACGTATTTAACAAAGTTATTGGTATAATGGATATAGGTTATTGAAACGGGCCGTTGTGGTCCTTTCAGATTCAAGATTTTCATTGTTATAAAATTGGATACCATAACAAATAAAACAAAATGTAATTATAATTATTATTTTCTATATTTACATGTGATGTTTTAGTTTAAAATAAGCGTACATGGCATATAATTACAATTAATATATGAAATATTTTTTTCTATAAATTAGATTTTTGTACTATCAAACAATATAGTAAAGTACTTAAACACGTTAGTGAAAGTGTGACTAGCAAATAATATTTGCCGATTATAAAATTGTAATATTTAGTGACAGGGGGTCAACTTAACTAATTATTTATCTAATGCCAGGTTATCCAGAAGCTCCGAGCTCCGCGCGACATCCCACTAAATTTAGAGCTAAAATTTTAATTTAATCTAAATTTAAAAATGAGTATAATGTGTAGTAACAATTAATTTTGCATAACATCATTTAAAATTACAACATACCGGCTACGTTTGTTACGTGAGCAAGACACATTTGTACTTTCCAAATCCGAATTCGTTAATTAGTTAATAATAAATTATTTTATCAGCCCTATGTCAATACACTCAATTAAGATCTTAACACTTACACACTTAAGATCTATTCAAGAGAATTTTCTAGTAATACGCTGCTGGCGCTATTATGAAATAAAATAAATTTACAAGACAATGTTACACACCTTTGCCCTTGGCATACCTAATTCACAAAAAGGACTAATTTGCGTTATGCCTTTTATCAAATCGGCAGTGGGTAAACCTTATTAACCACCCATGATACATTAGACATACTGACATTGAGTCTTAAAGCTAGAGTGACTTTTTACAAATATTCCTATTAGAATTTATTATTAATTATAAATACTACTCAGAATCTTTCAATAGGGTGGCACGGGCCATTATTTAGTTCACCACTCGGATACAACGTACAGGCATATTATGTACTGGCTGGCTTAGATTTATTTCATAAAATGGACCAGAAAATAAGCAAATGGATCGCCTGATGGTAATCGATTACTGGCGCTCATGGACACTCGCAACACCACAGTAGTTGCACTTGTAACTCTTCTAGTGTTGCGCACTTGCGTTCGAGAGCCTCAAGACAAGTTGCTGGGGGATTTAAGGTCACTCACTCGAAGAAACAACGCAAGCGTTATTTCACGACGGTTATCTGTATGACCAATGGCCATGGTATTTATCCGGTAGAGCCGGCCTATTCGTGCCAAAGCATGGTTCACCCACTCTAAATGTGGTCATACGTTACAACATTCTTATCAATGTACAAAGTTTTAGGCATAACGCGAGTCAGTCGTTCCGTGAATTAGGTATACCAATCGTAAAGGTAAAAATGTTATTTACAAAATCAGACTATTGCATAATATTGTTAAAATTATTGATGGCAAGGGCCAATATAACAAGTCAGAAAAGAATTAAATTATTCATATAAGTATCTAGACTTTTTACCTTGCCACAATACACATGTAACAAAAATACATACAAGACAATCTTTGCCTTTATAGGTTTGTATAACCAAAGGACAAGTAATTTTACAATAACCACTGAGCGTGTACTGACACATGCTTTTGTCATGTTATGATTCAGTTAGTTGTTAATTTGCGATCATTCGTTACTATTTCATTAAATACTTTTATAGATTGAGAATTTACAAATTAAATTCACTAAACAAATTCATCACAGAGATTTATTAGCTCCCGACTGGTGCGACCGAAGACATATTAAGGTAGACGTCGCGTTCACATGAAAACGTAAGGCTTGCGAGTTGCGTCGTCTTCTTAAATATGTATTCTGGGTGTGACACTATCATTTCCACTCTGGCTCTACCATTCTATTATAAGAATAGCGCAAGCCCAAACGATCGATAGAGGTGCGTAATGCGATTTCTCTTATTTTTAATTAATTTGATCAACGTTTTACTGAACGTAAATTAACCCTTACCATAATATGTATCGTTACGCATACTGTAGTATTAACGTCGATATTTAGACAAGATGAAAAAAAAAACATGAATTTCACCGCCAAAAAGCCTTTAAGCAGGTTCAGGACTTGTGGACAATTTTGAGCAATTTATTAAAAGACTTGTCGCGCCGCTATACGCTCCTCTACCCCGAGTTGCGCCGTATATACACAATAGAGAGTGACGAAGCAAGAGAGACTCGTTTTGTATTACACTAATAGCAATAACACATAAGTAATAAGTACACTATGAAACTCGCCGCTGCACAAACACACACTCAACATAATATTGTGATGTCTTTTTTACATACTCGATAAATACAAAGGAATTATGTATGGAATACTCGATGACAAATATAACTTGAGATTCAGAATTACAATAATTTTACAATGACATGACAGTCAAAAAGTGTAAATTTATCTGGTGCGTTTATTTTACAATTGGCATTGAATGTGATAATATATAAATAGAACCGAATAAACAAACAAAAAATATATGTACCTCAAACCTACTTTACTGTTCTTTGAACTCTCCATTCGCTGTCAAGGTATACGACAAATGATGAAAACAACATGCGATTTTAACACTGCACTGTTCTTCCCCACGTGTTTTAACATTGTATGCCGGTTTCTTTTTAAATTATAGCATAGTATTAACACACAACGCGTCACTGCTTGGAGACGCGTTGTGTCATTACAATAAGCTTGTAGCTGCTTACAGTACAGTGTTATTCGCTTCATAATTCTAATTTGCGTTCCCACTTACTTTCTCTACTTAACGAACTTTCGAACAGCCAGTATCCCTTCACTCGACCTAATAAAGGTATTTTCTATAAATACAACAAACTTTTCATCAGCTATTTTCACTCGGGCGTGTGTGCGTCCTGCGCACGCGCACGTAGCCGCTCGATCACGCACGCGAGCGCGGCGTCGGTGCTGTCGAACACGGGCACGCCAGAGCGCCGAGCGAGGTCCGTCAGGTAGTGCCGGCCGCGGTTGTAGTCCTTCACCGCTGCTTCGCTGTACTGAAATATAAACGTACTATTATTCATAATTAAATATTTCGATTAATAAATGATTTATGTTTCAATTACTTTTGTTCTTCAACTTAACGCAAATTTAATCTCTGTCAGTAAAGTAAGAGTTCCATGCATTTGACTTCGCCTTTCTTCTTTTTCAGCTAGTAATTAGTAGAGATAAAGTAATGTCAGTTTACTAGGTTAGGTTAGGTTAGTTACTTAGTAATAAGTATACATCACAACAGCTTTTTTTTAATGAACATTTATTCTTATCAAACTGCAATCGCCGCATTTCATCGTAGCAGGGACAGACGAAGTATCCCGAAAGACATTAAGAACACAGTTGTACTGGAACGTGTTTATACATACATTGTGCGCGGCTTTAGGGTCCATAGGCTGTACCAGCAGTACTATGGCGCCGGGCCGCAGCCCCATGTAGTGCGCGGCCAGCACCATCGCGGCGAAGCACGGCGCCTCCGCGCTCAACGAGAACACCAGCTGCCGCGAACCCAGGAGAAGGTCTTCGTCGTATGTGCCTAAAAGAAACATTGCTTTTTAAATCATGTTGTTGACAAAAAAAATATTGGCAGACATGGAACTAAAAGTAAAATTATTAAAATTTGAAATTACATAATGTTTCAATTAAAATTATCAACATCAATCTGGTTTTCACATCTATGGACACTCCGCAACAATTATATGCATGTTTATATGGTTTTTTATTATTCAAATATATTACGGGCTGTACAAGATCATGACAAAATGTAAATACAATTTAATTGAAATAACCATTAATATACAATCATTTTTTATAGATGTATTTGTATTTACATGAATTACAAACAATTCAAATAATTATAATCAAACGAAAACACTATATTAACAATGTACAGTATATACATATTGTTTTTGCTCTAAATCCATTTAATTGCACTCATAAGATATACACAGCACTTATGTTAAGCTGTATAGCTACAGATATACTGCTATAAGCACACGGCCGATGCGCACGCGTCAGTCATGAGCATGTCCGTGACGCGAACCCATAAGATTTTCCCCTACCAAAAAGTGCCCAGTGGCTAAAGGAATTTTCACTTTAAAAAATGTGTACTACAAGCATCTTATACATAGCTTTTATTTAACAAGTGACAGGCCTAATCTAACCTAACAGTTCCAAATAATTACGCTCAAAATTCATCATCTTCAGATGATATATACTATACTGTAGTACTATTTGCTATGCTATTTATATAAATTTTGATACACGTTTCATTGTAAGAGTTCAAATGTCAGGTTGCACCGCGCTGCAATGCACATGTGATAGGAAACGTGTGTCTTTTTACATAATGAATATAGTTCAATTTTGAATAGCTATCTTAAAAATGTAAGCGCCGCGTCGCGTATCGTCTCGTTTCGGTGTGAACTGACCCTATGCCGCAGGTCTAGCGTCGCACTGTTAAATTTAAGTTTGAATTCCATTTACCTTTGAACGGCTGCGGCGTGTGGTCTTCCGTCACCGAATAAAAATCGGACGCGCTTAACCTCTCCGCGACTCGGCTATCTCGCGCGTCGCCGCGTAACTCCACACTCGGGTCTAAGGGCGACTGCGGCACGTGGTCGGATGCTTCCGTGGTCGCGTGATCCGATCGCGGCTTCTTATCCGTGCGTGGTGACTCGGGATGCGCGGGCGCAGCGCGGCGGGCGGGCGCGCTGAACATGCGCGTGTAGTCGTTAGCCCGCGAGACCACGTACGTCACGCCCTCGCGACGTAAAACCTCCTCGGGCCGACGACCGTTGCTCTATGGGTGAAAATTTGAAATTAATCAAGTATTAAATATTTAAATACGACGAAAAACTTTACGTATAAATTAATTTATTATAGTCAATAATGTTTGTCCATTGATACTCTACTACTATTTTAGAGCTATCATAGTCGGAATCGACCGTCGGCAAAAAATGTTTCTCAATGACATCACGTTTCAAATGACGCGGATTCGTAGAGAACGGGACGTCTCTAGGAAAATGAGTCATTGGTATACACTTTACATGGACAATGTTCTAATGATGTCACATTAGGCGCTGTTAATAATAATAATGTATTAACTTAAAGATTTCAAAACTAAGGATGGCCTGTGACATACATTTGACAGAACAAATCTTCACACAAAAAAAGTTACGCCATGTTGATTTCACCATACCTCAAATGTCAAAAGGCCCCAAATCCCCCAAAGGTGGGGCCATTTAAGTGTAGACAGTTTTTGGCTCGACATGCCTCGTCTATAATATTATATACGTCTATGTATTAACTATACACCATGTTACGCACAGGGAAGGAGCCGCCCAGGTACACGTCGTGCGTGGGCGCGCCGAGCATGGCGGGCAGGCGCTCGAGCCGCCGCTCCGTGCCCGGCGTGAACACCGAATCCGCGCTGCCGTCCGACACACCCTCCGCCCCACCGCCGCCGTTCTGTAAAACAAACGTACCTACAGCTAGAATAAAATATCGCGCGAGTCTTCTTATATACACATGTTAGAAGTTATACTACTTTATTTGTTTCCTAGTTTGAATGGGAAGTTGAGTGACTGTTATTAGCTAATTTCATCGTGCGCTAATTTGGCTGTCGGTGTGTTTTTTCTGAACAATGAGAAATTATAACTTAAAAACGTTTGGCTCAAAAAAATGTGTCCACTATCTATATCTATATCGTTACAAACACCCTGTAAGAATAGGAATTAAGACCATAAAAAAGGAAGGATTTATAGCTGTAGATAGAAATGAAAATATTGAGTTATGACGTCACGCCTTTGTACTGCCTTTGACACTGCTACACATGTACAATCCCTAGGTATAAAAGATTGGGCGGTATTTACTGGACCCATAGATAGGCTAGTTCATATTTTCAAATAATTGGGAAATACAAAGTGTTCTAAGTCTTTATTTGATTGAACAATTATCCTTATTGTACTTTATTTACCTTCGGTATAAACAGAGAGAGCTTCTGTCCGTACGCTCTAAGCCGCGGGTTGTGCACTCTGAGCCCGTTGGTCTCCCGCTGCCCGCTGACTCGCTCCGCGCCGCCCGCCGCCTCCGCCCCCGCTACCGATTCGCTGACGCGAGTTTGATACTCTACGATAAATTGTATACTTACAATTAATATGTTGTCATTTATATGTCGGCGCGACATGGAGAAAAATATAGATGATAAAACATCATTCAGTTTCAGACATTAAATGTCTTCTCTAAGGTAAGGTCTTGACGTTCTGCATGAAAAAGCTCCAAACATCTAGTAATTTTCACACAATAACTTTTCTACTTTCATATTTAGTAGGCTAAATTGGATACGACATAGCGTGTAAACCTTGGAGACATGTTTAAGTAAGTTATCATTAACAACTATCTACTTTGTTTACACTATGATAGTCATTGATGTCAAGCATAACAAGAGGCTGTGAATTTCCCATAGCTACTTAAATAACTGGGAATAATGTGTACAAATACATTTTTTCCCATTAGATATTATCAAAGTCTTAATAAACTAATGAAATAATGAGCAATTTGTTGAAATGACTTTATTTTTAAATAAACAATGACTTCATTTTTAATTAACTATGTAATATGTTATTAAGATTATTTATTACTTCGATTTCCAAAACAGTAGAAAAAGTACTTAACGTTTTGGCAAGAAGCTTTAATATTTTGCAAATTATGAAAATAAGCCAATCACACATTAATTTGATACACACTCAAATATAAATCATTAAAACGAAGAGTAGCAAACTTAAATCACTTTAATGAAGATAAAAAACATGATTATGATGAATCGTTTAGTCGTGAATATTTTATGTAATATAAAAATATCATTTGCTTTTTTTTTTCAATATTTATAAACAAATCTTAAATGCTAAAAAGCTTTTTTAGCAATAGTTATTTTGATCTAATAATATTTTTTTCTAGATTACAACTCATCCTAATATAGCAAAATAAACAGAAAGAGTGGAAAAACTATTAAAAATGTAATAAAATCAGGTGTGACACAAGCGATGAACTGTAAGCGTTTTCGTGCTAACACACCGGGCGGGTGGGGCGCGGCTATCAAGTCGCGGAGCGTTCGGAACGCGCGGCACACGCGCGCAGCCATACTCGAGCCGGCCGACACGCGCGTCCGTCCTTATACAAACGACACTTTATACTATATGCGAATAACGACACTTTATAGTATACTATGCCACTAGTAGTAGCAATATACTAGAACTATATTCTAACTTTTAACTTGACATTTAGGTACTATGACAAAATAAATTATGCATCTTATTTATCTTTTTTGTACAAACATGATCTCACTAAATTAAAAAATGTAATTTATATAGTTAAGTAATGTCCACTTTTACATACCAGCATCAGCGGCGAGTTCGGCGACTGCCGCGCAGAAGGTTTCAAAGTCCACGGTATCGGCATTGGATGGTAGGAAGCGCTCGGGGATATCGCGCGGTGCTCTTGTCGCTTCTTTCAACGCCTCCACAGCTCTTGCGCGGGATAGGTTAGCGTTACGCCCTCCTGCTGCGTCGAATGCGCGTTTCAAACGCAGTATGGTGTGACCGAGAGACTGTCGCGGGTGCGTTCTCGCGCCTCGTAAGACTGCGCGAGCACAGCGCAGAGCGGCGGGGATATCCGTGAATGCCGGCAGACCCCGCCTCTCCACCGCTTCTTGTAGTGTGGCACGTGCCCGTGCTAGCTCTATGTACTCTCTGAAACATTACAAATATTTATTTTATTATGTACTAGCTTTTGCCCGCGGCTTCGTCCGCGTAGTATAGTGTTCTTGGAGAAAAAAATACTTCGGCGAATAACTCTCTATTTACAGCAATATACCTACCTACTTCTGATACAATATTGAAAATGTTTATAGGTTTACCCAATGCAAATGGTTAAAAATGGGACCCTATCACCTCGACGCGACATGCGCGACCGCTTGATATACATTATATTATTATATCTATCGCGCTTGAGTATAAAAAAACTATTTAAAAAAACCGCATCAAAATCCGTTGCGTAGATTTAAAGATCTAAGCATACAATATAGGTACATAGGGACAGACAGATAAAGCGACTTGTTTTATACTACGTAGTGAATAACTAATTTTCCATTCCAAATAATTTGACATTCCAACAAAACTGGCCAACTACCTCTATGGATATTCCATAAGAACTGCAGTACAGAATATTCGTTGAGCGAGCACCGAGTCGTAACTCGCGAGTGCCGCCAAGACATGTCCCTGCATTTTAAATCTGTAATATCTTCGAAAATATTCATTTAAATTACATGCTATAAAGGGCCATATTGATCTATATTAAATGCACAATGTATTTAAAGTACTAAATTGGATAAGGATTAATGCTGTATTGCTTAAAATCGCTTCGTAAATAAGCTATTAAATTTAAATCAAAGTAAAGGATAAAAAAATGGTTATTGTGGGTTATCCCTATATGCTATCGCGGACTTTTTTGTAGGCTTTTTTATTATGAACAAAACTGTAGTACATTTTTTTGACCTATCTCGTAGGGTTCAGCCACCGTTTGCAATGTAAGCGGAAAAAATGTAATTATTTACGACATCACATTAGAAACCTCAAAAATAACAGTATTTCTCCACTATTTAAAGAATGTTATTACACATATAAACCTTCCTCTTCAATCACTCTATCTATTAAAAAAACCGCATCAAAATTCGTTGCGTAGTTTTAAAGATTAAAACATACATAGGGATATAGGGACAGAGAAAGCGACTTTGTTTTATAGTATGTAGTGATAGTGATAACATTATAGATAATCAAGCCAATGATAGCGTAGGTCACATATATTTTAAAGTCAACCGTTACAGAAAACGCTCAAACAAAAACCTTTTGATCTCTCCATACAAGGCCCATTTACCTACATCAATGATCTTAAAACTTTCACTACGCCCCGCGCATGTAACGTGCATAAACGCAACCTCCGACATTAAAAAAAGGGCAGTAATGATACTCACTGGTCAGAAATCGCCTCATCACCGATCTTCTGGTGTCGACTATACGGCCTTAACACAAGTAGCAAATCCCGGGGCGCGGCCGCTAAATGGGCGGCCTCGACGCTGGCAGCCACCGCGCGCGTCTCACTGTCCAACACGAACAGAAAAGCGCGCGCCTCTGCCTTGGCCCGATGCTCTACTTCTATTAGCTCCGTCGACCAGTCGTCCACTTGCTGTAGAAATAAAAAAGAATAGGAATAAGAATAATTCGTTTTCATTAAGACTCATTATAAATATCAAGTACATATAATACGCGTATATAATACGCGTGCGTTGCGTATGCGTTGTTTGATTAAATGTTAACATACGAACGACGTGTCATTTACATTACTTTGGAAAATAGGCGCTTTCATAAGTTAGAGCTCGTGTCTTTACACCACGCGTTTCGTGTTTATATATCAAATGCATGTCAAACCTGATATATCAGTCAGTGATAAACTCGTATCAGAGATAACAGAGCACAATCGTTAACTTGTTTCAAATTCAATAAGAACGTGTTCAATCTGAGCCAAATTAATACAATCTGTCACGTTGTAGACACAATCTGTCGAACGGGCTCTATCGAATTTAGCATTCCGCGCATAGCTTTAGGGTACAGCCACTAAACGCGTGGTGCGTCATTAAATCGCACGAAAAGACACTCCATAATAAATGTATGCAAACGAGCGACTTACAGAAGTTCGCACGTAGCTGCATACTATGTAGGTGTACCTATTGATCATAATTAATACATTCGTCAAAAATCGTTTAGGATACATACTAGATATAATTTATTCTACATAAATTGAGAGAGCGAGGAAGTAAAGATTTTTTGTCGAGCATACGATTCGCGATGCTTGTCGCCATCGCTGTTACCGTGTTTCGTGGCCCAATCGACTCGTTACAGATAGCTGGCCTTAAATTTTTTCCTTTAACTGGTACGGGAATGTGATCACTTATAAATATGTAACAGCGTAACATTTATCCGCGGTGTAATCATTGAGTTATCGATCAACAAGTATCGTGTAATTGCCGTAATGTACTGTATATATTTATATGTATGTTAATGTACTTATTGAATGTAGTATTGAGTAAACTTACAATCACATGCTAATGGTATTCGTAATGAGATATTTTTCTCTACATACTTTCTGAGTAATAAGTAGGCTTGATATGACAGAAGGTCAGAGCAAAGCCAAGCAATTTGCTTTGTCAAATATTTTGTTAAATCTGAAATATTTTGAATATCGAAACATTTTTCACTTTGGCTTCTATCAGTGTGCTGAGTGCGAGTTTTTATCACTAGTCGCCGTGAAGAAGTTAACTACAATTTGTATGGCATCGAATAAGTTACCATTGTTTGCCACTAGGGGCGTTGTTACGATGCCATACAAATTGTAGTTAACTTCTTCACGGCGAGCAGGGACAACTCGTACTCAGCACACACTTTTTAGGACTACCTAAAAAGTAAAACAATATATATCTGTAGCTATAACGTAACTAAATGTCTATCACTATGCAACTTATGTAATCTTTGTATAGCCGTCCACCTACGCCTACATCTAATTTAAAATCAAATTAAGCTTGAAGAATTTGAGTGCCCACGAATTGTGTAATGCTGACTGACGTAAGCTATCTGAAATGTAACGATATTCGCTTGTGTAAAAAAACAATCGAAATTAAGATCTTGATCAAGGAAAAAATGTTGCTTTTTAGGGTTCTGTAATATTCAAGGAACCCTCATAGTTTTGCTCTGTCCGTCCGTCCGTCTGTTTGTCCAAGCTTCTAGCTTCTGTAATTATGAATATAAATGGATGAAATTTGGTATAGTTAAAGACTGTGTATACGAGGGCGGGTCAATAAGTCCGTGACTTTTGGAATAAAACACAGATTTTTTGATAAATAAATCATTTTATTTTTCAACGTAGTCCCCCTTGAGCTCTATACACTTTGTCCAACGCTTCTCCAATTTTTTTATCTCTTCCAAAAAATATGATTTGTCGAGGTCCTCAAAATAGGCCTTTGTTTGCGAGATGACTTCATCATTGGAGTCAAATCTTTTTCCACCGAACCATTTTTTCAGGTTTGGGAACAAGAAGTAGTCACTCGGAGCCAAATCTTGAGAATAGGGTGGATGTGGGAGCAATTCATAGCCCAATTCATGGATTTTTGCCATGGCAACTGCACATGTGTGCACCCTTGCATTGTCTTAGTGAAAAAGAACTTTTTTCTTGGCCAAATGAGGTCGGTTTTTTTTCAAATCCTCATTGAAGCGGTCCAATAAGTTGGCATAATATTCCCCATTAATTGTTCTTCCCTTTCGAAGATAGTCAATGTGGATTATCCCACATGCATCCCAAAAAACAGTCGCCATAACTTTATTGGCTGACAAACCCACCTTGGCCTTCTTTGGCGCCGATTCACCCTTAGAAACACACTGTTTTGACTGTTGTTTGGTCTCTGGTGTATTGTGATGGATCCATGTTTCGTCCACAGTTAAAAAACTCCTCCATATTGTGATTAAACAACGCCAAACCTTCCTGTGAAGTTGTTACACGATTGCGTTTGTGGTCGACTGTGAGCAAACGCGGCACCCATCTTGCGGAAAGCTTTCTCATGCCCAAGTGATCATTCAAAATTGAAACCACTGAGCCATGCGAGATGCCTATGGCTTCCACAATCTCTTGCACTTTCAATCTTCGGTCGGCCAACACCATATCGTGAAATTTTTCGATTGTTTCGGGTGTAGAGACCTCAACTGGGCGTCCAGGACGTTCGGCATCTTCAGTGCTTGTAAGGCCACAACGAAATTCAGTAAACCACTTTTTTACCATTGAAATCGATGGTGCAGAGTCCCCATAGTATTTATCAAGCTTAGCCTTGGTCTCAGTAATGGTTTTTTTTCGCAAAAAATAATGCTTAATAAGCACACGAAATTCATTTTTTCCATTGTTTCCTTAAGTTACTGGATAGTCTGATAAAGATAGCTGTAAAACACAAACTAACTGACGCAGCAAGTTCAAATTTTGATAGGAGTCAACTGACAGATGCCTGTTGACAGGAGTAGTGTTGCTTTTTCAGTAAGGAGGTTAGAAATTCAAAAAGTCACGGACTTATTGACCCGCCTTAGTATATCTCGGTTTTGGCATCATAAAATAATAATAATTTTACATTTTAGGGATCTCTCTGGGCTCTCCATACATGTGAAGTGGGGATGAAAAATATTTTTTCATTCTAAACCGTCGTGTAGGGTATCGTTGAATAGGTCTTTTAAAATATTTACGTTTCATACATGACTTTTTTACTAAGTCAACAATTTTCGAGTAATCGGCCCCCAAAGTGGTTTGTAAGTAGGACCCCATGGCATTTCTAAACTAAGAGACTTAGAAACTTGCAATTTTCCATGTTGATAGATCATGCTAATTACACTTTAGGAAAATTATTTTGAACGCAATCAGACAGTAACTTTTGAAGTAATTTGAAAAAACCTATTACGCGTTTATAGTTACGGAACCCTCCTTAGACATGTCCTGACATGCTCTTGGTTAGTTTTTTAAATCTTAGTGAAATAACAGCGAAACTTCCAAAATAACTGTCTCTACTGTCTATTAACTACTAAAGCAAGTATGAGAGGTGAAGTGCTCAGAAATGTCAATTTACTGTGTGAGATTATATAATCCGAATATCAATAAAGGTAAAAATATTTAAGGTGCAAAGACAAGGTAGCTTTACCAAGAAATAATTTAGCGTTGGACAAAGTTCTGATTCATTATTATGGACCATGAATTGATCTTTGTTCGTTTATCCTCTTTGATCAAACGACCTACAAAAATCTAACTGACACGGTTAATCATTACAATTCCTAAAAATTTGTCAGATTTCGTGAATCATACTCATCATCTCAATCATACGAGAAAAATAATAATCATAAAACATTACAATAATTAACGAGAAAATATGTTTTTTTAAGACTTGTGCTAACAAAGAAAAAATAAACTTGTTGTTTTATGAATTTTAAGAATTGCGCACTACACTCATTACTACATACTACCTAAATCGTAAATACCAAGTATGTAGTAAACAAAATGTGAAATCATCATACAGCTTATTTTTTACTGCAGAAATTACTTCGTAAATATCACCGACTTTTCAGAAGACGAACGCTCAATATGTAGTCCGTTCGGAGAATTTTATTTCTGACAGGACCTTTATGCCGACGACGTAAGGATGTCTCACTGGACTGACATTATAGAGTCGAAATTATTGATATATTGTAGCACGACGAAAGAAAAAACATATATAACTTAAAAATGCGCAGTTTCTCAGGAATAAAACCTAGCTAGACCGATTTTTTCATGTAAATACTTGCAGGCGTTGCCGAGTTAATGATTATATACATACAAGATTGTCTCATTTAAAGTATAAGATTTAAATTAGTAGCCTTACAGTATAATCTTTTTGTTTAGATAAAATTAGATTTGAACAGAGTACACTCATTATAGTACAGGATTATTTTAGCCTAGATCTAGAAAGTTCAGTCTCCGTGGTCTTGACTCTCGACTTGGAGGTCATGGATTCGATTCCCGAGTTGTAACAACTAAAAATGTTATTTCCAAGTATGGTTAGGACATTGCAGGCTGATCAGTGATCACCTGATTGTCTGACAAGAAAGATGATCCATGCATCGGAACTCGGATGGGCATGTAAAAATTCGGTTCTGCGCCTGCGCCACTCGTGTCGCTGCGTTCGTCCCACTGGGTTTCAAGAGTAAAGGAAGAGAGAGTGCTTTTGAATACTGCACACACACTTGGGCACTATGAAATAACTCCTGCGTACCTGGCCTAGTTTCAATGAAAAGAGCCACCGTCACCGAAATCGATGTGGGGAGCTATTATTATTAGAAATTTCAGTCACTCACCGGGTTGAAGTATGTGATGCCCATATCCTTCAGCATAGGTATCGCGATGTCGGACCGCCACGTGGTGGGGTTGCACGACCCGCCCAGGAACACCTCGCAGGGGGGCGGCGACGCCTCGCTGCCTGTGCAACGGTTATTATTAACAAACAAAATAATAAAATAACCAAACCTAAACAAGAGCGTGTCGGGAAATGTCTTAAGGCGGGTTCCGTAACTATCAACGCGCCGTTTGCGTATATTCTGTAAATTACTCTAAAATTCATTGTCCGATTTTAGCATGATCCATCAGCATGGAAACTTACAAGTTTCTAACTCTTATAGTTTAGAAATGTCATGGGGGACTAACTTCTAAACCACTTTGGAGACCGATTACCCGAAAATGTTTGACTTTGTAATAAAGTCATGTATGAAACATTGCCTATTATTATTTAAAAGACCTAATCCTCCATACCCCACACTATGTATGTACAATACAATTTAATTAATATTATATCTAGCCGCCCGCGAAAAAATACCCACAACCTGCTTAATTAAATTGTATGAAAAAATATTTTTCATCCGTATGGAAGTTGCAGATAATTAGAGAAGTTATAAGGGAGGACAGATGGATGGATAAACTATAATGGTTCCTTGTAGTTACCCTAAAACATAATAAAATAACTTAGATAACTATAATTTAAGGGGCCTAGAAGAGGGGAAACACAACAAATATTTTGTACAAATAATAATCTGAGCAGCAAATAAAACAACAGCCAAAACAATTGGCAGAATCGTCATTTAATGGAGCCTAGCAGAAGTCAAACTTAGAAAATATTTTGTACAAATCATCCGTGGACGGGTGATATGGCAACTCGTTATAATCAGGCATAAGGTGAATTAAATTGAAATAAGAGAAATGAAAACAAAAAATAAAAATAGTCAAAATCACGATCCCAGGGGCACTCCCGAAAGTAACGGCATTGGATTCAAAGCCATACTACCTAATTGTGACTTAATTAATGTGTGATTCATGAATATAAAATACCGTTAATAATTTTGCCTGAATTTAATTAATTTTATTAAATGAATAACTTTTTTCAAGACCTTGTAACGAGAGACCAAATTTAATGATTCTAGGTTAACAGGAAGAGCATTAAAGAAACTAATTAAAAGTAAACCACAGAAAAATAAATAATTAGTTCTACACTTTGTCATTGTAAAATCAAATTAATTAGGTACTCTTTTGACCGACAATTTTTTTTGATGGTTTGCCAAAATAGTTTTCCAGATTTTTATCTACGTTTGAATTATGATTTATGATACATAAGTATATTGGAGTGATAACATGAGATAAATGTCAATTTATGCAGTTTAATTAATAACTGAAAAGTATTTTGATGTATTGGCCGATAAGAGGCCAAGCTGAACAAAGTCATATATCTTTGGTCCCGTTTCGTCAGGAGGTTCAACGACATGGAATGACATCATCAATATTTTTTAATTTTAAAACTTGCTTTGGATACGTTTTCTCACACATTTTTCTCATGATTATTCTTCAGATTCAATATTCAATTATAACTAAAACAGACATTAACTGTACAGTTACTTCGTCTGGAGAATGATGTCATCCACCAATGCTCCTACTTCCTAATCAACCAGCTGAAAAAGTCACTGCGTTTCATCAATGACGGTCGCTCTCCTTTCACTTTTCGATTACATTCGGATTTCGGTTCCATTAAACGCACATCTTATGTATGATTTACTAGATATTTTAGATGACGATACTGTATGATGGAATTATCAATTATATTACTAAAGTTCATTGAACTGAAATGATGATGATGACGAGTGACTACAATCAAAGATGTTAACATGTTGCTAATTGCATTAATACTGAACTAGAGGTCGCGCCCCGTGGTCGAAATTCGACCATAGGTTCTATTAAAATTTTTATGTTTCCACTTTTTAGGGTTCTTTTGCCTCTTAGATATTGTTAAATTTAATTATGTTCGCACGTTCGCCCTCGCACTCACGATATTTGACAACTCTACACGATTTTCAGATCTATTGCATTAACGCAAAGTTCTATTTACAGTGCAGTTTCTTCTGTCGCGACCACTAAAAAACGCAAGTGGGAACGTCCTGTCATGCAATTTCACTGTACAGTTGATAAATGTTTTGTCCTGTCAATATTTTGCGGGAACCAATTTTTCAGAAGACATTTTATATTTTGACTTGACAATTGACGATTTGACAAGTGACCGTCATTAACTGACAAATTGAAAAAAATATTTATCACGCTGTATTTGTAAACAGAACTCTAAGCTGAGCAAAAACAAAAAAATATATGTCTCCTTCATACTCAAAAGCTTATACGCGCGCGAGAGTGTGACAGAGTGTGTGATACACACAAACGTAAGGTAGATAGATATTTGATGCTGTATGCATAATGTGTTGCCCACGCCGACTTCGTACAACAACAAAGACCGTATGTTACATATTGTACGTCAGATGAATGCTTTACATAGCTACATAGCTATGCATATTATTACCCGTTTAACCCTCACTTTAAAATCTATCAATGTCAAAATATAACCTTTACGTAGTGGATTTTACCGAGGCAATGCATCGAGATGTACCTAACAGATTAGAATTGACTGGTCTATGTTTTTGTCGGTTACCGTGCATAACTTGAATGGAACCACCCTAGATGTAATGTTAGTTTCTTTTACAGTTTATCTCCTCGGGCAGTTGGAACAATAGACCAAATTATAAAACAGTATGAATTTTAAGCATCGAACCGAATATGCATCTTTGCTGTCTCAAGTAGCTTAAACCCTTCAAAGTGAGAAGTTATCCTACTACTATTATAAATGTGAAAGTTTGTGAGGATGGATGGATGGATGTTTGTTACTCTTTCATGCAAAAAATATTGAACGGATTTCGATGAAATTTGGTATGGTAGTAGCTTAAGCTCTGGATTAAAACATAGGATTATTTTTATCCCGAAAAAGTTGTGTTCCCGTGGGATACTATATTTACGCGGGCGGAGCCGCGGACAACGGCTAGTAAGAAATAAATTAAATGTACTAAGTGTACTCAGAATTTATATGAAAACATGAAACTATAAAATACTTACACAGTAACGATAACGGTTTGAGGGTTCCGTAGTAACTTCAAGGAACCCTTAAAGTCTCGCTGTGTCCGTCCGTACATCCGTTATTACCGTTCGTACTCTCCTGCTAACTTCAGAAATAAACAAAATTTTGTACCGGTAGATATTGCATAATATCGACTTCATTTTTGGCATCATAAAATAATTATTATAATTTTGTATTTTAGGGATGGGTCCCCAATCCCCATACGTGTGAAGTGGGGATGAATTCTTTTTTTCTTTCTACCCCATCGTATGGGATATTGTCGAATAGGTATTTTTAAATAAAGGCCAGGTTACTCATATGAATTTTGCATAATGTGAACCATTTTCAAGTAATCGACCTGCAAAGATATTTACAAGTTGCCCCCCTCCCCCCCCTGGCGTTTCTAAAGTATAAGAGTTAGAAACTTGCAACTTTCCATGCACTAAGCTAAATACTCTTTAGGAAAATCATTTAGAGCGAAATCAGACTATAACTTTTGTTATAAGTAATTTGAAGAAAAAAACTATTTACTCGTTGATAGATACGGAACCCTCCATAGACATCTCCTGACATGTTAGGTTTTTATTTTAAGGCGGAAATAGAAATATGAGATTTTATTCAATACTGCTTGGGACTCCAAACAATACAGTCATTGTCATAAAACACAATCTATCACGAAAGGCTATAGTGAATTATTATGTAATTAAGTGAACGAAATGTAACAATGTTTTAAATGTAAAATAATATTATCCTTATAAATGATAGAGCATGTCAAATGTGATCTACAGCAAACATATTGTTATAACTCTATATTAATTTTAACAAATATAAGCAATGGGAGGAATGTCTGCAAAATATAAAAGCCATAAAAATTATTGAAAGTGCCTAAGCCAATTAATTCAGCTAACTTCCTAGTTCTTACGTCTGTATACTAGCCATACACGAATAAACAACATTAATTTAAACCTGGTATACAACTCAAATATTATACCTACAACATGCGTGAAAAATGTGCAAAATACTATTCCAAATCAGGAAGAAATACTTGGACCTTTATAAAACCTCCAAATTAAGAGCAGTCGAAAAAAGCTACCAATGAAGTTGCAAGCTTTATAAGACAAGTTGTTTTAATTTTTAAAGAAAATTTTATAGGAGTTGACCCAACTTGCTCCCAGCAGATAATTATGCTTTTTAAGGATCTAAATTCGATATTAACTCCAAATAATATCTACCTAACAAGGACATAAATATTACTTGTGAAACAAATAATTTTATTTATTCAATAGCAATGCCATGAATGACCAAAAATGCTGTGGGTGGGTGTACTAATTCGCTTCGGCCAACATTTTACACAATCGTAAACAAAACAGTCTCAAGTGAGTACAGTCATATAGTAAACTATGAAGCTGCGTATCATGCGACTTGTTGGCCCTATTTTACAAATAGGTTCCGACACGCAAAAGAAGCACTGTTAATTGTTAGCAATTGTACTGTAGCTGGACACGCAAAGTCGTGGGCTGTTGTACAATCTGATGGCAAATAGAACGAGATTTAATGCTTTAGACATGTATAAACTACAATTACCTAGTCGAGCGAGACATTTCAAACAATTTGCCACCTTTATTGTGACAAGTTAATAATGGCCTAAGGTCGATAAGTGCATTATCACCATCAATCAGACTTTATCCGAAATATTGTTCATGTAGAAATCGATCTTACTTTCTATAATGCTCAATGACCCTAATCGTAACTAAGGTATTGACCTACATCGAATACGATCATTTGAATTCTCACTCCAATCATCGTAAGTATATTAGGTACTAAAGTAGTACACACATGAGTAATAGCTCCTTAGTTTAGAAAGTAATGCTATAAGGTGAACGGTCTGTACTATGTACGAAGGTGGCAATCGGCAATGATTGATGAGCCCCAGCGTGGGCAGCTAACAGTCAACACGACGGTGAATTCTTGAACTACATAAACCCACCTACTTACCGTATCGTTTCCAAACATAGCCGCTAACCATATGCGGAAAACACGATTATATTCGAATACCTAAATTAGAAAACGATGACAACACACTGATATCGTTAAGAGCACTGGACACAACACCTCTGACACAACAGAACTTTGAACGAAGAGAAAACAAATCAAAACATCACCTACGACAATTTGCACAAGACAACGATAACATCACAGCACTAAAATAAATCATAGCCAAACGACAGAAGACGAAACACGTCCCGAAATAAACATAAACAAAGCTGTCAACAAACGGACTAAACACCCCTCCGCCGAAATACATAAGAAAATTTAATAGTGGTTTGTAGTAAACGTATTCACGTTTCTCAATGGACAAATCACTCGAGTTTTTACACATGAAACACATAAATAATATGATAAATTATCGATAAAAATGTAAAAAAAAGGATACTGGCTGGTTTTAGAGACAGGTTTAATTTAAAAATAAAAAATGTTTACGAGATTATGAGACGCACAGGGCACGATCATTGTGGTCGGCGGCATGGTTGCAGTTGTATGACACTCGCGCCCGCGCGCGCTGTCCCGCTGCACGGCCGGCGTACAACTGACGAGCGCGGCCAGCTCTACGTCCGACTACTAGCCAATTCCGCATTTTAAAATATTCCGTTATACCATGGCACTACAGACGTGACTCTATCATCGATCACATCGATACTCACGAAAATGTTCAATTGATCCACCACTTAGTTAATCTCTACAGAACTAAGGTTTTTATATGTACCCCACGTATTGGTGGCGCCAGGCACAATACACAGACATTTTACTATCATTTTAGCAATTATCATTTTATATAAGTAAACATATATAAACAATATATCATTTTAACAATATTTTGGATAAAAAATTAACACTTTCAATTTCGACAACAGCGCTCCTTATGAAGACAGTAATTTGTAGAGCAGTACAGTAGCTAACGAGTTAAATGTAAAATACCTGTGTAACCGAGCTTAGCTCGGAGTTCTGATCAATTTAAAAAGATAAAAAGAATCACCAAAATCTGACCGGGATTCGAACCCACTACATTCCGAATTTTCGAACAAAGCAAAAATTACACACATGGGTACCAACTGCCAATCGGACTGACATAATAGAGTCGACACTTTTGAACATATTGTTGCACTGCGAAAGAAAAAACATATGTAGCTTAAAAATGTTTAGTTTCCCAGGGATACGACATAGCTAGATCGATTTTTTCCCTCCAAAACTCTCAACATACTAAATTTCATGGCAATCCTCGCAAGCGTTTTCGAGAAACCGATTATATATAGGTATACAATATTGTCTCGTTTAAAGTATAAGATAAAAACAAAATTTTTGTAAACAAAATTCTGAATGTCACAGCAAGCATTCAAGGATGCCGATTTGTTTTTGGAATTGAAGTGGTTTTTATACGCAAGCGTATTATCCGACAAGAACTATCAATTCCTGATAATGAGGATGTATTTCCGGATAATAGTGCGTCATACAAGAATAATGACGTATAAAGTTAACACTCAGAAGAATCTCGAAGACTGATTCATAATATGTATTAAACAATAATTTGTTTTTCGGTGAAATTAAAAATAACAGAAAATAAAAATTTCTTGAAATATTATTGGTCATAAAATTCATGATAAGTAAAAATCATGCCCATTACTCTTCAAAGATCTCCCATAAATCCTTAATAAAAAGCATTTTTTTTTTGTTGCAATGGATTCAAAACAATTTAATAAAAGTTTATATGAGCTAGCAGCATCGGTATGGTCGTTTATTATGTTATCAAATGCTATGAAAAAAAATTAAGATATTTATAAATATAGAATTGTAAATATGATTTCATCACTCATAAAAACAGTTAAAAAAATCGGTTGTCTGTAAAGTCGGCTTACTGACGATAGTTGAACGTGACAACGTCATGTTTATAGTGCGCGCGGAACTAATTGGCCGCGCCTTAGGTAGGCGTGTTGCCGCCGCGAAGTCCGGCGTCGAACTGACTAATAACATCAAGCGCCCCCGCCTCTCCGACCCACCGCTCACATACCTAAGGCGCGGCTAGCTGAGGTAACGGCAATGCGTCATATTTAGCGAGGTAACGCTGGTAACAGGTAACGCATGAGTCATGTTTTTTCGTGCGTGCAGCCGGCTCCATCAAATTATAAGACGTTATCACGTCAAAAAGCAGATTAAATAAAGCTTGACATGGAGACAAAATAGATTTAAAGCCCAAAAAACTTTCCTGAGGTAAGTTTAAAAAAAAGTCAAGAATCTACATACAAAATACTTGTCGCCAACACATTCATTAAGAAATAAATAGGTGCTGACATGGAGGTCAGGGGTTTAATTTTTTTAGCCAAATTAAAGAACATTTCTTGAAATTGACACACATGCAACATTTCTTTTATCAGAAAGAGATGAATTCGTCACTTTCCCGAGTACTTTACGCATAAATTATTCATTAGCAAATAAGGCAATAAATCCTTATCAGATCCGAGGATACTTTCACCAATTTTTATGGTTCCGTAATACTCAAGGAACCTTTATAATTTCGCTCTGTCCGTCCGTCTGTCTGTGTGTCTGTATGTCTGTCCGCGCTTCTAGCAACTGTAATTATGAATATAAATTGATGAAATTTGGCCTGACTGTGGATCTCAATTTTGCAATCATAAAATAATAATTATTTAACATTTTAGGACTGGCTCGCAATACATGTGAAGTGGGGATGAAAAATATTTTTCATTCTACCCCATCGTGTGGGGTATCGTTGAACAGGTCTTTTAAAATAAAGGCAAGGTTTCATACATGCCTGTTTTTACAAAGTCGACTTATTTGTAACCACTTTGCAGGCCTATTTTCGCGAAATCGGCCTCCAAAGTGATTTATAAGTTGGTTCCCCCACTGACATTTCTAAACTATTGGAGTTAGAAACTTGTAAGTTTCTATGCTAATAGATTATGCTAATAACTCTCAAGGAAAATTATTTTGAACGAAATCGGTCAGTAACTTACGTAGTGATTTGAAAAAAAAACCTATTACGCGGTGATAGTTACGGAACCTTCCTTAGACATGTCCTGACCATGCTCTTGGTTAGGTTATCAAACGAAACGAAGCTTTGCGAAACGTAATGAACTAATGTTAAATACATTCTTTAGTTGTATTTTATTTACAATTTAAAACTGGGCATGGAATAAGCATGTTGTTTTAAAGCTTTTAATTAACCCTTAACTCTACGAATCATTTGCTAATGAGGACAGGTACATCGTAATATATTATACGACCTTGCGAATATACTGGTTTGCCTACATTTACATAAAAATGATTTCCTTGGTTTGTATGAAAATCACTTGTACGTTTCCTATTTGGTTGTGTCGCTTGACGATTTGCAATTTACATAATATATTTTTCATAAAAATATTATTGTTTAGTACAACATAGGACAGCGGCGCTGTCTAGCACTTAAAATTTTCCAACCTTATTTTTACAAACTCATCCAAATAATTTCTAACTAGAAAACCACGTAAACCAGTTACTTATCCTCAAATTAGCAACTCTCTATCAAAATAATATTGTTTAAAAACGGCTAAGCGCGAGTCGGACTCGCGTACGAACCGTACAAAATTGCAATTAATCACATATTTTGGAGTATGGTAGCAACATTTGATTTTTTTTTAATTTAGTATTTGTTGATATAACAGAAAGAAAAATAGATTCTTTGTGAAAATTTAAACCGTCACGATTCATGAGATATACAGCCATCAGGCTGTATCTATCTCTCTATCGTCTGTCTTTCTGATGACAGGTACACAGACAGATACAGGTGGACGGACAGTGGAGGCTTAGTATATAGGTTATTTACCCTTTGGTTACGGAACCCTTAAATTAAAATAACTACTCAGAAAATCAGCCTGAACTTCACGGTTAGTGGTTGTAACATTATAAATGTGCTATGATCTATAATTTATTTATGTAATAATTAATTATTATTTTTAGATGTACTAGTAACAAATACTTGTATGTTTCAGTTTGGCTCCATCTTCTATGTATCCTGGCTCATCGCGACTTCCGCGCTGTTTATAAACAGACGGATCACGGAAGAGCAGGGAAGGCCGCGCAAGCAGTTTATTTAGCTTTGTTTGTTTATGCTTCTCAAAAGGATTATGCGGAAACGGGGAGTTGTGTTTTCATATATTTTATATACTAGGGCGGGTCAATAAGTCCGTGACTTTTTGAATTTCTAACCTCCTTACTGAAAAAGCAACACGTACGTAAAACAACACAGGCGTACCTGTCAACAGGCATCTGTCAGTTGACTCCTATCAAAATTTGAACTTGCTGCGTCAGTTAGTTTGTGTTTTACAGCTATCTTTATCAGACTATCCAGTAACTTAAGGAAACAATGGAAAAAAGTGAATTTCGTGTGCTTATTAAGTATTATTTTTTGAGAAAAAAAACCATTACCGAGACCAAGGCTAAGCTTGATAAATACTATGGGGATTCTGCACCATCGATTTCAATGGTAAAAAAGTGGTTTACTGAATTTCGTTGTGGCCGTACAAGCACTGAAGATGCCAAACGTCCTGGACGCCCAGTTGAGGTCTCTACACCCGAAACAATCGAAAAAATTCACGATATGGTGTTGGCCGACCGAAGATTGAAAGTGCAAGAGATTGTGGAAGCCATAGGCATCTCGCATGGCTCAGTGGTTTCAATTTTGAATGATCACTTGGGCATGAGAAAGCTTTCCGCAAGATGGGTGCCGCGTTTGCTCACAGTCGACCACAAACGCAATCGTGTAACAACTTCACAGGAAGGTTTGGCGTTGTTTAATCACAATATGGAGGAGTTTTTTAACCGTGGACGAAACATGGATCCATCACAACACACCAGAGACCAAACAACAGTCAAAACAGTGTGTTTCTAAGGGTGAATCGGCGCCAAAGAAGGCCAAGGTGGGTTTGTCAGCCAATAAAGTTATGGCGACTGTTTTTTGGGATGCACGTGGGATAATCCACATTGACTATCTTCAAAAGGGAAGAACAATTAATGGGGAATATTATGCCAACTTATTGGACCGCTTCAATGAGGATTTGAAAACAAAACCGACCTCATTTTGCCAAGAAAAAATTCTTTTTCACCAAGACAATGCAAGGGTGCACACATGTGCAGTTGCCATGGCAAAAATCCATGAATTGGGCTATGAATTGCTCCCACATCCACCCTATTCTCAAGATTTGGCTCCGAGTGACTACTTCTTGTTCCCAAACCTGAAAAAATGGCTCGGTGCAAAAAGATTTGACTCCAATGATGAAGTCATCTCGCAAACAAAGGCCTATTTTGAGGACCTCGACAAATCATATTTTTTGGAAGGGATAAAAAAATTGGAGAAGCGTTGGACAAAGTGTATAGAGCTCAAGGGGGACTACGTTGAAAAATAAAATGATTTATTTATCAAAAAATCTGTGTTTTATTCCAAAAGTCACGGACTTATTGACCCGCCCTCGTAGCATAATTAGGTACATACGTACTTTTTCAATTTGATGGTTTTCAGCGTACGTGAGAATTAAGTTCTAAGTGATATTGGAGAAGGTAACTCCCGAAAGACCGAAAGTCGATCGTAAAGTGTTGAAATAATTTAATCCTAGAAAAAGATAAATCAAACTTGACAAATCACATATGCTTTAAATATTCCGTTTAACGGAAGTTCCTACGTCTAACTTGGCAAAAAAAAAACAGGACAAAAAACTTATTTATGTGTCATACTCACAAACGTTGCCCTTTTATGTCGCATCTTGGCTCACTTACTTTATTGTGCCTTTAAAATTACACTGAGCGTGCATGTGAGAACTTGACATCGTAACAATTTTTATGGATGCTGTTGATTTAGATTTAGCTATAAATACTGTGATGCGCTAGGGGATGACGCAAATCCAACCCATTGCTTCAAACACCGCTAATTCCATATCACCCGTCATAACTTCAAACAGAATTGTTTAGTTTAAATCTTTCAATCATAGCAGAGAAAATGCGTAATAAAATTTAAAACTCATTGAAGATTTATACATCATAATTTATAGTGAGTATAAAGGACGATCTTCTAACAAAAAAACATCGAAAGTAACTTAATATTTTTAGACGCTGTGTTCGCGAATGAATCACCCACGATGAAGCAATTTAATAAAGTGATAGGTCATTTACAGTTAATATGATTGGTACTGACATCACCTATGACCGCTGAATTGATATATTACCAAAATGTAATCAATTTCAGGTCATGAGCATCGCATCAATGATAAACAAGTATCTCCTGGCCTATTGCACTCTATTTGAAGAATATGGAATGCTTATAGCGAAGATATTACGAGTTCTTACTGGTTATTCACTTTTTGACAAAAATGTTACTGCTAAAGATGATAATAATAAAAAAATATTTATTTTCACAAAAGTAGCATATAGTAAGTATAACATGAAAATAAAAAATAAATAAATATAGTTGAAACAAAGATAGTTGACTTATAAAAACAACTGAAAGTATTTTATGCGGCGAATTTTACACATTCCCATATTGTTCTGATTTATTAGCAGCAATAAGGATACGATTCGCGTAGATAATCCCCTTCCGCAACAAAATTAGTTGTTTAAGGTCGGCAGTGGAGACAGCGTTTCTCTCGCAAACAGACCGTCATCAGTGACTAAGTTTCCACACGGTACCAATCCCGAAATACCCGGAGCGGTATCCCCGAGTAAGTTCACTGTCGCCGGTGGCCCACGCTGTGTCTGCTGTACTTGCAGCGTTTGCAGGGTTGCTAGCTTTTCAAATTACTTTCCAAGTTGCTAATAAAATACTTTTTTTATTTTAGTTTTTGTAGTCAGGGAAGGGCTGAGGTACCAAGTGTCCTATGTCTTGAATTATTCACACAACCCGATGATTCTTAAACTATAATGTGTTTCAATTTTTTCAAGTTTTAAGTTTTAATTTCAATGCTTAAATTACAGTTTCTTGAAACCGCCGTGTTTTAGATCATATTTTTACTTTACTTATCACTAGATCTCAACTAAATGGCAGTACTCGCCTACCCTTGGTTGCCCCACTTGTAGAATTTCTAACTTGCTTTTTATTGCTCGCTTATTGGTTAGAAAAATGGGTTGGTGGAGGGTTCTCTTTGCAAAACCTCTATGTGGGCTTCAGCCCACAGTTATTTTAGTTGAAATTGTATGAACTGTGGCCTGTGAAGTATATTTTAGGCGTCATATCAAATTAACATTAAACTTGTTATACTGTTATAAAAAAATTATAACAACTTTAATTTAAATACATTTTTAAATGTAAATTATGTTTTTCCTCGGTAAATTACAGCTGATACTAAACTCGTCAAAACAAAATAGAGTCCACCTTGTTTTTAGGCTGGCAGCAAAAAGTATTAATGTTTATCTGTATTTTTTTGGATAGATTTGTTTAGGTAAGGTATTAAGAAATTATTTGAAATCAATCAATAATCAAAATTATTTAATAGAAAAAAAAGTGTGTGTCAGCTCCGACGCACGACTGGAGTTTACTCTAAAAAGTAAAACAGCAGGAAGTACCTCAGAAGGAACAAAAACTTTAGCGATCGATTTGAGTTCAAAAATTCGCGCCATGTGAAAAAAAGTGACAGGTGCGCAGAATAGGTTGCGCACGAAAACGTAACGAGGTCATTCGTTCAGGAGATTTTACACCTCATATTTTTTTCATACCGGGGGCCTTATATGGAAATTGATTCTTAAGGAGTAAACTCCAAAAACACAAAAATTTACAGGAACATTACTAATGAAAAAAATTAAACCTAACAATATTTATCCATTGCTGTTACTAAATCAATGTGGTAGTTAGTAGCTAGTGGAGCCTCCTCTACTCCGTATACATCCCATGAGCCTATCTGGCACGCTTTCGATCATCTGTGTCACTTTTTGTGTTGGTATGCGTTCCCAACAAATTTTCAGAGCGTTTATTAGCTCCTGTCGACTATTCAACTGGCAATGGTTTTCTTTCAGGCTTCTTTTCAACTGATCCCATAAATGTTCAATAGGATTGAGATCAGAGCTCATTGCAGGCCATGGCAAAACCGTTAAATTGGCATCAGAAAGTCGTCTTTGAGTAACACGAGCCGTATGTGGACGTGCATTATCCTGCATAAAAATAAAACCAGTGCCTACTCTTGTGCAAATGGAATGACATGAGGCTGTATTACTTGCTCGACGTAGTTGGCAGCATTCACAGTACCCTCATCGAGAATTACTAGCTCTGTTTTGCCTAGGAAGCTGATTCCACCCCAAACCATAACACTTGGACCCCCGAACCGGTCTTTTTCATGGATGCATGGTCTCAATGTCACCAAATGGTAGACCTGATGATGGGATCCACGAGGAATCGAGACAAGTCCACAAAATTTATAGTGATTTTGACTTTTATTAAAGTAACTTGAGCATATACTACCAAAAAGTGAAATGTTGTATCAAGGTATCCCCTGGATCCAAAAGCATGAGCGGTACTCCTCAGTATTTCAAGATACACGTTAGGAAATATCATAATTTATATATTTTTTAATTCTTGACGGTGATGATTGAAATTTTAAAATTTAGTTTCACTAAGTTACACATCAATGTTATTTAAAAAAGTTTCGTATTAGTATTATGTTTACATTCTTTGAACGATTTTTTTGTAATTTCTCTTTTAAAAACATCTTTGATCATATAATTGTAACACCATTTGTACCATATTCTGACAAACAAATGATTCGATTTATACCTTAGTTTATCCGTCCACGTTCCACTTAAATACCTGTATTAACTGGCACGCGGCAACCCTAATTTCATATCGGTCACGCCGCACGCGTGTTTCCGTATTGATCGGTCATTTAGACTTATTGTTCTCTTGCACGGGGATTCTATATAAGTCAATGATGTAATGATAAATATAATATCAAAGCGACTTTAACGCGGTCGTGTCTTAATAATTGCATACAATACATCAGTATTATGTGTTTCACATCCTGTATTATTTGCTACTCTATTATTTACTTTTATGTACTTATTATGGTGCACCTACGTAATATTATTTAGGTTTCATATGACGTGTTAGTTAGTAGGTTTAGTATTTGCTGTTACAGCGGGAAAAGAAATACATCATCTGTGAAAATTTCAACTGTCTAGCTATCACGGTGTATGCAATACAGCCTGGTACAAGCGGACAGCGGGGTCTTGGTCTTGGTAATTAAATAGGCTCCCGTTTTTACCCTTTGGGTACTTAAGCCTTTAGGCATCCGTTATTGGATGATTTATACAATACGGCAATCTCACAACACAGTCAGTCTAGTTCAGAGGAATGAGTAATGACCCTTTGTATACGGAACCCTAGTAAACGATGATTGCAGAGGGACATTAAGAAATCAGTTGTATTGTCATTAAAGTGACTCTGTTCATTAAAGTGAAAGTTTCTTACCGTTGACATGTTTGCAGAGGTCCCGATCCCTCAGCTCCCAGTCCACGCTCCAGCCGGGCGAGTCGATCTTAGACGTCCTGCACAAAACGAGTAAATACTGTTTATTTGTTTGCAGTGTGCTGCGTGCTGAGTGCGGTATTTTTTTCACTACTCGCCTTGAAGAGGTTTACTACAATTTGTAAAACATACGAATTAGTTACCATTGTTTGCCACTAGGAGCGTTGTTTCGATGCCGTACAAATTGCAGCCGACGGCGAGCAGTGACAAAAACTCGCACTCAGCACACAGACGGCCTTGCACTGTCGAAAATGCAAGTGATAAGGATGACGCACGGGTCAACGCCCCCGGTCTCAGTACCGACTACCGAGGTTCAAGAGCGGGTGGCGGGCCCGCTGTCATCGACGGAATTAAACTGATTGCACTCCACCGAGGACACATTACGCGGTTTTAGTTTGTTTATTCAGCGCTCGTTTCCTTATTAGATCGTACGCGCGCGGCTTCCTGACGTTGGTGGCGAAATGCACGTCTATTCGATCACATAAACAAAAAATTTAAACTAACTTCCAAAGTAAAAATGTAAAAATGCACAAAAAAGTATGAAATAAAACTTATTTCCTAAATAATACCCCTTCTAAATTCGGGAAAAATTTTAACCATTTCTCTACTCAATCTTCATAATTTTGAAGTAGGTACTAGCCCGAACAACATCCTGATAAGACAATAGAACTAACGTTCAAGTTGGCTGGTACCGACTTCAACATATATATATACAGCCGAACCTCCTTTTTTGGAAGTATGTTAAAAATATTAGGTCATCTATACATATAAAATCCTTTGTTCTGACGGATCAACGCACAGCCAAAACCGCTGATCGTAGAGACCTGAAACTTGCAGGGCATCCTCTTTGTAATGCGTAGTAATCCGACAAGAAAGGATTTTCCGAAATTCGACTCTTAGGGGGGTTAAAAGGGGGGAAAAAGTTTGTATGGGGCAACGTGATTCCTTAGTCCAATCTATAGTACCTAATATAATTCCTTGGTCTAATCATATTTTACACAAACATTTTGTAATAGAATTGATGGAATATGTGTATCATAGTTTATTGAAATTCGTCCCCAACGGGGTTAAAAAAAAGAAAAGGAAAGAAAGTTGTTTGGGGGCGATTTGCATTAAAGTTGATATCAATACTCCTTAGTGCTTTTGATTTAAAGCTCTCACTCACAAGCGATCGATCGATTTAGTCTTTACAATTTAAACATTTACTGGATTCGTAGTTGCAAGTAAATCGGTTTAGATGAATGATGAATATAGCCTGAGATCCGAGGCCCGCCTAACTAAACTTTTCATATACAAGTAATTTTTTTTAATACTTTTGGCGCCTACCGCAGAAAATAGCAGTCTGGACTATGCATAGGTACAGTGGCGTGCACAGGATTATGACACTGGGTATGCGGCGAAGTACTCGGTCACAAAAACTTTTCGTTTATAGATTTTTAGCATAGCTACAGCCAAGCGACGGATCTCTAAGTCGAAACCATGCCAACAGAGCAAGTCTTAGATGTACTAATCATGTACATCTTCTACGGCAACGCAGACAAAACAGCGATCGATCGTCACGGCGGAAGAAATTCTAATAAGTAAAATAATAAGCATATTTTAAAATATTATAACTACTCAGCAGTCAGTCAGCTTCAATTTTCACATATTCAAGGTTCCGGTTACTTGAGATTACTATATCCCGATGTAAATAAGCGCAAAATTTCGGCCACCTCAAATATCTTATCCAAGTGAGTGAGGCCGCGGAATAGAAATTATTTAAATCTGAATATCCCGAATCAGTCCACACTGTACTAGAATTACTAAATAATATGCAAGGAAAACAATATAATTTAATCGTGTGTACACAACCACACAGCCAGTTATACGTTTCATAACCTTTAACATGAAATTTTCAAGTTACATTTTTTTTTGCTGGTTTAATTGTAACTCGGGTACACACCTACCTTTAGACAGAATTTGAATCTTTTCACTGAATGACAATTGTGAGAACTTGTTATTTTTAATAAACACACATTATCAACGCAAACCTCACAATCAAATAACATTTTAAAAAAATCAACAAACGCACTAGTAAAAGAAAATCACTACAATTATTATAGAAACTCAGTAAGAAACTGTTAAATGTAAGCACTTTCAAATGTTAAAATGAAAAATCTTTTAAGAAAACTATAAATAAACAGGAGCGATTAAATTTTAAACAATGCTTATCACATGTAATATGCAATACGGCCCCCGCGAAACACAAAACGTTTCTTCTATTTAAACAAATAAAACCTTACTAAACAAAAATGCATAATGTGCATACGTGATTTATTAGATTCGCGTCTTATTATTTTTACTCGGATTATAGGCAACGAATAATTTCCGACAAGCCAGTTCGGCGGTTTTCGGAAGCGATCGGATAGCCGAACCGAAGCCGAGAGCCATCGCCTGCCGCATGAGTTACCGCTATATAATCATGTCGATATTCATGGGTAATTCATGGGATGCGAAGTATGAAAATTACACATACATGCGATGATTTGTCCTGCAGAACGCAACGGCATGAGATGAGTTGCTATTTATAAAATATTACGCGTTTTTAAGTTATTATATTTTTTTAATTAATTAATTTACTATTAATTAAAGTCATCTAAAACGTACGAACGTTTTATTAAAATATCTGTGAATGACAAGTAAAGCACTGCATTTCTGCCTACAAGGAGCGCACGCCCCTGCATAGGTATATTCATTATACACACTTATACTACAAAATTAAATTAAATTTATCAGTAAGAGCGTAAGTGACAAATGTAGTCAGGCTGGCGTGGGATCTCAGTCTATAAATTATCGTAACAACTAAAGCGTTCGTTGTTAACAATTTACCTTTACGAATTAATTTCCAATTTGATCGTAACAATCGATTGCCTGTGAGTGGGACCCATCTTTTTTATTTTGTTTTGACACGTCATATTATTGTCATCTGATGAAAAATAAATCTGATTAAAATTAGAAATTTAAATTTTATGTTTTGTTCTTGGTCATTTGATGAAAATCTCACCTTATACCTTGATTTTCCTTTGAAAACTCCTAAATTACCTACCTACCAGCGATTGTCTATATAATAGGTCTTTACCTATGAAATTGCCGTTCTGCAGTACTGGCCATTTCAAATCAAAAAAATTTTTATTTGGCTAAGAATTCTAATTTCAAATTAATATTATTTTAAAAACATGGAATTCTTTTTCCATAAGTAGTCATTTGTTTATTGATTAGTGTTACATTTTCATCGCATTTCAATCTTTTTCGTCATCATGGATACGTTAAAAATTCCAGTAATTATGGAATATGAGTATCGAGATATCGATAGAGAGAAACGTGGCAGCAACGCAGCACAAGCGGCACGCAACATCAACGACGTTTACGGAGCTAACACTACAAACCAACGCACCACCTGTTATTGGTTTGCTCGCTTCCGTTCTTGAAATTTCGACTTGAAAAATGAACCTCGCGGTCGTCCGAAGACTTTGGTCGACAATGACGAATTAAAGGCGATTGTGGAAGCTGATGATACACAATCTACGGCTGAATTAGCAGCAGCTTTCGACGTTAGCGTCAAAACAATATTGGTTCAATTGCGTCAAATTGGCAAGGTAAAAAAGCTTGACAAATGGGTGCCCCACGAACTCAATGATCGCCAGCGCGAAGTACGCGTCGAGACGTGCCTTGCACTGCTCAACAGACACACAAATGAAGGAATTTTGAACCGTATTGTTACCTGCGATGAAAAATGGATTCTGTTTGATAACCGCAAGCGCCCCGCAACCTAAACAATGCCCTAAACGAAAACTTACCCCTAGAAAAGTGATGGTCACTGTTTGGTGGACTAGTGCCGGTGTCATTCTTTCTTAAATCTGGCCAGACGATTACGGCAGATCATGATGGAAAAGCTAGCTGCTAAACAACCGAGGTTGGTCATTCGCTCTAGGCCACTGCTGCTTCAGGACAACGCTGGACCACACACTGCACAACAGACGGCTACCAAATTAGAGGAGCTTAAATTGGAATATCTAAGACATCCACCGTACTCCCCGGACCTTGCTCTAACAGATTACCATTGTTTTCGAAATTTAGATAACTTCTTGCAGGGGAAAAAAATCAGTGAACTACCTATGAGATGGTAAAAGTGCATAGATAGCAATGGTATATACTTTGATTAAATTTTTGACTTTGATTGAAGATTGCTTGGCAGGCTTTGGCTGGTTTGCCAGGGTTCAGCCATTGCGATGAGCGTTTCCGATTATCGTACAGGATCAACTTTTCATCACAGGTAATGATTCGATTTAAAATCCCTTCATTATTGTGCCGGTTGAGTAATGTAACGCAGCAGTTGACCTTTCAAGCTTTTTCACCTTCCCAATTTGCTTAAAGTGGATTAAAACAGTTTTATCACTAGCACCGCAGCTAACTCGGTCGTGGTTTGCGATCTTTCCGCTTCCACAATAACTTTCAATTCTTCACTATCAACTTTGGTCTCCGGCCGTCCACGGGGCTTGTTCTGCCCCGGGAAGCTGCTGCTTCTGTTCTGTTGTGGGTATTTTCTCGCGGGATATATTGCTAGATATAACATTAATTAAATTATATACGAGGGCGGGTCAATAAGTCCGTGACTTTTGGAATAAAACACAGATTTTTTGATAAATAAATCATTTTATTTTTCAACGTAGTCCCCTTGAGCTCTATACACTTTGTCCAACGCTTCTCCAATTTTTTTATCCCTTCCAAAAAATATGATTTGTCGAGGTCCTCAAAATAGGCCTTTGTTTGCGAGATGACTTCATCATTGGAGTCAAATCTTTTTCCACCGAGCCATTTTTTCAGGTTTGGGAACAAGAAGTAGTCACTCGGAGCCAAATCTGGAGAATAGGGTGGATGTGGGAGCAATTCATAGCCCAATTCATGGATTTTTGCCATGGCATCTGCACATGTGTGCACCCTTGCATTGTCTTGGTGAAAAAGAACTTTTTTCTTGGCCAAATGAGGTCGGTTTTTTTTCAAATCCTCATTGAAGCGGTTCAATAAGTTAGTTAGTTCATAATATTCCCCATTAATTGTTCTTCCCTTTTGAAGATAGTCAATGTGGATTATCCCACGTGCATCCCAAAAAACAGTCGCCATAACTTTATTGCCTGACAAACCCACCTTGGCCTTCTTTGGCACCGATTCACCCTTAGAAACCCACTGTTTTGACTGTTGTTTGGTCTCTGGTGTATTGTGATGGATCCATGTTTCGTCCACGATTACAAAACGGTGCAAAAACTCCTCCATATTGTGATTAAACAACGCCAAACCTTCCTGTGAAGTTGTTACACGATTGCGTTTGTGGTCGAATGTGAGCAAACGCGGCACCCATCTTGCGGAAAGCTTTCTCATGCCCAAGTGATCATTCAAAATTGAAACCACTGAGCCATGCGAGATGCCTGTGGCTTCCACAATCTCTTGCACTTTCAATCTTCGATCGGCCAACACCATATCGTGAATTTTTTCGATTGTTTCGGGTGTAGAGACCTCAACTGGGCGTCCAGGACGTTCGGCATCTTCAGTGCTTGTACGGCCACAACGAAATTCAGTAAACCACTTTTTTACCATTGAAATCGATGGTGCAGAGTCCCCATAGTATTTATCAAGCTTAGCCTTGGTCTCGGTAATTTTTTTTTTCGCAAAAAATAATGCTTAATAAGCACACGAAATTCACTTTTTTCCATTGTTTCCTTAAGTTACTGGATAGTCTGATAAAGATAGCTGTAAAACACAAGCTAACTGACGCAGCAAGTTCAAATTTTGATAGGAGTCAACTGACAGATGCCTGTTGACAGGAGTAGTGTTGCTTTTTCAGTAAGGAGGTTAGTAATTCAAAAAGTCACGGACTTATTGACCCGCCTTAGTATTGAATATGGATTTCCGAAAAGTAACGCCTCTATTAACTAAACGCAAGATTGCTAAATGCCTTGGTCTTCAAATAAGTTTCGCCCACTCGCATTTTCGAAGCTTTTAACGTCAACCTGCACGATATCTTCATTTGTTTCCCACTTGTGGATATAAAGTGCAAATTGTAATAACGTCACTAAAATTTTTTAATAAATTGTAGCTGCCTAACACTGCAAAATAGCTAGATCTAGCCATAAAGTAGCTAAATTGGCAACACTGCAAAAAGTACTGAACAGATTTTGATGACATTTGGTATAGTAGTAGTTTAGGCTCTGGATTAAGACATAGGCTACTTTTTATCCTCAAAAAGTACAGTTTTCCCGTGGGATACTTTAAATACGCGAGCTGAGCCGTGGTCAAAACCTAGTATTATTATAAAATTGTTGTTGCCACCTAATACAAGATTAAATTATGCTCCAATTTATTAAGGAAGTCTCTTGTTTGGGCGCGCGATTATGTCATCGTGGTTGTCAGAATGTTATTGATAAACCACACATCACTACCTGAGGCGGACATGTATGTTGCGAGACAGCGGTCGCGGTCCCAGCAATGATAAATTAACTTACTAGCTGTTGCCCGCGGCTCCACCCGCGTACACCCACGGGAATACTGTACTTTTTCGGGATAAAAAGTATCCTATGTTTTTACCCAGAGCTTAAGCTACTACCATATCAAATTTCATAGAAATCCGATCTGTAGTTTTTGCGTGATAGAATAACAAACATCCATCCATCCATAAAGCCTATGTCACTCACAAATAACGTAGCCTTCTATTGGTAAAATCATTTTCAAAATCGGTTCAGTATATCCAGAGATTACCCCCTACAACCTCACAAACTTTACCTCTTTTTAATATTAGTATAGATGATCTAATCCTTGCTAATGTCAAAGGACGATTGTATACAGAGTGCTAAGTGTGAGTTTTTCGTTTCGCATTCAATCGTGAGCGCGTTTACTAGGAATTTGTATATGATTTGACCTAGTTGTCGCGTTTACAACTAGGTGGCGCTTTTCGCGCACAAATCACATACAAATTCCTAGTAAACGCCAAACGCGTACACGATCGAATGCGAAAACAAAAACTCACACTTAGCATTCAGTCAAGTGTACATTATAAATTATTATAATTATTAATATTATCCAAAATGTATAATTTTATAAAACAAAACCTAAACAAGATGTTCGGTTGGGTTTAATTATAAATAAATTTGATTTAGGATTATTTTGTTATTATTTTATTTAAATATAAGTATATGGGATTAATTTAATAAATTGATTTGGCGATTTGATAGGTCAGCGGGTAGTGTATATTAAGGAACTAAAATTTCACTTTTATTTTTCTAATTGTTTGTAAAGGAAACATTTGCATATTATTAATATTTTTGAAGTGAAAACTTCTAAAGACGCGTTGGGCACTTTTTTGTAAGGGGAAAATCTTGTGGGTTTGCGTCACCGACATGCTCATGACTGTTTTGTTGAAAGTCCGTTCAAAATTATTTTACCTCCGACTTGACTTTTATGCCGACGACATAAGGATCTTAGTTTGTTATGTTTTTTTTTCATCGAGTAATGCCAATAAGATATGAGTAATTTCGAATACTAATGTCAGATACGCGTAACGCTTGCGCTTGGATTTTGCGTTGTTGACCAATATTATTGGTCTCGGGTTCGAATCTCAGTCAGACGAAATATTTTTATTCTATATATTTCTTTTTTTCGCACTACTAAGACTCCGAGTAATGCTTGGTCTCCCAGGTACAAGGTATAATATTGTTGAAAGCGGTATACCTAAATACTGTTTTCACTTCTATCGGCAATCCATAGGAACTAAAAATTGCAGTTATAGAACTGCCATTCTTTTAAAGGTCTTTTAATGGCCACTATTGATAATTTTTGCATAATATAATATAATTTTTGCTTAATATATTATAATTTTTCCAAGTGATATAATTTTATTCATAAAATCAAAAGGTAGGTAGGTAGGTGTCTTCTATTAATTTGTTTTTTGAGCGTGTCTCCTGTTCCTTCTACTTAAGCGTGCTACACCAAAGGCGCATCAGACCCACTGATTATAATCGGCTCGGCAGATTGTAACAACCACGTGCCGTAAATTTAATACAGAGTGCCGACAAAACCCGAGACCTAGAGCATAGACTACTGATATGTAGAGCATACTAATAATATGTAGAGTCCAGGTTCGGAAGGATTGCATCGCTCGGCAAGATCGGCTTTGGTGTGTCGTTCGCTGTAATCTAACGTTGAGTTTGGAGTGTAACTCACTGCCTGGCCTGTCGCGAGCAGCGGCGCAGCTCGGCGGCGAACACGCAGAACTCGCCGAACGTGAGCACCAGCGACTTGCGGCGCGCGCACTGTCGGGCGCACACCAGCATCTCGAACACTGTAACAAGACACAACACCTTAAGGCTACATTCCCTGGAGAGATTTTTTGTGGTCGCGACAGAAAAAGTATGTATTGTGCTTGCTTGCGTGTGCAGAAAGAGTTATTGCGGAAAGCTTGGCAAACGTTTGTTATAGTTCTGGGGGTTATTTCTTCGCCCGAAGAAAACAATTTTAACAAACCATGGCCAGTTTATTAGTTATTATTTTTATCTTTATTAGGTTGCATTGATTGCTCATCAAACAAATGTAAAATTATACCAATAGTAAAACAAAGTTATCTAATCAAACTTTTTAGATAAGCGATTGCCTAGCGTGTGAATATAGATCACGCATCTTGTAAAGTGGATAGGTCTGATAACTTTTTCATGTACCTACCTACGTAAAAGTACTGACTGATTTAGCTACATACCTACAAAATATTACCTGCAATTCCGTGCGCATGGATTTCTTAGGAAAAAAGGTCGACAAAATTAAAGAGTACTTAATTACAATGGTATTTTATTATTGCACTGTATATTATCGTGATATTTAAATTTGTTAGTATTATATTGTGTTATATTGTTATTTACGCACATAAAATTATAAGAAACAATTAAATGGAGTAATACACATTAGACAGTACCTAGCAGAGCTAATAACAGGAGCCAACTTTCACGTGACTGGCAGACTGCGTAGTTTTGTGCTTACGGATAATAAAGGAGTCTTCAGAGTTTTTTAGGGAATAAATCAAAGGAAATTGGGATAGGTTTTATCAATCATATATAGAAGAAAAAATAGGTAATGTTATGCGCACACTCACACACGCGCAATGTATGTAATATAGGTAAGTGCAGTTGCGCAAGGAAGTAGGAACCAGCCTCTTTTTTATTATTATTATTATTATTATTTTTGTTGTAAATTATGACCAGCGTAGCTGAAACTTATATAAAAAAAAAATTAAGTACATATGCTGTAAACCTGTAACCCCTTTGATTACGATTGTTGACACGCCACGAGGATAACAATTAACAAGGCCGTACGTACCGCACGAGACGCAAATTAAACAATAACATAGTAGTAAATACGAAACAATAGCTAGTAGTTGGTACTCGTGCTTTGAATACTTTATTATATATTTTGCTGCGTGTATTATTATATTAATAACTATATGTTGCCCGCAACTTCGTGAGCGCAAAAGTTAATCTCGCGGAAACCGTACATTTTTCCGCAATAAATAGCGGCCTATGTCCTTCCCCGTAGTCTACTCTATATCTGTGCCAAATTTCATAAAAATCGGTCGAGTAGTTTCGGAGCCTACTCAATGCAAACAAACAAACTTTTTCTCTTTATTATAGCTATATATACTAGCTGTGAATACCCGCTTCGCTAGATCATTTTTAATTGTATAGTTATTTGTGAATGTTAATTATCTATCACTACTTACTTCACATTTTTTTCATATAAAAGACAAATTTTCTTTACATTTTGGAGCTTTCTAGATCATTGGAGGAATTTTTAGAACATTCTATAATGATCAGATAATTGGCATACAATCTAGATCAATCAAGAAATTTCTAGAACATTCTTGATCGTTCACTTTGGTATCTTTTTTAGAGCTTTCTAAATCATTCTGGAATTTTCTGAAAAAATCATTTTAGGTTATTAGTAAGCGCACATTTATTTAGTCGTGTTAGTTACACTATTTGTAACTCAAGAACGGCTGAACCGATTTGGCTAAAAATTGACAGGGAGGTAGCTTAGAACCAGGAGAAGGAGATAGGACTTTTTATCCCGTTCCCGTGGGACGTGACATAAATATCAACCATGCTGGTCAAGTGGGTTAAACGCCTTACTCACCGTCCAGGCTGCAAATCCAGCACCGGTACCTACTAATGGCCGTCATTAGTGTCAATAATATCAATCCTATTATAATAGGTATAAATGTGAACGTTTGTGAGGATGGATGGATGGATGTTTGTTACTTTTTCAAGCTAAAACTATTGACGGATTTCGATTAAATTTGGTATGGTAGTAGTTGAGGCTCTAAATTAAAACATAGGCTACTTAGCATAGGCTAATTCCCGTGGGATACTATATTTATGCGGGCGAAGCCGCGGGAAAAAGCTAGTATAAAGATAGACTAGGTAACCCGACATACTTTGTTCTTTTTTAACTATGAACTGGAAGTCTGGATAAAATAAATAACTACACCTACAATCTACATCTACAACTATGTACCTGTCTAGCAAGTACCTACCTACGGGGAAATTCAATCACAGTTTTTAGTATTTTTCTAGCAATTTTTCAAATATTTCTCACCGTTTAAACCTTCCCTGAACTTTGGAGATCAAGATAAAAATATGCCAAATCGGTCCAGCCGTTCTCGAGTTTTAGCGAGACAAAAGTATTGCAAATCATTTTCAAGTAAAATACATGTCCAAAAATTATTTTTGTACAGAAAAAACACTTAACGGCAAAAGTACTCTAACATTTATTGTCGAACACTGGCCAAAATAAATTTGCAAAAAAAAAACAACACAGTGACAGAAGGCAATCCACTTAAATTATCATATAACAAACTGAATCAGTGTTAATGGCTGTACAAACTGTATGATCGCCGTGATTTGTGAATCATCTGCATCAACAATACGGTTGTAAAGTTCACTCAATAAACGGCTATATTTGTGCTCCATCTAAGTCCTAAACAACTTAAGAGAGTAAAAATTTAGTGGTTGAGATAGAGAGTTACGGCCGCTTAAATTAGCTGGCAAGTCTCATGCTGTCCTTGTCATTGTGCCAGGTAGACAGCAGCGTCTCATTTTAAGTAGCGTTTCAGTATTCGGTCGTCAATCTGATTAACAGCTACCAAACCGATTTTGATGGCGGTGGCGGATTTCGTTGAAACCAGTCCGGCTACGCAGGAGTTATTATATAGTGCACAAGTGTGTGCGCAGTACACAATAACACTCTCGCTTCCTTTACTCTCAGTCATAACCCAGCAGGACTCCAAACACGGTACCTTGATGTTTTTCACGGGCTGAGCTCAGGTTCTCCAGCCTCGATAGCACAGCTATTACCTTTTCCAACTTACATCTTAGTCTATCCAACAAAAAAAGCGACTTAGGAGTCTTAAGGTAGGCTTCCGATGCACGCGACGCGCGACGCTAGACCGCAACCCGAGACCAAAATAGGGTCGCCAGCCACTGTTTAGTGTGAATTTATATGGAGCACTAAACAATCGTCGCCACCCGCATCGCGCGACCCGTCAGCGTGTCCAGAGAACCTGATTCGCTGGTTTGTTGGTCGCGGGACGCGGGTCACGGTCTCGAGTCGCGGTTGCATAGATCGGATTGCCATAATTTTAGTTCATATACACGTTGAGCGCTTTCAAACGTACATTCTGCTAGCGCCAAGAAAAATAGACCTGCAGAGATTTAACGCAACAAGCGCCCAATGTATGGGTACTCCGTACTAGCTTGCCGAGTTTAACTGAACAACTAATATTTTAAGGTGGCGGTTGCTACATAAATAGGCACCGTACTGCAGTACTTTTTGCGGCAGAATTATGTAACATTTGAACATATTGTTATGCTTTACAAAATAAAGTACAGGCTCCGTTTGCAAAATATTGTTTAGGCACTTTATGCTCGTAAAGACTTCTTTCAATATTTAAATTGGCTATTAAAACAGAGAAATATTTTAGATCGATTTCCATCACGTAAATAAATCTCTATGCAGTTAAATAATACTATTGCACTTTTTACCCGACTACGGCGATGCCAAAAGTAAGAGTAATGATTTTAGAAGTCTATGTATGTATGTATGTATGTTTGTTCCCTCGTACCGCCTAAACTACTGGTCAAATTTTAATAAATGAGGTGTCGATAGACTCGTAATAATAGCCCGGGTAACATAGGCTTAAAGACTATATAATTTACGTAGTTTTTTTTTATGAAATGAACCAGGAAATGAGCAGACGGATCGCCCATGGACACTCGCAACACCAGAGGAGTTATACTTCAGACTCATCCGGTGTTGCAACTTGCATTCCTGGTCTTTAATCCCCAATCCCCCTTGGGTCTCCGGTGACCTCACTCACTCGACGAAACACAACGCAAGCGTTATTTCACGCCGGTTTTCTGTGAGGTCGTCGTATTTATACGGTCGAGCCGGCCCATTCGTGCCGAAGCGTGGCTCTCCCACAGTCGGGTAATAGTTAGTTTTAACAATTGTAGTTATCAAAATCAAAGCTTCGCGTGGGCGGATGCTGGATAACACCTAACAGCGTATATTTTTACGCGGAAGTAGACTAACTTTAATATTTTGTGAGGATGTGTTTGCTTTCCGATGTACATAATGTAAATAATATTATGGCAACTAGGAATCCTTAGTACTAGTAATACATGGATGCGAAAGTAACTCCGTCTGCTTGGCAATCACGCCTATACCACAGAACGGATTTCGATGAAATTTTGGTATAGGCTACTTTTAATCGCGACAAAATATAAGGTCCCCGAAAGATATACCTACGATTTTTTGAGCTAACGAAGCTGCGGGGCGACATCTATCGCTAAATAAATTTTCAAGTAATTAATCATAACGAAGTAATTTTAAATCAAGAATGCTCTAATAATACGGTAGCAACAATCAAATCATTGACAGAGCCATTCGTGCCCCGCTCGTGTTTGCGATACAATCAGCCGATGGCCGATGCCACAATCACGCCGCGGCCCGCGACAGTATATTATTATTCTCATATTAATCGATTTTAATTAGAACGCATATATTTCTATTAAGGTTACATGTGCCGCTGAATGCGACTGATCACTAAAGTATCCTCAGTGGGGGATATTTTGTAAACAATAATAAATTAAAATAACCATAATATTTGCTTGTAGAGTGTCCTAAAATTGAAGAAATTTCACTAAATCTTACGTGATATCAGTAAAAGTACCCATAATAGATGTATCATGGTTCACGAGATGTAAATTAGTTTTATTTGTTCATACCTACGTTTTTTCGTAATAAATTAATCGAAACAAGAAAATATCCTTTAACTTTCCACTCTGCAATCGTCATTAAAGTAGCTAAAGTAGGTAAAGTAATCTATGAAATGACAAGTACATTTTTTGTTGCATGTCATGATATTAATCATTATATCTAATCACTGTAACCTAGAATTTCCTATGACTAGGTACAAGTAACCTCCAAACCGGGTAGGTACCTACCTAGAAGTTAATAGAACAACTCATTATCCTTGAAGGGCGTAATAATGTAGAGCAGGTTTGAATATAGAACGAAGTTTAATTATACAGCTAATTAAAGTAATTATTTTTGCGGTAAAAGGGCAGACGAAGAATCGGATGACTTCATCAAAAGCGATTACCATTCCATGGGTTCCTCACCCATGGAGACACAAAACTGTATCAAGTACTAATTATGTATACCTAATTTCCAAATCATCGTTCTTCGCACTTCGCTTCTATGTTGCTGATTTTGTGAGCCACTAACAGACAAAGACAGCAACATGGATTAGCCTATCCGTGATGTACCTAAATATGTTTATTAATAAGAGGGTTATTGTCTAGTGTATCCTTACTCTATTCTACCCACATTTTATTATTCGCGGCAATAGAGACCTCTATTCTCTTTTTCGTATTTTCAACCACAGGAAAAATCAACACTCTACCAGCCTCACACATAACTTTTTTTCGACTCGATCGCGAGTCGCGACGCATTGTGCTTTTAGGGTTCCGTAGTTCACGTCTCGGAACCATAATAGCTTCGCCATGTCCGTGCGTCCGTCTTCGGAATATCTTACAAATGGTTAGTGCTAAAAAGATGAGACTTTGCATGGATATGTCTATTTACTACGTCGACAAAGTGGTAGAATAAAATCACGAACATTATTTTTTGGGTACCTCCCCTACACGTAAAGTAGAGATGTTTTTTTTTTCTCGCGTCTACCCCGTAGTCTGTTGAGAAGGTTGGTTGGGTGAGAGGTTGCTAAGCTAAGTTTTTTTTTATTTAGTCATCCGTTTGCGAGATATTCAATTTTAAAACGCATTTTTCGTTAAAATAGTTGCCCTTCTCTCTAAAACCTAAACAGCTGGCTTGATCTAGAAAGATGTCGTAGTCGTGTCTTTAAACTTTATTAATCGAAACAATTAAACCGTTTCACCCGGAATCGAGTACTTAACGTATATTACACGAGTAATACGCGGAAAGCAATAATTTATATTTTACTCGAGTTATATCGAGTTTCAATTTACGACTGTGTGTTTGCGTAATTTAATGACATAGTGTTTGATTCAGAATGACGTAGTGCATTATCTCATACCCACACGTTCTTTGTAAATAATTAGGTTGGACATTAAATCAGATACGGCATGAACTCACAGGCATGTATGTATCAGAAAATAAGGGTTATCTACAGACATGTCGACATAATGATAGAATTCCGGACGCAGATTGTGGAAAATTAAATTTCCAAAAGAAATGTACATAAAACATATTATATTAAAAGTGAATATAAAGGAAACAATGGCTTTTAAATTTATTCAGCAATGATAGAACGTCAAAAATTTGAAACATTTCATTTGCCGTCTCTCAATTCTCACGTACCCACTGTCGACTGGGCATGATGCTGTAAGTCGCCAGACAGTCGCCATGCATCTCAATACTAGATACGCGTGTACTGTGTAACCTGCCTTATAAAACGGGTTTGTGAGAGGCTTGACATTATAAATTTTAACTTTATCTTGTATTTCGTTGCAAACACGCTGTATTCTGTTCGAAAGAACTACACAGTACCGTTCATAAACCACGAGCTACAATCGTTATCGCTTACGTCATTTTCGATAAAAGGCTGAGTACCATTGATTGCACAGACGATGACCAAACGCTATGTAGTATGAACAATACTTCGGAGTGTTATATCTTCTAACGGTTCGATTACACATATGCGACTTATAGACAACGGACGCTGTAATACCTATACAAAGTGTACTCTTTGTAATGCTAGCGCCATCCACGGCCTATAGAAAACACAGGTAAACCAGTGCCGTTTTACGGCTCGTATCAATTACCTATCTACCAATAACTATTTGTTAAAAACGTCAAATTTGTATCGCAAAAAGCCGGCAAATAATTGAATGACGACGTTTTTAACAAATAGTTATTGGTAGATAGGTTACTGAAACCGGCCGTTAGGGATATTAGATAAACCTTCACAGGTAGACCGTAGCGCTAGAGACCGGCTTAAGATATAAGTTGAAAGTGTTAAACACATTTAAGCTTACCACCACCACCACCGGAACCTCAATTCTCGCATTTAAAGTACACTTTCATTTTACTTTGACTGTATTTTATGTGAAGCGACTTGATATCATAGACTGATTTTGTGAAGTTTAGACCAATCAGAGCGCGTTTTAGGCTTGTTTAACGTTTTAGCGTATCGGGACTTGATCGTAATTGTATTATTGCAGGTTTTATTTAGCAGAATTGACCCTCAGGTAATAAAACACCATATCTTAAGTGTATGAAATGGTGTTTTATTACCTGAGGATCACAAAGGGTGTAGTGACACACAACCATTCCTAACTTTCTTAATTCCGTATATTATTATTAACAGCCTCCGTGGTCCAGTGGACTTTAAGAGCTTGGCTCTCGACTCGGAGGTCGTGGGTTCGATTCCCGCATTGGAACAACAAAAAATGTTGTTTCCAATTTTGGTTAGGACAATGCAGGCTGATTGCCTGACAAGAAAGATGATCCAAGCGTCGGATGGGCATGTAAAAAGTCGGACCTGCGCCTGATCTCTCGCCAGTCGTGTCGGTCTCTCCGTCTCACTGGGTTTCGAGAGTAAAGGAAGAGAGAGTGCTCTTGTGTACTGCGCACACACTTGGGCACTATGAAATAACTCCCGCATAGCTGGCCTGGTTTCAATGAAACCGGCCACCGTCACCGAAATGGGTGTGGGGAGCTATTATAATTCCGTAGGTATCCATTAATTTTTTAGCAAAAATGTGACACTAAGTATGTGAATCAGACTCCAGTCATATACTTTTCCTGTACTGTTAGAACCCCTGACCTTTAAGCTCATTTAAGTCATAAATAAATAATAACCGTATGATTTACATTTTATACTACCGCTAAAGCATTTTATTAATATTATAAATATGGAATTTTGTGAAGATGGATGGATGGATGGATGTTTGTTACTTTTTTTTTTACGTTTTTACTTTACTACGTACTTTGGGATACTGTATTTACGCGGGCGGAGCCGCGGGCAACAGCTAGTAAAATATAATATTATGCTCGTAACTTAGTTTCTAAGACTGAATGACCTCTATTTGGAAATGCCCTTATTTTAATTACAAAATTCAAGGCATATCGCATGTGCCATATAATTATATGTAAAAGTAAAACATAAAAAATTAGATTTATAACAATAATAACTTACATAATATTCAACAAGCTTAATCACAATATGCATAAATGCTGAAACAAGTTTAAGAGACAGCAGTTACCCCAGTCCCCACGCATAACTAATTTCGTCAACATTTTCTCTTTCATTCATCTCCATAGATGCGATAAAGACAACAATAGAAGGACAAAACTGGTTAGTTTTACGACCTTACATGTCTATAGAAATGTATGAGAAAAAAATGCGGCGACAGTTGTCTCCCGTGGGCGCGGGCATTTTGAGTTACGTAGAACCAGTTCTCAATGACTCAGTATTGACGTAACTAGTGGCGTGAAAGCGCTTGCGCGGAGTGGACGCGAGTCGGCGACACTGCCAACGGCTTAACTAAAAAATGTCTACCCAACGTTGGATACCCGAAAAAAACATACAATTCATAGAAGTGTATAAACAACATGAGTGTCTTTGGGATCCAAAACACCTAAATTACAAAAATCGAGAGGCTCGAGAAGTAGCCTACATAGCAATCATGAAAGCTATGGATATGGACGGCGTGAGAGAGGTTATAAAAAGAATACGAATACTTCGTAACACTTACAACAATGAAATTGCGAAGACAAAAAATAATGAACATTATGTTTCTAAAATATCATGGTTACCGCATTTGGATTTCCTAATGGCTGTTTGCATAAGAGAAAGAAAGAAAACCATGGTAAGTTTTTACTTTTAATATAATATACTAAACACGTGCACGTAACAGGGATTGGCTGTGTTTCCACTTACCGGCCCGGCCCCAGCGCTGCCGGCAACTGCCCGGCCCAGTTATGTACTGAATGTTTTTTTTTTACGATTGAGCAAGTAATATATCAACGACTGAATCTATATACAAAAAAAGTTTAAGCTAATACTCAAATGTTTTTTTATAGGAAAATCTTAAACACATAATGAATTACCTTATCTTACAGTTCGTGCGCATCACCAATAGACTGAAAAATACCACAAACATTGGTGGCAAATAATTAAAATTTCCATATAAACAGTTTTTTTTAATGAATGTTTAAATGAGTAAATATGATCTTAAATTGGTAGTGTGATGTTGTACAATAAATTTTCACCTTATTCGAAAAAAGAAAACTCACCATGAAACAGAATAAAAAATCATCTAGTATATATAATAAGAAAGTTCACACACACTCGCACACTGCTGCATTACATAAACAGCTTTGACGGACGGCAGTGACCGGTGTCATGTATCATGAGATGACTCATGTGGGAGTCATCGCCGGGCCGGTATGTGAAAAAACATTACATAATTTCATACACTTGTGCTTCCCGCAGAAGCTTCCTGCAGCCGGGCGGTTGCCGGTGCCGGGCCGGGCCGGTTAGTGGAATTGCAGCCATACGAGTGCACTTTATGTACAGCGCGGCGCAGCGCTCACTCGCGTGCGGTATTCCTATACTTTCATCAGCTGATTGTCAGTAGAATTAATAAACTCCCGAAAAGTGGAGTGTTTTGCGACAAAATTAAACCAATTATATGATGCTAAAATGTCTTAACCTCAAGACCACCACACTGTTTTTGTAATACACTAGACTGTCTTCGGACTGTCGTGTCTCAAGTGAGCGCTCGCTCTTTGCTCTTAGCGCATCGGGTACAATCACGTGGTAAAATACTTGAATGTTTCACAATCGCCTAGTAGGTAAGTGTCAAATAGCTTATCCGGAAGCTTTGTCGCTGCTTACTTTATACTTGTCAATAAACTTGGGGCCTGTTTCATTGTGAAACAGGCCCCAAGTATGGGAAATTACTAAAATAATGTTGTCCGATATGTAAAATAATAACTATAACATTTTTTCAGACACCAAATACCGATCAAGTCAATCTAGATGATTCAGATTCAGAATCAAGTGAGGAGGAGGAGGAGTCTGTTGTGGTGAACACGCCCGTCGAAAAGAAAAGAAAAATCATGGATCCACTTATTCAAGAAGTTAATTTACGAGAAAAGGTTACTCAGCCCTTTTCCAACGATAACGATGAGTTTGGACTTTTTGGACGGACCGTAGCTGAGCAGCTGCGTCAGCTGCCGCTGGGAGTTGCTCTAGAGACGGAGGAGATGATTTTGTCCACGATAAGGACGCAGCGAATCAGAGTATTGTCTTCAACATCACCTCAACAAGGGCTAAACTTTCCAATGAAATATGATGTGGATTAGTGAATCTACCAAAATTAGTTAAATAAGTGACATGCATAGTTGATGCAAACATATCCAAATTCCAGAAATATAGTAATGAATTATACGGTACATAAAATGACAATGGTGTTTATATTATTTAAATTAAATCATACTCTAGTTCGTGCTTTAATATAGATATGAGCTACATAGGCTCGTTCAATAACTCGGCAGGTAAGTTATAGGTAAGTCCTTACCAACAAAATACTTTGCGTGATGAAGCAATAAAAAAAAACTTATGACTCATAAAAAGTATTCACGCAGGGAACATCTAATAATATATTATTTACATACATAATACAATGAATAATAAACTAAATACACTTCACATAAACAATTTTATAAAAACTTATTGTTTACCCCACGCGGCCACGTTCAATGACGTGGACACACATTTTGCCCGACAGACACGTCGATCCCCTGAATCCCGACCGCTACGGCGGCGCGGCGGCGCCTAATCCGTAGTGCACTACGGTGTGGGAATACGATTAGGTAGTTAGGTACATAGTACCATAATATGGTATGTGCCTAAGCCATTTCTCGTAACTGTTGTCACCGTATCTTTTTAACCCCCGATGCAAAAAGAGGGATGTTATAAGTTTGAAGTGTCTGCCTGTTTTTCTATCCGTGGCATCCTAGCTCCTGAACGAAAGGTCCGCGTTCGCGACGAGCGCGCCGCTTGGGCGTCGCTCACACGCCAGATGAACGCGCACGCCTAATATGCGGTCAGCCTATAAGATGCAGTTTTTTTATAATTCATCATCATCAGCTCGCTCACTCCTAAACAATTCGGGGTTACTGAAAGAAATTAACTTTGTTTATGTTCGTGTAATTAGGGATGATCTACACTACTACATCTAAAATATTTAGTTTCATTAATATACTCAGAAAAAGTGAGGTATTACAACTTGGTAAATGTAAAAAAATTTAATCTGAAACGTAAAAAAAGTTTGAATTTTTTTTTTTGCTAAATTAGTAAACAAAACCTACATCATTAGTTTACTTACATCATATACAAAAACATTCATTATGGTAAGTATGAACTTAAATGCACATATATCGGAAATATTTACAAATATGTTCCTGCGGCCGTATACTTCATAGTTCATACACTTTAACCTAGACGTGACGTCACAGATAGGTACGACTAGTATGGAGCGTTTTTACGAGGCTTGCGAAATTTTGTATACAAATCACTGTACCTTTGAAAATATTGACTTTTGACATGCGGTTACTTCTGAGAAGTTACTCATATTTAAGAGTGGTACTATTTCATTTATGCAATAAAAAAAAATTGTCATCTAGCCTATTACAGTATTTTATAACGTCTAATTAGTACCACACGTTTAGTAGATAGTACATATTTGAAACTTCTTCCAGATACTGTACGAGCACTGTTTCCGAACACACCATTGATAAGTTTAACGACCCTAAACAACAAGCAGGGGAATACCATTATCTGTTATATTTTATAGAATAAACTGCGAGTCATCATGTAGGTATTGTAGATTAAAATTATCTGCAATTTACTAAAATTACGCGATTTCACGGTTGTAAATCTAAATTTATTTATTGTTTTCGTGGGACACGCCTTAGGTACCTCTACGTATAATGGCCGATTTCTTCATGAGAGAGATAAACTAGAGTTTGTTATTCGGCAGATATACTTATTCCAGGGTTAAAATTTCGATGGTTGTCTTCAACAGACCGACGGGTTTGCTATCCTATGGTCATGTATGTGTGACTGTGAGCTATATACCTACTCTAGGGGTCATATAGACCCAAATTTAATGTATGTACTTAAAAAATATTTACTACCTACTTCTCCATTCTAATAAAAGTTTGTTACTTACTATTTGTTTACGCTAAATTATCTAGTTTTATTTAATTTTAATTATTTTTTTTTTATTTTTTTTATTTCGACAAATTTTCATGGGAGATCGAAAAATCTAAAATCTTTTGGGCCACCCTAATATATATATATTCACCTCTATTTGTTTAAAACAATCAAAATTTTCACAAGTGGGAAGGAAATATTATTCTTTTCATAACGCTTTTATTAGTTTCACCTCTATGTTTGCTTGCTTGCTTGTAACCGACTCCTTTGGGCTCGATTTTGTCCTACTTTAAACGATCAGATTTAATTCAAACTTTGCACACCTGTCAAAGACCGATGACAATGCAATAATTCGATTAAAATATCCGATTATCCTTATTAAATTCGCCAGGATTCATCAATTTCTTTCCGCATCCTTTGCATGAGAGTAAGAGAGATAGAACTAGTGCGCGAACTACGCATGCGTGCAGTTCCAGGCTTACTCTTTGGCAAATCGTACTAAAAAGCAAAAAATAAATTATAGTTTAAAAAAACTAAAAAAACACTTTTATATAAAATCTAAATAAAAAATAAAATTTAATAAATTTGGATTGATGCCAATAAAATGTTTATAACTATTGACACTACGCACCCCACGCTTTTTTACAATAATAAACATTTATTTTTTATTTACACTATTCTTAATCCAAATTTATTAAATTTTATTTTTTATTTTTTAGTTAGATTTTCTATAAAAGCGTGTTTTTTTAGTTTTTTTTTAAACTATAATTTATTATATTTCACATTCGAAGAATCGTTGTACAAGCATGTACAGTGCCATGTTAACTCTACACTGTAGAGTTTTTACGTACACACTGACACCAGTAAGTTAACTGCCAGGTATAAAGTCAGTCCAATATATTTTATCCTTAGGACAAAAATATTCGGGGGTTATTTCTTATTCTTAAACTGGTGTAAAGAAAACGAAATATCCAGTTAACTCACGTTAACTAACGGATAACTCTAATCGTAGGATAACTACGAGTGAAGAAATCGGCCATTAGTGTTTTGTATACGATAACAAATTCAATTTGAATTCATATCAATCTGTGAAGCTATTAATTTGTCACGATGTATTTAAATTGATTTTATTTATGTGAGGAAGACGGCAGTTGAGAATTGACATTCATTGTATGGATCAATCTTATAACATGGCTTAAATTTCTTTGTTATTAAATTTGTACATAAAAAGTACCAGTAAAGTGAAACTTTCTGCAAATAAATAGTGTGTAGGAACAGTGTCCGGGCATAAATAATGCACATCGAATTTTGAAAAAGTTATAGATAGTAAGATTAATCTGACAGAACGCATAACTGGAACGCACGCTTCCTAGTATAGAGCTGAAACAGAGAATTTGGCATGCTGAATATAGAGACAAAATATATATATATATATATATATATATATATATATATATATATATATATATATATTTGTCTCTATATTCAGCATGCCAAATTCTCTGTTTCAGCTCTATACTAGGAAGCGTGCGTTCCAGTTATGCGTTCTGTCAGATTAATCTTACAGGTTGATTCTGATTCTGAATGATTCAGCACGTGTGTGGGATATGCGTGTTTTGTAGGGAAATCTGGCTTTCGACCTGGATTTGACATCATTAAAGGATGTCAAACAATGATGATCGTGTTGATATTCTTAAAGGATGTCAAATTAAGTACGTGTGTTCCCAGAATTATGGTCGAGCACTGTAATATATATTAGGGATTTAGAGTAGGAGGTACCTTACCCTGAGTTTTAGTCGGATAGAGCTCGATGTCGTTGAACAGGCCCTGTACCCGGTGGGCGGGCGCGGGCTCGGCAGGCGGGCCGATCCGGTACTCCCAGGCGCTCGCCACTTCCCTGCAAAAATGCACTCTATTACCAACACCGCTAAAGCGGGAAAACACAATTTACCATAACAATAATCTATGTTTACATAGAGATAATTATTTTTAAAACTCTATGTTTCCTGTTTTTAAGTTGAAAATAAAATCTCACGCCCAAGTTTACAACTGACAAGATTAATAAATCTAAACAACGTGTGCACAGCAGTATATTCATAAAATTTTAATTTATTAATGTTATCTACTTTTTCATAACACTACTGAATCGTATAAACACGAGAGATTTACACTTTAATGAGAGATAAGCTTAACAAGTTTAACACACAGTTGTATAATTTATTTTTTGCAAATTCGCAGAGGTCGCAAAGAGGAGTTCATTTGTCAAATCCAGTGATTTTCTAAAAAAAATACAATTAGACTACAGACTATTTAGCTTAACTTAACTAAAATTAGCATAAAATGTCGCGGTCGCAGTTCAGTAGGTTAAATTAGGAAATCTTTCATAAAACTACGAAGTCAAAATAGTTTCACAAATAATTTTAGTAGGGCCTACGTAAGATTGACCAATGACCATAACCACAAACCATTTTTGGTCATGTTAGCCATAGACTACATGTTATGAATAAGCTGTTTATTTCCAATTTTTTATCACACTTTCCTCCTAAAATGTTTCCTGTTAGCCATAGACTACATGTTATGAATAAGCTGTTTATTTCCAATTTTTTATCACACTTTCCTCCTAAAATGTTATCTATACCCGTCATATCGTATATCTTATCGCGTGTATTTAAAATCACATAATAATTATCGTCATTAAAACAGAAAGCAATATTGATGACATAATAATCAATTACTTCAGGAATTCGCTGACACCAATTTAAACGAACTCTGACGGCACTCGTCAATGGAAGCCCCTCGTAGACAAAACACGGACGGAGTCGGGTTACACAAAGAGTGTGAAATTGATACTGGGCGATTCTCACGTACCACTGGACTGGACAGACATCTCGTCATCACACTTCATAGGATAAATACTTAGGTATAATTGCAATAAATAAATTAAGAAATGGAAGAAAGTTCATAGAAATAAATACTGTACAGTAATGTCCTTCGGCAATCGACGTTTTTATACCTGTCATTTCCATATAAAGAGCCGAGGGTCATTAGCAACATGGTTTTGACTGTAAATTATATTTTTGAGAAAAACTCGCGAAAAGTTCATTGGTTGTTGCACATGTATATAAAATCTTATTTTCAAGGTATATTACGTTTCCTCAGCAGACGTAAGCAACAATTTGTGTCTTTCTGATCGGATACTATGTATTAATTTGATTTTGGAATAGCCTTAAATTTGATCGTGAGACCATTTTGTCGTACAAACACTAGCGAGCAAACAAATCGCAATTGTAACGGTATACCTAATACCATGGACTATGGAGTGGGCGGTTATTCTCAGAGTACAATATTATGATAAACGAAGAACACCATGCCTCAGATTACAATAAGCCCGCTGGCCCGTCATTCCCACGAGAAAGTCACTTTAGTGCTACACAAATCATAGAATAGAAAAGGGATTTATAAGATTTCACTGGCACTTATACAAGAATTCTCTACCATATTATTTTGATGTCTGTCCATATTCCGATCCGAAAAGAAATAACCTTAAGGCTACTATAACTACTAATAGCTACTACCTATGTACATGGCGTCAGTTCACACGGAGACGCAATGCAACGCGGCGCTGCATTTTTAAGATAGCGATTCAAAATTGAACTTTATTCTAACTTCGAGCTGCACCGAGCTGCGTAGCGCGGCGCCGCTCTTGCAACGAAACGTGTATTTTCTTAAGTAGTAAAGAAAGTTCAATTTGGAATTCTTAAAAACGCACTGTCGCGTCGCGTCTGACCGCGTGTGAGCTGACCCTTATTGTGAATCTAAGGTTGAGGCCCCATTAGGGTGTTGCATTGCGTCGCGTCGCCGCAACGGATTAACGCATTGTATGCCACACCTGCGTTGCGTAGACGCACGACATCACAATGCAAGAGGGTGATGATAACACAGCGCATCATCCATCCTCCATCCTCCCTTTTCCTCGTATCCTGTCCCTCTTTTCGTTGAAACATAGCGTTCAACGACGCAATGCATTAATGGAGCATGCCGCATATCATAAAAATGGAAAACGACTCGGCGTTCGACAGTGCGACAACACAACGAGACGCAGCACAACTGAGCAACGCGACGCACTAATGGAGCCTCGCTCTAACGGTAGCTACTAGCGTCGTTAAATTACTCGACATCAAAATCGTGATAGGTATGTCTTTAATCGCTATTCTGAGTTTTGAAACCATTAAAATTAGATGAACTAATAAAAATGTAGTAAGCTTATAAACTAGAATGTGTTAACTATAACCTACCTACGTTAGCAATTAATCTGTAAATGGTATCGACTGAAACTTAATTAGGTTTAGTCATGTGCTGCAAGGACATTAGTTTTTGTTTTGGTTTATAAATAAATGTTACGCGATCACTTTTTATATCGTTCGATACTTTTGTAGTATAATGAAGTAATCATTCGATAAAATTTGTTTAACAAAATGTAGTAATAAAGTACATATTTATTAAGATTAACGCAATTCCACCCTATCCTTAACGTTCTATTGAATTCACTAACAAATAAATTACCTATAGGCTATATGAAATAGTTTTCAGAAGAAAAGGAGCAAGTGATGATGGGTTATAGCCCAGAGTGGCTCTGGGCTCTCGATAACATTTAGCTTTCTGCAAAAAAGTGCGAGTCGATTCGCACACGAAGATTTATTTCATTCCCGTTTTAGGATTTGCTGTTATAGCGGCAACAGAAATACATCAACTGTGACAATTTCCGCTGTCTAGCTATCACGGGTCACCTGGTAACAGAAAGACGGACAGTGGAGTCTCAGTAATAGGGTCCCGTTTTTACCCTTTTGGGTACGGAACCATAGAAATCGTTTAAGAGCTACGATGCCAAACTCACACAGATACATGAAACTTATAAAACCCGCCTTATTACGTTGGGGAGTTAAAAATTCAAAATACTCACGGTCTGCATTAATAAAAAGCCTATCCTGAACTAGGACAATTTATAAATCTACCTAATAAGGTACATACCCACACACAAGCCCAGGCGCATCACATGGCAGATTTTCAATTGAACAAGCCAAAGCACATCTGTATGTACAAATAATAAACGCGTATAGTCTCATTATTGATAAGTAACTGTGTCCTAGTCGAGTGGTTGTTGATTTTATTGTTTTGACTTATGAGCTGTGTGACGTAGCGACCTTTATTGACCTACGCGCTACGTGATAAGGGGGCGCCCGCTGGATTCTACGTGATAATCTGTTTAAAAAATATTAACAACAAATAAAAATAACACAAAATAGTGTCCCAGATATTTGTAAACTTCTCTCAAGGATCTCCAACAGGAACACTAGTTCACTATATTTAAAGTAACTACAGGTTGACCTTGTGAGAAACAAATTATAGCCTGCGTCCTAAAGGCGACTCTACATTTGATTCGCATTTGACAAATCACAATGAAAGTAAGTAATCAGTTACCTTACATTCATTGTTATATTTCACAGTCCCAAATGAGAGTCAAAATAGTAGAGTCGCCTGCAGCTTTTAAAATTTTTTGTTTCCCTGACTCAATAACCGATTGATATGGTTGAGAAAAGGAAAAAAAGTTAAAATTCGGAAAGAGCACACACAACAAAATCTATAAAATTACCAATTTAAAAAGCTCCCACAAAACTTTCCCGGTAAAATTACCCAACTGGGGTACAACAACTGGTGTATAAATGTTTGTTGTAAATCAAAACTGAATATAGAGAATAAGATAACCTACAGTTTTATATATCAGGTACTTCCTCAGTGAGACATATTGCAAAACACGACAAAAACCCTAACCACGAGCACTTACTTATTTTACAGCGATCTATTCTAATGGCATAAGTCGATAATCGAGATCATTTATATGCGTCCTTATCGTCCAAGAATGGTTCCTATTCAAAATATTTGCTCTAATTGACTTGAGTGCCTTGGCCAAGATATGAAATATTATAAAATTACAAAAGCGTCCTACGTTTTCTCGTACAGTCAGGTGGAATAATTTCTATTGATCATATTTGTTTAAATAAAGTGCTCAGCACGATTAATTTCATTCTCGTTAGCTCATCGTGTTGTACGTGATTTTTTTTTTATTGGATCATAAGGGATTGATTACACAGCGAAGATTGAAGCAAATACCTACACCAAAATACTTAATACCTTTATTGACGCTTGAATAAAATCCGACATAAAAAATGCTTCATGCAGTTTGTCAAGTCATTATTTCAACCAGTTTCCCCACACGCGTTGATGCCTGTTAGGCAAAACGGGCACTTAACGCAAGTGACAGCTGTAACGCTTGTGACTTGTGAGTTTATTATTTTCAGGCGAATTATTTATTTAAAGTCTTTCTTCTTAACTGTACTGCCGCCTCACCGTTTGTGCGGGCGTATTTCATAAGCCGCATTCAATTTTCTTTATGTCATGTTTACGTTTATGATTTAAATTGATATTATGGATGTTTCGATGCAGTCTTTGATATTATGAATAAATTTTTCACATAATATAATGATATTCTTTCAAACAGCATTTATCAAACTTTTCAACAATAACTTATAAACGACCTATTTATGAAAAGTGAAAACTTGCTTTAATCTTTTTCAAATTGGTGTAAGTTCGTCAACATCTTTGTCCGACAATTTGTTTCCGAGTTTTTGTAATAATGCCACCAAATAAGGAGAACACTCTCTCGTTTTCAACAGATGTTGGTGTAAATTGCAACTGTGCTTATGGCTTTATATTTCAAACATTCTGTACGTTTTCCGGTTGCTTCAAACAACTGAAACTCGACCTTTTTGACGTGATAACGTCTTATAATTTGATGGAGCCGGCTGCACGCACGAAAAAACATGACTCATGCGTTACCTGTTACCAACGTTACCTCGCTAAATATGACGCATTGCCGTTACCTCAGCTAGCCGCGCCTTAGGTATGTGAGCGGTGGGACGGAGAGGCGGGGGCGCTTGATGTTATTAGTCAGTTTGGCGCCGGACCTCGCGGTGGCAACACGCCTACCTAAGGCGCGGCCAATTAGTTCCGCGCGCACTATAAACATGACGTTGTCTATTATCTAACTATCGTCAGTAAACCGACTTTACAGACAACCGATTTTTTTAAATGTTGCTACGGTTTCGTTTGCGAGATATTCAACATTAAAGCGCATTTTTTCGTTAAAATAAAGCTAAACGGCTGGCTCGAAAAAGTAAAAAAGAAGTTTAAAAAATTCATGATAGGAATCAGTCCATGTGATGAAATTTGAAGGAAAACTATAACTTTGTTAGTATATAAGCCGTTACATACTTAACTTGTAAAATACGCTTACTTGGAAAACTTCGTACAAAACAATAAGTAAACATGTAAAATATTGATATTATCGTACGGAACTCTACGTACGCGAGTACGACTCGCACTTGGCCGGTTTTTATTTTTCTGAATCTCGGGTACATTTCATTGGATAATTTATTGTTTGTTCCATTTGATTTAGGCGCGTTGTGTACTTGATAGCTACTGGTACTAGATTCAGCGCTCATTATTATTCCCACATCTGCAGGCTTAGTATGTGCACCCTAGAAACACCGAAAAATCGACAAAGTGACAGTTTGAAGAAACACTAATACCATTCGGAGAAAAATAGTTCTTATTGTAAGGCAGCAAGGTCGATGCATCGTCTATATGAGAAACAACATTTCCTTTCTTCCCGAGCATGAGCTCACAAAATGGCCTCTTTTGACAGATACGGTAGAAACGTTTTCTTAATTCAATGTCAAATAGTCTTACAATAATGTCAACTAGTCCACATCATGGCGGTCCAAGACAAATAGTTTCTTTACGTTCAGTCATTTACTTGAAAATTTAATCATTTTTGACAGAAGATTTCCCGGCAGCCATTTTAAAAATATGGCTATTTAGAAATATTGCCTTCTATTGACGACCTTGTTACCATGGATTATATACTATTTTGCAACGAACTGTTTTGGATAGAATATTTCTTCTTTAAAATTATTTCTTCGGATCGCCATGCTAAGCCCGCTGGTGTCCGGATACTAGGGATATTTACGAAAAGCCTACAATATAGTTCTAACGCAATTCGTCTCGAGTCTCTACCCGAAAGTCCCGGCAGTCGAGACAACTAAAATTACGAAAAGTCCCGGGATTTCGAGACACGAGACGTCCCGGGACGCTAATGTCAACAGATTCTTAATAATAATATCCCGGGTAACATAGGATACATTATTTACTAGCCGAGTTATATTTTTGGTTAAAAAATTAAGTTATCTGCCTAAACGTCTTTACATAAGCCGTAAATCATGTGCTCGAAATTGTATTTTGTTTTTTTTTTTTGTGGAAATTGATTTTTGGAGACGTTATATTATAAAAGAAGAGTTCATTTGTTTCTCGCCATGATAGTGGAACATAAGTTTGCCACTTGCCTGCCATCTAGGAGGGCACTAAATAATAAATATGTTAGATTTATTCCTAGAAATAAAAAAAACTTAATTACCTACCAATTAATCAGATACGATGAAGCATCTCAAATTACCTCTGTTTAACCGATTCTGGGAACAGTTTCACTCATGACATCAGATTCCTGGATATTGTGAAATGCACAACAAAGGATCACATCACCGCACCGGCCATTGTTCGGCACTTAACCGACGTAAAAATGAGTGATGAGGTCAGAGGTAATCAGTCCACCTTTCTCACTACAATAAGTATGATAACTACATTTAAACTATTTTGTTTCATTAATATACTCAGATATATTGAGGCATTCCTACTTGATAAATGTAAAAAAAAAAATACTGAAAAATGAACTTAAACGCACAAATATCGGAGATATTTACAAATATGTTTCTGCGGCCGTATACTTCATACACTTTTTGATATACTATTTCTTCTGAGAAGTTACTCATATCTAAGAGTACTATTCATTTATACAATAAAAAATCAGTGCAATTAGCAAAAATTGCACTGATTTTTATTTTAATCTTCGTCGAAAACTCATAGTAGTTATTAGTTTGTTTTAGTTAAATAAATAAGTATTAAAATTGATGAAACAGTCAATAGATTAAAGTGACACGTCAGTTGTCACGAAAGCAATTGTTTCACAAGTTATAAAACTGTTTAATGTTCATGATCTAAACGTGTATATAGCAAAAATATTTGTGTGAAATATTTTAAATCTTTTAAAACTTTAAACAGGTTGTCATTGGTTTTGGCGCACCTCATCGTAATTAATTGTTTTTTAACCAAAGAGATAATAATATATTTATGTTGTATACTTGCATGTCTTTTATTTATTTAAATAATAGTTTGTATTAAAAACACTTCAATGTTAAATCATTGAATTCATTTTTCCGCTTGCGAACAAACTTTGCGCAGTGAAAGGTGCCGAATGTCACTGTCAGATATGGAAAAGATATGGAAAAAAAAGCAATGTCACCCAACAATCGGGTACTGAAGCAGAGTCTAGTCTAGCTACGTATTCGTGCGACCCAGGCGGCTGAGCGCCTACAGAAATACACCATGACATCATGGTGTGCGAGCGAGACACATTCGCCCTCTCGCTCACTATCAACATATTATAAATACGCGAGTGCATTTACTCCATTCGCCTTCAATTATGTACATTCGATTTCCCGTTTCGCACGCTATTAGAAATAATTTATTACGACTCTAGACTCACAATTAATGAGAGGCATGTACTCGTAAACATTCACACAAAAAATCTCACATTGGTTTATTCATATGAATGATGTCATCCCTTTGTTAAGTTTTATAGATAAAACGTCAAACACGAGTACCGATATATTTAAGGTCACGAGTATTTGCCAATTACTATCTTAGTACTTGCTAGTAAAAAGTATATAAATCAACAGTGAATAACAATCATACATAAAACAACATACTGTTATATGATTATTTTACTGTGTATTCAATATTTTTACTAATTAAAGATCGTTTAATGTCCGTGGACCGTGGATAAATCAATAATATGTTTAACACAAATCAAAATGTAGGAAAAATTCTCGCGTCAGTGTTTGTAACCAAACTCCTCCGAAATGGCTTGATCGCATTTTTGTGTATATTTGGTATGTCTAAGAATACCTCGTAAGCTATTTTTTATGCCCCTGTGTGATAATTTATATAGCAGACCACCGCTTGCTAGGTCACCTAGTAATAATAATAAAATTCCTACTTACATTCGCCATTATTTGTGGAGATGAAAATTAAATAAAATCTAATCTAAAAAGCATCAGTAGGTGAAGTAGAATAATAACAAATTATATTTAGACCTTAAATTATTAGGTTAACATAAATCCATTGGTAAATACGAACAAACTCATATGTAGTATTTGTGGACCTACATTTTGTGGACCTACATTTTTACGTGTAGAGGACAGAGAATACGTGGAACGTGTTACGTGATAAAGTTATTTTGTCTGTTATTTTAACGACTCATCCCTTCGTCATAACTTCAGAAACCAATCAGTGTGATGTGAAGAAGTTAACTACAATTTGTATGGCATCGAATTAGTTACCATTTTTTTTTTTTTTAGTTTTAGTTTAGTTTGCCACTAGGGGCGCTGTTTCGATGCCATACAAATTGTAGTTAACTTCTTCACGGTGAGTAGTGACAAAAACTCGCACACAGCACACAGGAAATATCTTTCCACATTAATATCCGTATATATATATGTTTGCCGACGACTTAAAACTTACTCGCGTAGTAAGTAGTCAGACTGACCAACTCCTGATGCAACATGATTTAAACAGGCTAGTAACATGGTGCCAAAACAACAAGATGGATGTTAATAGATCAAAGTGTTTTCATATGAGGTTTTCTCGTAGGCGTAATAAACTTGAGACCACCTTATACTCTTTGTGGTGACGTTGTCAGCTCTGTATCAGAAATTTGCGACTTAGGCGTGCTAATGGATGGCGAACTTCGTTTTATAGCTCATATCGACAACATGATAGGTTCTGCCGGCAAATCATTGGGATTTATTCTTCGAAACGGAAAAGTCTTTAAGAGACCTCAGACTCTCATATTCCTTTTCAATTCTTTAGTCAGAAGTAAACTCGAGTACTGTAGTTCAGTGTGGTCTCCTGCCTACAAGATTCATACTGAAAGAATTGAAAATCTACAAAAACGTTTCTTAAAAAGTATGTGCTTTAAAAAGTTCCTTGAACCTAACAAAACCTATCTGGACAAGTTACGGATTCTGCACATGCAAAGCCTTGAATCAAGACGTGCTATGCTGGATGCGTCTATGCTCTACAAAATTTTGCATGGAGCAATAGACTCGGCAGATTTACTGTCAAAGATATCTTTCAGAATACCCCACCGTATGCCGCGTTATCCAGTCCCCTTGTTTTCAAAATACGCATGCCGCACGAATCTTCGTAAACATTCTCCCTTTTCCAGAACTATAAACTTGTATAATAGTATTTCAGGTCAGGTTGATGTATTTTTTGATAGCCTTACATTAATAAAAAAGGTTGTTTTAGGAAAATTTAATCACGTTTCAGATAACTTTATTTAAATTATTATGATTTTATTACCAATTTAAATTCGAATCTAAGTTCATCTGAGATTATTTTTAAGCTTGTAATGTAATTTTTAATGAATAAGTATCATTATATCTATATCTTTGTATCGATCTACTAAGGCGGGTCAATAAGTCCGTGACTTTTTGAATTTCTAACCTCCTTACTGAAAAAGCAACACTACTCCTGTCAACAGGCATCTGTCAGTTGACTCCTATCAAAATTTGAACTTGCTGCGTCAGGTAGTTTGTGTTTTACAGCTATCTTTATCAGACTATCCAGTAACTTAAGGAAACAATGGAAAAAAGTGAATTTCGTGTGCTTATTAAGCATTATTTTTTGCGACAAAAAACCATTACCGAGACCAAGGCTAAGCTTGATAAATACTATGGGGACTCTGCACCATCGATTTCAATGGTAAAAAAGTGGTTTACTGAATTTCGTTGTGGCCTTACAAGCACTGAAGATGCCGAACGTCCTGGACGCCCAGTTGAGGTCTCTACACCCGAAACAATCGAAAAAATTCACGATATGGTGTTGGCCGACCGAAGATTGAAATTGCAAGAGATTGTGGAAGCCATAGGCATCTCGCATGGCTCAGTGGTTTCAATTTTGAATGATCACTTGGGCATGAGAAAGCTTTCCGCAAGATGGGTGCCGCGTTTGCTCACAGTCGACCACAAACGCAATCGTGTAACAACTTCACAGGAAGGTTTGGCGTTGTTTAATCACAATATGGAGGAGTTTTTTAACCGTGGACGAAACATGGATCCATCACAATACACCAGAGACCAAACAACAGTCAAAACAGTGGGTTTCTAAGGGTGAATCGGCGGCAAAGAAGGCCAAGGTGGGTTTGTCAGCCAATAAAGTTATGGCGACTGTTTTTTGGGATGTACGTGGGATAATCCACATTGACTATCTTCAAAAGGGAAGAACAATTAATGGGGAATATTATGCCAACTTATTGGACCGCTTCAATGAGGATTTGAAAAAAAACCGACCTCATTTGGCCAAGACAAAAGTTATTTTTCACTAAGACAATGCAAGAGTGCACACATGTGCAGTTGCCATGGCAAAAATCCATGAATTGGGCTATGAAATGCTCCCAAATCAACCCTATTCTCAAGATTTGGCTCCGAGTGACTACTTCTTGTTCCCAAACCTGAAAAAATGGCTCGGTGGAAAAAGATTTGACTCCAATGATGAAGTCATCTCGCAAACAAAGGCCTATTTTGAGGACCTCGACAAATCATATTTTTTGGAAGGGATAAAAAAATTGGAGAAGCGTTGGACAAAGTGTATAGAGCTCAAGGGGGACTACGTTGAAAAATAAAATGATTTATTTATCAAAAAATCTGTGTTTTATTCCAAAAGTCACGGACTTATTGACCCGCCCTCGTATATATTATATAAGTATCTTGTATATCGCGTACTTTAGATATAAGCAACGCAATTTTATGAAATGCCTATTATTACTTTATGTGTATATATATATGGGTGTGAATGTGTATATGTGTGTGTATATATATATATATATATATATATATATATATATATATATATGTATTTGTATGTATGTATATATATATATATATATATATATATATTGATTGACAGTATGGAATAGATAATCACAGTGTATTTGCATATACATTGTGATTATTTGTTCTATACTTGGGTTGGTGTTTTATAATTAGTAATAGAGTACTTTAATTTTTAGTGTAAAATAGTCCAATGCATGTTGAGGCCAAATGTAATTAGTTATTGTATCTAGCTGTAAATTTGAATGTATTCTATTATTCTACGTTATTATTGATGCAAAACTGTTTTTGGTCCATAAAAAATAAATAAATATCCTGGCAAATAATCATTTGTTCCAGGTATACGCCCTATTTCTCAACATATTGTGTCACCATACGCACTTTTATCTAGATATCCTCACTCTATCAGTTTCGGACAAGTGTATGATTAATAATTAATCAATGCATCATACGTCCTCGTGAAAATCTACCATGACCTTACAAGGTTTGTTGAAACGCATCGCAAACATAAACCAATCATCATCCGACGTAAATATCTAGCGACAGCCAAGTCTCGTGACTAATTGCACTTTCGTATATGACCTCATCAAATGTTATTGACCCAAAAAGGTGATAGTAAGTACATAACTTTTACAAATGGAATATTCTTTGAGGACGCTAGCAAGGAGTTTCGGAGGGTACGAGGGCGGGTCAATAAGTCAGTGACTTTTGGAATAAAACACAGATTTTTTGATAAATAAATCATTTTATTTTTCAACGTAGTCCCCCTTGATAGCTCTATACACTTTGTCCAACGCTTCTCCAATTTTTTTATCCCTTCCAAAAAATATGATTTGTCGAGGTCCTCAAAATAGGCCTTTGTTTGCGAGATGACTTCATCATTGGAGTCAAATCTTTTTCCACCGAGCCATTTTTTCAGGTTTGGGAACAAGAAGTAGTCACTCGGAGCCAAATCTGGAGAATAGGGTGGATGTGGGAGCAATTCATAGCCCAATTCATGGATTTTTGCCATGGCAACTGCACATGTGTGCACCCTTGCATTGTCTTGGTGAAAAAGAACTTTTTTCTTGGCCAAATGAGGTCGGTTTTTTTTCAAATCCTCATTGAAGCGGTTCAATAAGTTAGTTAGTTCATAATATTCCCCATTAATTGTTCTTCCCTTTTGAAGATAGTCAATGTGGATTATCCCACGTGCATCCCAAAAAACAGTCGCCATAACTTTATTGCCTGACAAACCCACCTTGGCCTTCTTTGGCGCCGATTCACCCTTAGAAACCCACTGTTTTGACTGTTGTTTGGTCTCTGGTGTGTTGTGATGGATCCATGTTTCGTACACGGTTACAAAACGGCGCAAAAACTCCTCCATATTGTGATTAAACAACGCCAAACCTTCCTGTGAAGTTGTTACACGATTGCGTTTGTGGTCGACTGTGAGCAAGCGCGGCACCCATCTTGCGGAAAGCTTTCTCATGCCCAAGTGATCATTCAAAATTGAAACCACTGAGCCATGCGAGATGCCTATGGCTTCCACAATCTCTTGCACTTTCAATCTTCGGTCGGCCAACACCATATCGTGAATTTTTTCGATTGTTTCGGGTGTAGAGACCTCAACTGGGCGTCCAGGACGTTCGGCATCTTCAGTGCTTGTACGGCCACAACGAAATTCAGTAAACCACTTTTTTACCATTGAAATCGATGGTGCAGAGTCCCCATAGTATTTATCAAGCTTAGCCTTGGTCTCGGTAATGGTTTTTTTTCGCAAAAAATAATGCTTAATAAGCACACGAAATTCACTTTTTTCCATTGTTTCCTTAAGTTACTGGATAATCTGATAAAGATAGCTGTAAAACACAAACTAACTGACGCAGCAAGTTCAAATTTTGATAGGAGTCAACTGACAGATGCCTGTTGACAGGAGTAGTGTTGCTTTTTCAGTAAGGAGGTTAGAAATTCAAAAAGTCACGGACTTATTGACCCGCCTTAGTACATAATGTTATGGGTACGCTGCGCTAGTCACGCGCGATTTTATTGGGACTATGAATGCTAAAATCATTGAGATTACGATATTTTGTAAGTATTGTTGTTAGCTAACTATGAGGCAGGCCGTAGCAGAAGCACGAGCATTTAAAAAACTTGTGGGTAGAAAATTGAAATATTGTACTACCTCAGAAGAAATATTTTAGGTATATTTTCTGATTTACTTACTTACTTTATTTTCTACAATAATTTTGGACGCTTCACACCACGTCAATTTGGCCCCGTGTGAAGTACTCGAAGCACTTGTGTTACGGGGACCAGACAACTGGAAGTATATTTAATACTTTTGTACTATACAATTTTTATTATATAATACACATATTTAATACACATTCATGACCCAGAAGGCGGTATTCGAACACGCGATTTAAGCACCCACGCGCTCAACTACTCAGCCACAGAGGTCGTCAAATGTTTTACTACCGGTGCGACAAAATTTGTCGCATTTTTTGCTACGAAGCTCATAATATGACTATTGATGACTTCATGCCCTTAGATCTGTTTACAACGCAGTTATCTGCACGTCACGATAACAAAAATATTCCTTTCGTTATGACACTGCCTGCTATAACCTGTACCTACTACTGAGACACCTACACGTGAAACGTGCAAATACAAGGTGTGATCTTTCGTTTATCTTTCGGTCTGCCTTGGTTAAGGTAGTAAAACTATTTAATGCACTTGCAATTTACCCACAGAGTAATACGCCAACACTCTTAAAGAACTAAGCCCGTGTCTTCGTACGAGCGAAAAGAAATCCCGCGGGAGCATTTTGCTGCGATAAAAGTAGCCTGTGTGTTAATCCAGAGCCTAAACCGAATTTCATATCCATACTTACAACTTTATAATATTCGTAATTATTTACATTTTACATACTTATGGTGTATATATATATATTTTAATATTAATTTAATATATATAAATTTTATATATATATATATATATATATATATATATATATATATATATATATTTAAAATTAATTGTAAATTATAGACGTAATTATAACAACAGCAAATAGCGATCAAATGGACCGGAGGCAATAAAAAACGAATACGGTCACGCCAACATGTAACATCACCGCTGTAGTAAACAACACCATGATGTCATGGCGGAGTGGTTGACCCATCTCATACATATATTACATATTATTATTTAAATATCATGCTGTCCGAGCCACACTTGACTTTTTGTTAATCTTTAAATTCAGTTGATTTATTATAAGTTACCGCTTATTTGAGGTAAATTACCTTTTATATTTTATATTATAATAAATAATTTGTTTAAAGTATAACTGGACTCGATGTTACCAGCGACTTCGTGCGCGTAAAAGTTAATCTCGTGGAAACCGTACATTTTCCGCGATAAAAAGTGGCCCTTGTTCTTCCCCGTGCTCTACTCTATATTTCTCGCAAATTTTATCAAAATAGGTCCATTAGTTTCGGAGCCTATTCAATGCAAACAAACAATCATTCAAACAAACAAACTTTTCCTCTTTATAATATTAGTATAGAAGCATAGATATAAGCATTTATTCGGCTCTACGAAGTTTGAACTAAAATTAGTAATAAAAGATGCAAGATCTTGAGTTCTAGTACCCACAACCACTACCTATGTACACCAATCCAAAATATATTACGATAGTCAAATGAACAGCAAAACTAGTAGAGCAAACTTACTGCATATTTATAATATCATGCAATTGTGGAATAAACATGCACACTTAAATACAAAATAATGTAACGTAATCATTATAATTAAATAATACAGCATTTTTATTTAAGAACGAATCGTTTAAACCCGTAGGTCTAACAAAAACACTAATAAGTCACGGAGGTTCAATCCCAAAATATTAAAATTATATTTAATCATCTTACCTGGCCAGTGTTCCTTTCAGCTTGACTACGCCGTACTTATTCGGCGTGTGCGCGACAGAATCCCTTAGGGGTTCCACCTTGATCGTCGCCTGGGGCAGCTCGCACATGAGGTGCTCCATTCTGCAGGGGATAGAGGGCCTCTTGGGAGGTGTGGTTCGGGGGTAGGTGTGGTGGTGTCTAGCAGAGCTCACAGACTGCTCCCCGCACCTCGACTTGGGCAGGGTCCGCGCGCAGAGCGCCGTAGCCGCATTCTTCAGATGACGCTGAAATCTATTGTTACTTTGGGTGCTGAGCATAGCACCCTCCATTTTGTCTATATTCACTCGTTCACATCGATACACTTATTGTATATTCGATCCATTGTTCCTTTCATCATCACTGCACTTAAATCCGAGCAAATATCACCGTCTTATTATCGTGTTAGTTTTTGGATAACGTTTAATCACGATTCTTAACATAGGGTAAGTCTTGCGTTTTCAAATTGTTATACTTATAACATTTTCATACATCTCCTGCTCAACAAATATAAAATACAACTTAAAACACAGGTGAATATTTCTTGTCGGTAATTTTACATAGGGATTAGGAACAAATATTTAGAAAGCAATAAGAAAACAGTTATTAGAATTTACTGACTCAAATTCAATGGAACACATGTAGGTCAGTTTCTAACATAAACTAAAGTCGAAATTTATTGTTGAAAATTAACCGAAAAAAGGTTAGGTCACGCGCTGTACATACGACGCATTACATGTGAGTTTGTCTGAATCATCATCACACGATATGGGCTTACTTCTATCATCTATGGTGGTCCCGTGGGTAAACAAATGAGGGTACCTACATGTAACTTAATAACGTAAGTGCGTTCGGAACATACGTCATGAAATAATTCAATTGGAACTTTCTATAATACCCAGAATGTCAAAACTGTACCTAATTTGAAAAAATATTTTTTGTCTAATTATAATAATAATAAATATTCAGCCTAATAGAATAAGATGATGGCTTCCGTTTTCCGTCTTTTTGCATGTTCGTAACATTTGAACTTTAGCGAACTAAAAATAGAACACCAGGCAAGTGCAAGTCAGACTAACGCACGGAGGGTTCCGTACAAAACGGCGAAAAATCACGTTTGTTGTATGAGAACTAAAATAAAGAACTAAAAAAAACTAAAAAAAAAGTCGAGTTTTTGTTGTTTTTAGCGGGAACAGAAATACATCATCTGTGAAAATTTCAACTGCCTAGCAATACATTTTCATACAATAAAGAAGATACAGCCTGGTGACAGACAGACAGGGAAGTCACAGGAATAGGGTTCCGTTTTTAACCTTTGGGCACGGAACTCTAAAAAGTGTTAATCCTTTGACCAAATTATATGACGCATATTTAACATCAGCACACTGCATATACCTAATGCCTACTTTGACCATATAATGCTCGATATAAGAATTAATCCCATTACCCAAATAAGGCTCACTCTATTTTTCGTTCTTCACTCATAGAGCACGACTGAACCGGAATAGAGCTGATTCATTCGTTATATAATCTATCATTAATGACAATACTAATTTATGTCATCAACGACGTCAAAATTAAGTCACAATTACAGTTATTTGTGTTATCGGTAAAACATTTGTTACAAGCGTAATAAAGTTCCTATTCAGATGATTTTCACTTCAGCCAGCTTTCATTTTGTTGCATTGCACCAACTCTTTGGCAACACTATCGCAATATTTACTGATAACTACCAAGTACAATATTCACGGCTACAGAATATTTCACATCTATGTCCACACAATTATCGGTTAGCGCAATCATTTATCACAGTAGTTTAAGACAGTTCCAAAGAATAATAGCAAAGCAAATATTTATTTTATTTGGCTACTAGCTGGTGATGTGATTTTAATTATAATCTTTTCCGGGTTCACTACGATTTTAATGACTAATTTACGTCACATACATATTTTAAAAATACACAAATGACAAAACTATACTTCCTCTGAACATTTGATACTACAATATAAGCTAACTAACGATAGTAATTTGGATCTAGAAGAGTAGAATTAATTTGTCACGTGTATGATTTGTAATTACTTTATTTTGTGTTATCCTTTATTTATCAGTTAAGCGTTTCTTTAACATGACTACGTAAATTATTTAGCCTATGTATCTTGGGCTACTATTATGAATCTATTGACACCTCATTTATTAAAATCGGATCATTAGTTTAGGCAGTGGAACAAAAATACATACAAACATACATAGACTGCCAAAATCACTACCCTTCCATTTGGCTTCGTCGTAGTCGGGTACAAAACGGTTCAGTAGCGTTGGCGTCATGTGCTTTCAACTTTGCGAATACCAGCTTTCATTGTGCACGTAAACACAACAAAGAGCCTTCGTATCGGAGTAATATCGTTTAGTTATTAAAAACATTTGTAAAGCGGACAATTTACATGCATTAATATATTCGTTTGGACGGAGGCTCTGCGGCGCCGCGGCGCGGGGCAGTGCGGCGTGGCGCGGGAGGAGGGCTGTGAGCTTAGGTACGCTGACATCACCGACGGAGACAGCCGATCTTACATCACCAGCCTCCCTCCAAGCAAGCCGCCCGCGCCCATCTATGTCCGTATTCCTACACGGCTAATTCGGCTTGCTAAGAACTGGTAAGCGAATGCCTGTGGTGTAAGGCAGGCTTTGACTAAGAAGAATGATTTTTTACTTGTAATTACCTTCTATCATACTTAATATTTTCAGTTGCATATCATCATCTAGAAAAACTTTCGTTGGGGCAGACTTATTACCACTTTTTAAAAAACAGTGAAAACCTTCACAACAGGTATACAATAGGTATACTTTGAGTGAAGAGAGTTTATCGGTCATCACGAATGTGATTTGTAAAACACGTGAAATGGCATATTTAAATTACAAAGATAAGATGCGAAGGTTACCAGCTACTCTACATTATTCACAATTTATCTTTGACAACAAGCTGTCTACCTGAGATTTTTATTTATTATCCTTTCTTGCTGTAGCGTTAGAGATTTTTAAAGGGATATAATTAACCATGCGGACAAAAAATAAGTTTGCGACTGCATAGCATGACATGAGCATACTGTATTACTGAATTTGGCAGCGAATTAATATGTTGGCGACTAAATTATTAAACTAGCGAAAGCACTCAGGTGACAAAAAATACAAAAATGGGCAGATAAAAAGTGGCGAAATTTAATCCAAATTGGCAACGAAATTTATAAGTTGGCGACTTAATAAAGTTGGTGACTATTATACGATGTAAGCAGCTATAAAACCAGATTGGTTTGATAAATTAATGGCTTCTAAAAATTAAATTTGCAGGCTACGGAAAATCGCATTTTTGGATACTGTAGGAGTTTGTTTTCCTTTTGGTATGGGTGGTATTTTCAAGGTTTTTGGGGCTACAGAATAATATGAAAATTAAATCCATTCTGAAATTCCAAAATGGCGTACATTTTTTTCATTAAAATTACTATGGGTAGGTACCCTTTTTCAGGTTTCTGGGGGTGCAGATTATGATATACCAATTTCAATTTCCAAAATGGAAATTTTCATTCTTCGTAAAAATGACATGAGTACTAATTGTAAAGTTGTTGCGGATGCTGATTAGGATTGATGATTATTAACACAGTATGTTATAATCATCAATTTGTTTATGTAAGCTATAAAAATTTTTGGTAATTCAGGATTTTCAATAAAAAAACTCTTTTATCATGAAGAAAATACGTGGTTACTTGGAGTGGAGGAAATTTTCATTATTTTTCAGTAGGATTACCTGTTCTCGAGATAGAAGTGATTATAGAAAAAAAAATATGGCAACTACATATGGCACTAACTCTACAGAGATACGAGCGATGTATATAGATATGTTGGAAAATTCATGATTTATTTTTGTAGTAGGATGCACTGTTTCCGAGATAGAAGCGATTATAGAAAAATATATGGCAATGCATACTTTGATATACGAGTGATGTATAAAGCTATAGAAATGTCGGAAAATATAGGATTTTCAAATTTCTTTTTCTCCCATCATGAAGAAAATATGTGGTTTCGGGGTTACTAGGAGAGAGGAAATTTTCATTTTTTTTTCAGTAGGACGCACCATTTCTTTTTTACAGAAATTGAAAAATTATTAATGTTGAAATTTCAAAATGGCGGATATCGCCATTTTGAAATTTCAACATTAATAATTTTTTTGTAATTAACATCCTCTTCTACTCCTATACCTATACCTCTTGTAATTAACGTCCTTTTCTAGGTTTAGAGAACCTAGAAAAGGACACCTAGATTCAGTTTATTAAAAATAAATGTCCACTACCTTTGAAATTCAAATTGGAAATCATTATTGTATTCAGCACCCCTAAAAATCTCGAAGACGACACCCGTATCAAATTTACAGGAAAATAAATATTCGCCATTTTGAAATTTCAAAATGAATGAATTTTTGTAATCAGTGACTCAGGAAACCCAGAAAAGGACACCTATATCCATTTTTTTAATGCCAACTATCTTGGAAATTATTTTTTATAAAACGAAGTATGTCCGCCATCTTGGAATTTCAAAATGTCAGTTTCGTATTTAGCACCAAAAAATGCAAAAATGGGAATCTTGTACGCTCCTTTACGTTTTTTTTTATGTGCGCTCGTTTTGCTGCTTATTATGTTTTTTGAATTACCTACATCAGGGAAAATATATGTCCCTATTCTTAAATTATATATTTGTTCGCTAAAATAATATCTGTCTGCCAGTTTGGAATATTCAGTGAAAAAAACTGCTATTAAATAATCCAGATTTACCAGATTTGTAATTTTTTGCTCCTTATATTCTTTCGCCAACTTGGTACTTTAGTATTTAATATTCGTTTTTTTAACACTCAAAATTTGATTGTTTTATCGCAAGATTAAATACATGCCATTTTTAAAGGGCTCAATCACATAAGCTCCTACGTGCGTACGTGAACAAATACTAGTAATAGGAAAAATATTACTCTCACTCATAATCGCAACGCAACATTTTTCACCGTGCTGCAGACGCTGCAGTGTTAAACGCAACTCATGAAACGAAATTACGAAAATTTCATTTAATATTAATCCGTTCTGAGCTTAGGCGGTAAATCAATTTATTTACCGATATAAAATCAAATCATAATTTTCAAATGAATCACACAATAGTCGTAAAAGCAGCCGATGATATCACTCAGCATAATAATATATTATTGTTAGAGATAAAAATATCAGTAATATCATTATTAACCTTTTTCATTCCATGTTAAATTACAGGGGGACAAGATATTCGAAAAACCGAAGTTCAGTTAAAACAAAAAAATTTGGTTGGTTCAATATATATTATCAATATAATTCCTATATTTTCTAAAACTTTTGTCCCTTCTCCTGCCTTCTACAATCGGTACTCCATACGTCCTCCAGTAAGTAGTGGCATTAGTGGTTTTTGTAAAGTACTATTAAGGTATATTTCAATAAATATAACAACAACTAATGTGTACCCAAGTACCAGAACAAACATGTATAATGTACCTGAGTTTCAACGTTTTCTATGATCAGTAGAATGCGACAGACCGACGATTAGAAGAACGAGGCCGACAGCGGACGGATGAGGGCTGCCCAAGGGATGGTTGGCGCTCTTTGGGGCATGTCTACGTTCTGCAAGGAACTGCAATAAGCTGATGTGATAATAATGATTATGTCGAATAGAGATCACAGAAAAGTCGTATGTCTCACATTTCCAACGACAATGTGAGCGATTGTTTCATCAATCACGGTAACGGATGCGCACGGTGTCGCTGGCCGAGAGCATGTGGGCGGCGGTGAGGAGTGAGCACCCCTCATCGCTAAAAGTAACGAATAACGACACTAATGGCCTATTATATACCGTGTAACCGAAGATAGTGCATTGTATGTCGAGAGAGAATCATCAATATTGAAATCGACAAACATCGTTCATAATGTACCAATGTTAGATGGAGAATCTTGGGTAAATATTATATTACGTAGTTACTTTACAAAATATGTCAATTCTGTTAGTTGTTGCCATTATATTGAGTGAAATTCATAGTAGCTAGCACTTCAGGTTCAATAAGTGTGAGCTATTGAATCATCAATTTTTATAAATGATTTTTTGTTAGTGGTTACATTTAGCTTGAATCACGAGTAATACATAATAGCAATCTAACAATTAAATCAAAAGGTCGTGAACTGGGAAATGACTTATGTTAATGAAAATCGAATCGAACTTCTACAGATCTATCATGTGCATTTATTTACATTGCAATATGTCAGGTTGATACAAGCGATTTGATTAATATTCTCTTATCTTGATCACCTTTTATACTTCTATGAATTAAATTTAATTATTGATCAATATAGGTACAAGTTACAACTAGAAGGTTTAAATAGAATATTATTCTAACACATCCATAAAGGACGTTTGAATGGGAATCAAGAGTGTTACTCGTTTTATTCGCGACGTTACGGAGACGGTAATATACATAATTCTTAGATAGGTTTTACAATAACAACTGACCAGGGGGCGCTGCAGCAAAAATTATCATTGTTGCCATTTATCTCCAAAAGTACTTTTCCGATTTTAATGTGGTTTTCCGTTGTGGGTTCAGGTTTGAGTTGTACATTTTTTTATTTATTATGTTATTAGGTAGGTGTTACGATAACAGCTCACCAGGGGACTCTGCAGTAAATTGTTTATGATATACCAAAACTACGAGTCCTATTTTGATGCGGTTTTCAGGACTTATAATGTTGAATAATATACTTACTATTAAATAAATCTTTATCGACATGTATCACCTACCCATGTATCTATAAAAAGATAAAAATAAAAAGCAAAATTAAAAATATAAACAACAAAATTTTTTTTTTAAGTAACCCCCGAATTATTAAGCAGTGAGCGAGATCAACTCTACACATAGGAAAAAAGTATTGTAAAAGTATAAAATAATGTTAAAACCCCCAAACTGAATATTATTTATGTACCGAGATAATAAAATAACTAAATTAAAAAGATTTTTATAGATAGAGTTGATCTCTCACGTCGCCGGTCATAAACAATAGAATTTAGCTTATAATAGATCATTTCCACGAGAGATCCAACTCTATTTATAAAAGCATTTATTATAATTATATCTCTTTACATAAATATTATTTATGTCTAGATGGCGTTATCGCTTGTCAAAGCGTTTCCTTAAATATATTTTTATTATATATACCGTATACCCTATTCATTAATATCTTGAAGAGTCAAGAATTATAAAGGTGCGTTTCCATGCTTGCCCAACTCGACAAGCATCCACAAGCCCCAAGCGTCCACAAATCTCGCTTGTCATTTGGAAATCGTTTACATGCTTGTGAATGCGTGTGCTACGTATCCAAGCATAGCGGACACCGAACTTGTATCGGCTATTTAGTTTGGTTAGGTTACTTTTTACTTTCAAATACAAACAATATTTCTTTTTTGGCTTTTAATTCCTTCACTGGCTTTCCTATTAACTCGGCAAGACAACTCCAAGCATCTGCATTTTTCTTTTTATCTTTATGATTAACGTCTTTGAGGTTCCAGATAGACGTTTCGGTCTGGTAATATTCCAAAAACGATAAACTCTCTTCGTTCGACCAGCCACTCATTTTGGACACGGAACTAGACGTGCGTTCGTCGCGAGATCACAGCGGCTACTAAGCGCACGCCAACGTGTGAATGCGTCGCAAGCGCTTGCCGCAAACACCCTTTGATCTGTGTCCAAAAACCGACACTAGACCGGATCGGCTACAAGCGACCACAAGCTCACGCAAGCCAAGCCAAACGCCCTCTTTACACGCTTGTGCTTGTGGACGCTTGCCGAGCCTTGGCAAGCATGGAAACGCGGCTTTAGTTAAAAGGACCAACTTTTTTTTTTTTTAAAGATTTAAGGTTTATTATTGATATATTTTAGATTGATAGCTAATTAATAACATTTTTATTATTATAGATATTATGTTTTAATATGTAATATTGTATAGTGTAAGTATACTCAATATTGTAAATTTTGTAATTAAAATTTTGTTTGTGCCAATAGGTATCTACTAATTTTTTTCGAGAGAGCTAAGAAAACATTAGAACAAAAATTTACAGCTCAACAAAGATGGCTTCTGAATGATTTGAGCAATGAATGGGACCCAAGTCGCTTAGAACCGTTGTCCAAACTCCAAACAGCGAATACAGACGGCATATCCGTTAAAGCAAATAAAATGGTCGACGATTTGAAAGCAATTTCAAGCATGCCGTGTCCGTTGCTTATTCATAATAGATGGAGGTCACTCGACCCGTATCGATTGTATTCTCATCTACGAAACGAGTTCAAGACATCCTGAGTACGATTACATATTTTATTGAGACTTATGACTACCAGATTTTAAATTATCCGCTTATCTATATTATTGTCTATTTTAAGGGGTTCAGTAGTACTACAAGGAATCCTTATTATTACGCTTTGTCCGTCCGTCGGTTTGAGCTAACTTCTGTAATTATCTTATCTTATATTTTAAACGAGACGATCTTGTATATATATAGGTCTTTACCTATGAAATTGCCGTTTTGTATGAAAAAATTTAAACGAATTTTTTTCATGTATTTTTTATTTGTATTAATCGAAGTAATCACCCATGCAATCAATGCATCTTTGCCAACACAGTGGCAGTTTATTGATGCCCTTCTTAAAAAAATCAGCTGGACGGGAGGCAACAAATTCTTCAAAGGCATTTTGTACTGCCTCTCGGGTATTGAATTTTTTTTCCCGCCAAGAAGTTATCCAAATTCTGTCGCGCGTTGTCGTGCAAGAGCAGCGGAGACGAGCGATTGACCAATACTGGTTGGAGTTGTGCCAGCTTCTCCTTCATTGTGTTCAGGTCTTCACAGTACACATCTGCAGTAATGCTCACACCGTTTGGTAAGAAGCTGTGATGAATCACATCGGCGCTAGACCACCAAACAGTGACCATCACTTTTCTAGGGGTAAGTTTTCGTTTAGGGCATTGCTTAGGTGCTGAACCAGAATCCAACCAACTTGCTGAGCGCTTGCAGTTATCAAACAGAATCCATTTTTCATCGCAGGTAACAATGCGGTTCAAAATTCCTTCATTTGTGTGTCTGTTGAGCAGTGCAAGGCACGTTTTGACGCGTACTTCGCGCTGGCGATCATTGAGTTCGTGGGGCACCCATTTGTCAAGCTTTTTTACCTTGCCAATTTGACGCAAATGGACCAATATTGTTTTGACGCTAACGTCGAAAGCTGCTGCTAATTCAGCCGTAGATTGTGTATCACCCGCTTACACAATCGCCTTTAATTCGTCATTGTCGACCAAAGTCTTCGGGCGACCGCGAGGTTCATTTTTCGGGTCGAAATTTCCAGAACGGAAGCGAGCAAACCAATAACAGGTGGTGCGTTGGTTTGTAGTGTTAGCTTCATAAACGTCGTTGATGTTGCGTGCCGCTTGTGCCGCGTTGCTGCCACGACGGTACTCTACTCGAATTTTTAACGTATCCATGATGACGAAAAAGATTGAAATGCGATGAAAATGTAACCCTTATCAATAAACAAATGACTACTTTTGGAAAAAGAATTCCATGTTTTTAAAATAAAATTAATTTGAAATTAGAATTCTTAGCCAAACAAAAATTATTTTGATTTGAAATGGCCAGTACTGCAGAACGGCAATTTCATAGGTAAAGACCTATTATATATAAACGGTATCTCGACAACGGCTACAAGTATTACCATGAAATTTAGTATGCAAGGAGTTTTGGGGAAGAAAAATCGATCTAGCTAGGTATTATTCCTTAGAAACTGCGCATTTTTAAGCAATACATGTTTTTTTTATTTCGTCGTGCAACAATATATCAATAATTTCGACTCACGTCAGTCTGATTGGCAGCTTGATATGCATACCTACGTAAAATTTTTCCTACGCGAAATTTTGAATATGGTGGGTTCGAATCCCGGTAAAATAAATATTTTTGTGATTCTTATTATTTTTATTATTTTATTTTTCTTTTATATTTTTTTATTTATTTTTATTATTTTATAGCTCGGTCTCCCAAGTACTGAATATAAATTGATGAAATTCAGTACACTTAAACACGTATAGATTTTATGTTTGGCAGCATAAAATAATTAAAAAAAAAAATACTTTCGGGGTGGCTCCACATACATCTGAAGTGAAACTTTTTTTTCAACTCTACCCCAAAGTGTGGACTGCGGGGCAGTGGCGTGGGGTTCCTATATCTCTATTCCGATAGGAATAGAGATATAGGAACCCCACGCCACTGGTCGAGGGTTTTCAAAAGGTAAGTGAAGCTGATAAGCTTCACTTACCTTTTGAAGACCCTCATCCAAATCCCTACCTTATGAAGGAGATCCAGCCTTCGACCCTGCTGTGGTGTATCTACGAATAGGTATTTTCAAATAAAGGCGAGGTTTGATACACGACTTTTTTATAAGGTGAAACGTCTTTTTCGAGTAGAAGAGGTAGAAACTTGTAACTTTCCGCGCTGATAGGCCATGCTTAAACACTCTTTAGGAAAATTATTTTGAGCAAAAGCGGATAATAACTTTTGAAGTAATTTGATAAAAAAACCTATTGCGCGTAAATGCTCTTGCGCATGTACGAGGTTAATGCATGTCAGGTTATGTAAAACTCTACCGTTTATTTTCAAGTAGGCACCTGCATTAAGCTGTATAGTGTATGCCCATTCCGTCCATCCGAAAAACTAACAAAACTGAGAGCTTAGTCAAATTACAATATCGAAGTATGAAACGTATGGGATAAAAACGTGATAAATTCAATTCAATTCAAATTCAATCGCATACATTTTTTTCTATATTCGTCGTTTTTATATTGATCTGTAACTTTGACTTCTTTTTACTAAACATTTTATTGTTTGATTAACTTCTAGAGGTAACTATTGAACGATTTCAAGGAACAGATGAATTTTTACACATCGATCATTTTATGAGACATTATTGGTAACGGAACGCCAAATCACTCCGGAAATACCATACTATTTAGTGTGTAACCAATTACATACTCATAGTCCAATTAGTTACAGACCATTCCTGACAATTATAACTGTAGAAAACATTAGTTGTACACTGTTAATTTATTGCTGACTTGTATCATTTACTATCAACTGGTTCTACTTTTAAAGCCAAACAAAAGTACCGAATATTGTGTACCTTGTAAGTAGTTTGTTATTGGTACAATTTAAACGAATAAGAAAAACTGTTCTTAAGTACAAACATTTTGTATGCGTATTATTTTCTCAGTAGATATTTCAACTTCAATACAATAGAAAATAAAACAGCTAGTTTTACTAGGGGCTGATTTTTCAATCGTCAGATAACTTTTACCTGAGGAATAAATATGTGACTTTGAATAAATCACATATTTATTTCCTAGTAAAGTAGCCATTCCGCTTTCTGCAAATTACCTACATTGATAATTAACTATATTTTTTATTTACCAATAGTATGAGATCATTCGTAGAAATCAAGATTAATTACAGATTGTTATAAAAAAAAGTCTGGAGTATAATTGTTCATCTTCAGTCGGAAGAAATGGGATTCTGAGTATCTAAGCAATATAAGCCCTAAGAGTTATATTTTCGTTCTCTCGTATGTATTGACAAAGAGTACTAAAGTGTACAACAATCGATTACTTAATCGAAAGTCCGACGTGCGGCGCCAATATGTTCTCATGAGATGGGACAGATGATTAAGTTAACGGCAAACTTCCTTCTCCTTGACGACCACGTCCTATCTACGCTAAATCCAAAGGTTACCGGCATAGAGAACTTGTCTTACTCAAAAATCGTGATACTCTTCTTCTAAATCTTCTAAATTATTATACACAAAATATTTAGCATGATGATTTCAGTAAGGTAGTTTCGTTAATAAGTGCAGTAGTAGATACTAGATATAATAATATCTTGATAACCTCGGTACTACCTATGAGATTTTAGTTACTTATATATGTAATTAAACAGACTCCTCAAACGGAAATAGTAAAAATCGCGAGGAAAACAAACGTTAATTCTGCCTAAGTGCCAGTGGGCAATACTTCGGTGTGACGGACTACAGCTTAATTAACCCTCCTCATATTGAGGAGAGACCCGAGACAGTAGTGAAGACGTCGGTGATGATGAACATGGTAATTTATAAGGGATTCCTCCTTAGTGAAAGGTTTTTTAAGGTGTGTGGTGTGCTGTTTGGTATTGTCTGCAGCTAAACAAAGCTAAACTTTGATAAAATACAGTTGACCGACAGGTCAAGTGAAAATTTTAATATATCTACACAATCAAGTTGGCATTTTGACCGGAATTTAAATCAAAACTTACGACTGAACGCTGCGATTAGCTACTATTTTCTTACTATTATGAAAACAAAATGTCACACATTTTTTTGGAGTTCAAACAAGCAGCACTTTATGTCGTAGTTTTGACCAGCAAAATAATGCATTTTCCATAGCCCGGTATAGAAATAATAACATTAGAACCATATACAATGTATATGGTTCTAATGTTATTATTTCTCAATGTCAAGTTGTTTTTGTTCATCATAGTTGCTTTTTTAAATCGATGGAATACTTACTTATGGGTTGCCCGGAATGACCAAACACCCCTAGACAAATGGATTTTCAATAATGTGTTGTGTAATTTAAACATAGTATCAAAACTACCTATAGTTTTTATTTAATATAAATAGGCAAATATGATTGGTGATATATATGTATATTATACAATATGTATATTATACAATGATATATATGTATATAATAGGCAAATATGATTGGTGATATATATGTATATTATACAATATGTATATTATACAATGATATATATGTATATAATAGGCAAATATGATTGGTGATATATATGTATATTATACATATATATCACCAATCATATTTGCCTATTTATATTAAATAAAAACTATAGGTAGTTTTGATACTATGTTTAAATTACACAACACATTATTGAAAATCCATTTGTCTAGGGGTGTTTGGTCATTCCGGGCAACCCATAAGTAAGTATTCCATCGATTTAAAAAAGCAACTATGATGAACAAAAACAACTTGACATTGAGTCGTTTGCATAACGTTTGAATATTTGCGATTGAGAATTTTTACGGAGTATTCCATAAAAAATAGATATTGGTTAACACTTACGTACCCATCAAATACTATACGTAACGTCTAAATGTGTAAATATTATAACCACGCCAATACAATGTCGTTTAGAAAAATGTAGTTCTACTTTAGCTCCGGCCTAAAACATTACGACTCTTATTCACCTGCGTTCTAATTAAAAATAAACTTCCACTTAACATGTTCATAGTTCACTAAACGAAAATGTAAATAAACCGACACTACTCCAGTGTCTCGAGTAGTATGCGGACCGTACCACGCGGGGGCGCCGGTCGCGCGGCACTGATGATTGCCGAACGATAACGCTCGCCCGACCCTACGGCTGCTACTACGAAATTCTAACGACATCTATCGTCGTCCGTGTATCGCGAACGCCCAAACAAAATAATTCGTCACTTGATAACGAGCAAAGAGCAGAACGATGATAGTACGTAGTGTACAGTTGCTTCGAAAACTGATAACAGGTACACGAGAAATACATCATCGTTTTGCACATGGAAGACAAATGTATATTTGGCAAGTAAACAATGAAACAAAACATAATATCTGAATAAGATTCGCTAGAAGTGGTGTGTAAAATTTTGTAACAAATTATAAAACAATCGAAGCGGACAAAACGGTTTGAGGATACAATTGGTTTAGACAAGCTCAGTAAAATGCCAGATTACATAAATCCGGTCACGTGCATATCTGAGAATCATCGGTACTTAATGCCAAGAAGAGTTAATACCAACCAAGTCATAGACCTTAGCTGCAATTAACTTGTAAGATTTTTAAGCCAATCCTATTCGTTTGATGATACTTTCGGATTTGAATGCTTAGCATATAAAAAGGTGAATATTGCTATTCTCTCTTGTAGTAATATGTTGTATAACCAAGAATAATATTAGTAAAACTCTGATTTCATGACCTCAATATTATCAGCAGGTTTGTCATTTGTACAATTATAGGAACTATGTTTCGTTTAATTCTAAATGCATCAGAGATGGTTCACTCATATAGAGTTTGCAAAGAAGCAAAAAGTAACTGAAACATCTAGATTCTAGACCAGTAATTCCCAGTGGTCCAGGTGTCCACGGGGTCCACGGGAGACTCGACGTGGGTCTACGTTGGACGTGACAAAAAATGGGGGTCTACAATCGTAAGTAGGGGTGCAAGAAAATTAATTTGGTTTCGATAGTGAAGAACTAAAATGTTGGCTTGTTATTTTAAATAATATGATACCTAAATTAAACCTTCTCAATAAGAATATTTATAAATAAATTGAGAAAAAAATGGATAGTTCCGAACTGGAGTCGAACCCAGACCTTGTCGGTATAGCGCCGAGTGCTCTACCAGTTGAGCTACTATCCGGCCCTATGCCACTTTCCTTTTTCAATTTAATTTATAACTTATTGAGCCACACCGTCCAGATTTGTTCAAAACATTTAATGACCTCAACTTACAATTACAAAGGGGACAGCCTTAATTTAATAAAAACAAAGAGTGTAATTTCAGCTTTTATTGGTAAATTGAAATTTATGAAGGAAAATATTGGTCGGCACGAATTTTCACAGTTTTCAAACTTATCGCAGGTAGAATGCCTTGATGAAGATATTCAGACATACGTTCAACATTGATTGCCCTGATGATGATTTTAAAATCAGATTTGAAGACATTCTGTCGATGGAAATACCACCATGGATCATAAATCCATTTGATGAAACGGAAGTGGAGAATGTAATATTATAAGAGGAGTTACTCGAGCTTAGCACTAATGAGGAGCTGAAAGTGACATTTAAAGAGGGTATCAAAAATTTTGGCTGCAGGCAGAAATACCTGAAAAATATCCTGGACTGTGGGGAATCACGCAAAAGCTTCTGATAGCGTTTCCCTCGTCATATCTCGTCGAAAAAAGTTTTAGTGCCTTTACAAACTTATTAACAAAAAAAAGAAGACATTTAATATCACAGAACGGGGAGATTTGCGGTTATTCCTTACAAAACTCAAACCAAATATTGATAATTTGCTGTCAATCCATCAAGTACATTCATCTCATTAATTTTTTTTTTTTTGTAATTACCATTGTAGAAGTTTAATTTTACGTTATAAATAAGTGTTTAATTTCGATTATATTACGACTGTTTAAACAATAATAATTATTTGAGTAATAATTTATATATTTGAATACATAATATATATACCTAAAACACAAGGAAATATACTACTCGTATATTTCTTTTTACCACTCCGAATGGGACGTTTTCTAAATAAAATTTGTGAGAATTGATTGGTCCTTGTAAAAAGTAAAGTTGGATGGAGTCACTTTTTCGATTGTCCAACTTTGCTTTTTTGATATCCACTCAACACAATGAATTAAAATTTAATTGAAAATTTGTTTAGTCTACCTACTTTATTATCAAATAATTAACCCTATCAAGCAATCAGTTCTAACCGAAGTTCTTTTTTTCGAAAACTGTTAATTCGTCGTTGAAACTCAGCCACATAGCAAGTTTCGATAGATAGATCTTATCTTCACTTTTTTTTCGAGATTTAGAAATTGGTAGTAACGTAGAATGTAGATGCAGGGGGTCCACCGGATCCAACAAAAATTTGAAAGTGGTCTATGAAACAAAAGAGTCTGGGAACCACTGTTCTAGACCAATACAAAGACCTTTAACTAATGCATTACGAGACCTTTAAAGATTTTGGAGAAGTAAACATAAACTGTATGGAGGGTAGAGGAAATTAGGACTATCACTCTAAGGAAGAAAAGTTAAAAAGTGTCCGACATAATGAAAAATGTTCTTCACTACGTTACTCGCGTAGTATATTTTTATAAATAAAACCGAAGAAGACGTAAAGATTTAATTCTCTGTTTAAATTTTGCCGCTTTAGGTACCCCCTTGCGACCGTAGCGCCACCCCTATTTAACGCTTTTTTCGGACACTCTTTCATGTAAGTATGGAGAAGTGTTCCTTTCATCTACCCTCTATAAATGACAGTAGACAAGACACTACTGACTACTCTGCCCTTTTACAGATTAAAGTATAGGTAATATTTACAATGTCAGTGCCAATAAATAAATCTGGCAAATAATCTTGTAACAATGACCAAAATAACGTTGATCGCTGGTTGGGAGCCGGTTGCGATATTTTGGCAAGTAGCGGCGTGCGTGTCGCGGGCGCCCGATGATGCCATCGCCGCGGAGGACCGTGACGTCACCGCGCATTTTCCAAACGTGGCCGCCAGACAAAAATAGTCCCGCCCCACCGCAAGCCCCTCGTAGTCACCGACGAATTTAGCCGACCCGAAGCGGACAGCGTTCGAAGTCAAATGTTTGACAGCTCAGGACTTGCCGAGACGCTTAACTATTATGTTAGCCTTGAATATGGGTATAAGATGCCGCAGAAGTATAGTAAATAAAAAAGATGCCAAATAAATTAGTGCTGCGTAGTGCGTACGCTACATTTATTATCTGCCTTAATTAAAATGGTCGAAAAAATTGTAGATGGAATGATTTTAAAATAAAATTAATATCATAATTAGGATAAGTGAAGGCAATTGTGTGAATAATATACTTAATTAATGCCTTCATAATATTATGTATATGACGGAATTTATCATCGAATGATCATCACAAATTAGAACCACAGTACAAAGTGACGAAGAACGTTTGAACTAGGTATGTTTACGAAATCTTTGCAGTCGATACTGGCATGAAATGTTTTATTATCGTGTTTTATATCGAGTATGATATCATTGTGCTACCTACTCTTTGGCTTTTGTTTGACCTGGTCGTATTTTTTCAGTGAATTTGCGTGAGATACAGTGATATACAGTAATGCGTAGATCCAACCGCTTACAAGTTACAACACATTTGAAGGAATTTTTAATTGAAAAGGTGTCACGCAATGGTTTAGATGGGTCACGATATGCGATTATTGACTGTCAAAATGACGCGCAATAGGACTTGGAAGTGCCCCTGTGAGTACCTATTTCGATCTATTTATTTCAATCCATATTGCGTATAATTAGAAATGCTTGGTATAGTAAATAATCATCATTATTTATCAAGGTTAACGTTAATCAAAGTTAACGTTATAGATGGACCGAGTGTATTTTTCAAAACTGTCTTGAAGTATAAATTGGCAAATACCATTTTTACTTCTTCGATACGCAAAATAGTCATACTAAATGTAATTCATAAGAAACATTTCCAAAAAATTCGTCTAAAAGATCACGTCTTAACACATAGGTAGTACAATTTACATCTTCTTATCCCTACTATAATATTATAAATTTGAATGTAAGTTTGTTTGTTACTCTTTCACACAAAAACTACTGAAGGGATTTTGATGAAATTTGGTATGGTAGTAGTTTAGTCTCTGGATTAAAACGTAGGCTACTTTTTATCCCGGAAAAGTACAGTGTTCCCGCGGGATACTCGATAGTATATTTACGCATTTTGGCTAATTTTGGTCTTGTAATAATTGTGTAAGTTCAGGGAAGGTTTAAACGGTAAAATATAAATGAAATATTGGAAAAATTGTGTTTCATAGTTAAGACAGAACAATGTGTATCGGAACAGCTGGTAGCTAATGAATTGAGCTGATTATGTTAACGCAACAGGTCAAATATTTGTTTACAAATAACAATGTTAATAACACATTGCACGGCGGAAGTTAACAAGCTTGCACATCGCTGACGCATTGCTAAACTTGCTTATTCCTCACAAAAGGTGCATTCTGTTAGCAGTTAGAACATCAAATTGTAATTAGCCATCTGACGTTTCATACCGACCTTGACTTGTGATTCTGACACCAATTTATTGCACCAGGTCTTGTTTAACGGAAATCCGCGTTGCATAATACAACTAATATAACATAATAGAACTGTATGTAATAAAAACTATTGAAATAAGAGATTGTAATTTGTAGATTATTGATAAAAGTGCACGTCACTGCACGTCCTAATCACTGATGCAAAACAATTTAGAATGATCGTTATTAGAATGTTCAGAAGGACGGTGACAAAATGTTCAGAAAGCCGATATTCATAATTTCATAGACTAAAGTGGAACATGCCCGTTTCAAAGATACTATTTAACAATACAAATATTTCTAATGTTTATGTCTTTTAGAGGATAAAAAGTGCCATGAAGTCATCCACCATAAAAGAAACGCTGACGCACGAATTCACCTTATAACTGGTAAGGTTAAAGTGGCAGCAAGTCCATCGTACTAAAGAACGGTCAACGAACCAACCATGACCCGACCCGGTTCACGATTCAATATTAGCAGAATTTGGGACGTCACACAAAAAAAATATTTTAGGTGAATAAATGAGAAACGAAAGTTATAAACAGAAAGACAAGGCTGACTTATTCCCAATGCGGACTGTTTATCGATTACCTCCTCAACTTACGTGAACCTTGACAATTTCCAGCATTTAAGTTTAATCGAATTAATCGAAACTAGGACTTACATGTTCTCAGATTGAAACTTGTAAGCTGTAAATCGCCGTCGCTTAAAATTAGTTAATTCAAATTCCATTGTTGTACCCAATTTACTAATTTGTTTTTTTTAATCTCCTTCAAGATGGATTCAACAATAACTATTTCTCAAAATTACAATTCTCATTATATTCATTTCTCAAAATAATTTAGATTACTTAATTTAGAAATAAAAGAAAAATTATATAATTTTCCTTTCTTTCTCGTATACAAGATTATATAAATAAAGTGGTTGCAAGTTGCAACACATTTGAAATTAGAATGACAATGGCTCGAAACGGGGACGGATACGAGCGGTCTGATAAGATAGCGCGACCACGTTTCAGCGTTGGTGATGTTCGACAACCGTCTTGCAACGCCATTCATTGCTGAAAATGTGCGCGACACGACGGGTACCGAGAAATCTGCCCGTGTTTCCTGGAAGCGCTACTATGTTCACACATACACACGTATGTACGGCACACAGCCGCCCACGACCCTGATAACACAATGTGACGAGCTGTGTATCGGCAGTACTCATTAACAGCCTCACATTGCGTACCCGTCTCACTTTACATGCAATCATACAAATCGCTGTTTATAAATTGCGATCGCGCAGTCAAAAGTCCTTACAAACATACTTATATCGTAGCATTTTTAATTTAACTACTTAACATTAATAACCTAGGTAATTTAAAGAGGGAGAGCATCGGCACAATTGGGCCAGCTCGACCTGACAAATACCACGGCCTTACAGAAAACCGGCGTAAAATAAAGCTTGCGTTGTTTCACTTATTTTACGGAGTGAATGAGGTTACCGGAGGCCCATGGAGGAGATTGAGGATTTTACGGACCAAGAACGCAAGTGTCGTGAGTGTCCCATGGGCGAGCATCCGTTACGTCTGCTCGTTTATGGTCCCTTTTTATTTAAAAAAAACGTTTCTCTTGAATGTGCATAGTATAAATTAAAGGCTATGACTGCGATATAGAATTCTTGAATGACTTAATGCGAGTCGGATTAATCAACTCTACATGCGCCAATAAGGAAGGGTCCAATAGAGCGATCGTAAGATCATCGAGGTCAACGCTGTAATGGCAGCGGTCAATAATGATAATTTAACATATGAACTAGCCGGCAATAAATATCAATTGGCTCGGTTCGAAAGATGTTTGTATTATCAGCAGTATTATAGCGACAAACAATTACAAGGCACTTTGGCACAAAAAACATATTATTTGACTTTGGAATATTCAATCAAAAGTTTTGCTGTGTAGCAAGTTAAGGCTATATTATGTAGTTTAATTTATTTAGTAGATTAGTCAATGACATTAATTATTCACGCAAACTTTATGGCAGAAAACATTTCGGTAATGATGTAATCTTCGATTTTGTTTATTATACCGCAATCAGATGAATGCGACAAATGGGTGTAAACATGTTTTTCTATAAAGGTTTTAGTTTATTTATTTACGCAAAGACTTTTTGGATTGGCTAGCTTTAAAAACGTCTATAACTGCAAAGCTTTCTGAGAAACAATTCTAAAAAACTGTTCTACTCGTATTCCATTTATTGTCTTACTACAACAACGAATATACCGTGACATACTTAATTTAAGCCCTGACTTGACACCAGAAAAGGTTGGCACTTGGCATATTGGATTGGATTGGAGCTGAATCTTATTAATAAATGCACAGGGAACTTAGTCAAGGACTTCTTTAATTATTATTTTAATCACGAAATTCGATCCCTCCTTCGAAGTTCGGAAGAATAGCTTATCCGTTGTGTAAATATTTTCATTAGTAAGGGGGTTAGTCGCTAAACCACGTGGTTACTCCCATCTTCCATACACTTAACAAAGTGTATGGAAGATGGGAGTAACCACGTAAGAACTTCGTAATCGTTCTGACATTGCACTTTGTCTAAGGCCCCAGGACCGGGAAATATACGCATACAACGGTGAGCAACTACAAGACCCGACATTTCATTCGCTTCACATTTGAAGTAAAAGCCCATCCAGACTCTTGACAATATGTTGTTGAGGACAGTTCACCGCCCTCTTCTAGCTAGACTCACAGTGAGACGACGTCTAATGAAAATTCTCGATGTAAGACGTTTAAATATTTGTAATTGACTTACTTGGTGAGGCTGGGGGTATGACTGATGCTCGCGGCGGCGGCTCGGCGCTCCGCTGCCGCGTCCACCATGCCTCTGCATTACCGCGAGCATCACTAACTAATCGCCACCACCACGCAACCACTACACACTATAACACATTACAAATAACCCTCGATCCGACACCCGATACGCGAATATCTAGTTACCCTCACTGTTCAGCTTCACAAAACACAATCGCAACCGCTTGCGGTTGATTTTATAGCATCTGGAACAATAGATATTACTCATTATTTTTTATCAATTATTTGGTAAGTAATTAAAGTAACTTCTTGGTTGGAGCCTGGACTATAATTTGGCTCTGAACCTCAAAGTCAGTATATATTTGTTTAGAGAACCAAATTTTTTATATGCGTCGACTGCTTGAATATTAGCCCGCCTGCAAAATTAGAAGAGTTGCAACACTATGTAAGTACAGATCACTGTACTTATTTCCTTTGTTTACAATATTCAGGGAAAGCGGGACTGTAATATTATATAGCTAGCTAATTGGCTTGGGAGGGTTATGTCTTCGAGCGCAAGCGCAATTTGACTTAAGGCTCTTATTAACGCCAGTGACTTTGAGCGTCAAGTCCCATACTAATTTTGTAGGCGACAAGGGGGTATCGCGCCGACCGGTGAGAATTTAAATCGGATAAAAAATCGCTATAATTATTTGAGGCAAAATTTTCGAAAACTAAACCTTTCCTTTCCCTTTTCTCCAAAGACCTTTCCCTGAAAATCATGTTTTACTTAAAATACTGAAATAATTTTCACACTCGTGTGACTTATAGTAGAAGAGAGAAAAGGTTTTAACTTTAAAAAAAAAGGGTAGACTTAGCATATTATATTTAAATCAATATTTAAATAAAATTTTCAATTTAGAACTCCAATTTTCAGTTCTATCCAGCGCTCAACGCCTTAAGCTTGAAATGAATCAGATAGGGTTGAAATTCTGGGACTCTTCTGAGTTCTGAAGGGTTCCTGTAAATTTTAGATACGTTATATAAAAGTTGGCCTTTGTGGTAAGGTATAACGGCAGATTCTACTACGCGGCACGATCCTAGGTTTAAAGCTTAAAGGTAATTTTGCTACTTTTCTAGGCTGGCCATTCGCCTGGCTCATAAATGCCTCTTACTGCTAGTTTGGTATGCAGGAAATACGAGGCAAAAAAATTTATACACTTATACGAGGGCGGCACTGAAAATTTCGGGATTCAAGGAAGTGACACAACATTACTATTTAAAAATGTATTTATTGCTTTTCGAAGTATTCTCCGCGAAATTTGACACATTTTTCCATACGATGGAACCAATCATTGAAGCAACCATTCCATTCGGAAGTTGGGGTCTCCAAAATGGCCGTTTTGTAGGCGTCCACAGCTTCTTCAGGTGATGAAAATCTCTGACCACGCAATTTATTCTTTATTTTAGGGAAAGTATAGAAATCATTAGGGCTTAGGTCGGGGCTGTACGACGGATGGTCTAATAATTCTATGATTTCTTGCTCTAAAAACTCTTTTGTTCTGTGCGCGGTGTGAGAACTCGCATTGTCGTGATGGAGGATGATGCGGCGGTTGCAGTTCTCTTTACGGAGTTCAGAAACGACCTGTGGCAAACATATGTTAGCATACCATTCTGCATTAACCGTTCTTTGTCCCTCAAGAGGAATAGTCGCAACATGGCCGGTTTTGGAGACAAACGTGGCCACCATTTTTTTGCAACACTTCGTGAACGAACAATTTTTGTTGGCTTTAACTCATTTTCGAACACCCAAACTCGTGACTGGTTTTTTGTTTCGTTTTTTGTTTAGGGTTCGTACGCGTATATCCAGGATTCGTCACCTGATACGATGTTGTATACAGCATTTGAGGTTCCTGCGTGGAATCTTTCGAGAGTTCTGACGCACCAATTAACGCGAGCCGCTTTTTGCTCTTCACAGAGCAAATGCGGTATCCATCGAGAAAACAACTTTTTTACACCTAATTGTTCATGCAAGATTATTTGTATTTGACTCATGCCAATGTCTAAAGTTGCCTGAATTTCGCGGTATGTCACATGTCGATCTTCCTCAATCAGCTTACGCACAGCATCAACGTTTTCTTGGGTGACTGCAGTTTTTGGACGACCTTGACGGGGATCATCACTGAGCTTGACACGTCCACGTTGAAATTCAGCAAACCAGCGATAAATTGGGGTTTTGGATGGGGCTTCATCATCAAATGCAGAAATCATCCGGTCAACACACTGTTTTTGTGTTAAACCACTTCGAAAGTCATAATAAATCATCGCTCTAGAATTCTCTCGAGTTAATTCCTTTTTCTCAACGACTAAACAAGTTTGACAAGACCTTGTGACAAGACCGAGAATCTTTTTTTAAATAAATAAACGGTATTCGATTTTTAAAACCAAGGAGTTTTAAATTAAAAAGATTTTATATGACAGGAACAGTGGAAATATTCCATTCCCGATACTTTAAGTGCAGCCCTCGTATTATACTGACAAAATGTCGTCGTGGTCGTGGCATGGCGACTTTCAATGCAAATTACATATTTGCTAGATAGATGTTGCCCACGACATCGTACGCGCAAAAGGAAATCTCGCGGGAACCGTACATTTTGCCGGGATAAAAAGTAGCGTATGTCCTTACCCGTGGTCTACTCTATATATGTGCCAAATTTCATCAAAATCCGTCCAGTAGTTTCGGAGCCTATTCAATGCAAACAAACAATCAAATTTTTTCTTCCTTATAAGTTTTAGATTGATTATGATATCCGAAAGTGATACGCCATACCGTCTCCCTGTTCTCATCACTACTACTTAAATTACTATAGTAAATTCTACTTAAGATGACAGTGGACTATGACTAGTTTTGCCCGAGATTTCGTGCGCACAAAAGAGAATTCCGGGAAACCTTTCATTTTTACGCTATAAAATACTTTATATTATGCGGAAGGACATAGACTACTGCCTATGTCCTTCTCCGTGGTCTACTCTATATCTGTGCCAGAATCAGTCCAGTAGCTCCGATACTACTGGACTGATTTTGACACATATATAGAGTACACAATGCAAACAAACATTTTAATTTCAAAGTCTTTTATTGCCAACAATTTACAAAAACAAATATTACCTCGTAATAATATTTTATATTAGTGTAGATAACTAATTGTCCAAGAAAATGGGTGCTGAAATACGATTTATGAGTTTAAAACTTGAATTTTTTATATAAGTTACTTTGAAGAATCTGATGAAATGAAATCGAACTGTGTTTAAGTTTTTTTTTAATTCACCCCCGAGAAGGAGTGAAAAAAAATAAAAAAAAAGTTTTTTTTTAATTTTATCAAAACGTCGTGTTAGAAAAAAACCTACAAATAAAAGTTGTAGTGCGTAAAATTTTACATCAAAAAGTTCTCATAACTTTTTTTCCTAAAATTGAAATTAACTGACATAAGGTTATACTTATCTAAGAATTCATACAGTCATAATTTAACTTTTGTTATTTTTTTTGTTGCTTTTTTTAAAGGTATTTGAACTAATTATATTGATAAAAATATACGATGTATCCGGTGTAAAGAGAAAGGCAACGATACCTATGTTTTTAATGCATGATATACTCATAGATTTAAAATGTATACGTAAATGCATTTTATACGTTTCGATAACTGTAAACTGTTTAAAATAAATTTAAAATAAAATGTGGAGTGGATGTTGTGGATGTTCTTAGCGCTACATATTATGATGTGAGCCGTAATTGTAAAATCGTGACAATTTTTATGCTATTTTGATGGTCTTTTTTCGAGGAGAAAATAATCTTCATAAGATCATCCTAAAAACTCTCTTGGGGGTACGAGGAGGGATATGTGGAGATTTCTACCCACTAAAAACCCCTCGGTGGTCCGCTTCAACGCTATTGGAGAACTCTGGGATCTCATCTGAATTACGCCAGTGCTCTCCATGCGTTCATGTTTTTCATTCATACCCATTCACAAGTGCTTATGAACAGCGAGACAAAACATGCTGTTACTATACAAGAGTTGCATTATGTAGGGAGAGCCCTCCACTCTTTCCACTTACAACTTTTGAGTGGTACCTTTCTGTTTGTCGCTCTGCAGTCCCTTTTTTAAGCATAACAGCTTCACAAAAAGAAATTATAGCGTTTCATACATCTTTTCTGTCCAACATCTTTACCACAACTGGTAAAGACAAATCTTCTCCAACAAAACTTTTGAGAATCTGCCGCTCAGTATGTCATGCTGGGTACCATTCAAAAGTGTGCTGCGCAGAGTCCTTATTGGCGTCACAGAGATGGCAATGAGGTGAAGGCTGTTTTCCTATTCTAAAGAGATACTCACTGAAGCAAGTCCAGTGAGTATCTGAGTCAGTCGAAAAGTAATGGAACCTTCTTTTCTATTCATCCAAGCGTGTATGTTTGGGAGTATTGCTGTCACAACCCGTTGCCTAATAGAATTGGGCTCTTGAAGACAGTCGTACTATTTATGCAAAGCTCTGTCTCGTTCTCTCACGGAGTTCTTTGATTCCACCACCAGATTCTATGTCAACCCTAGCATGAAGTACAAGGAGTTGATGATATACTCTCGCGTTTATTTAGGCAAGTATATCTAGAGGTAGAAATGGAGAAAGGATATAAGCTACCTCATAGGAGATAGTCCTATGGACCATGGACAACCCTAATTAAAACACTACGTTGGGCAGCAAGTATTTTTCGTCCAGGCTGCGAGTTTTGACCAGTTTATTCAACCGAACGGGGCGCCGTACAAAACAATCGATCGAATGACAATAGCGTAATGCCGGCTAAGCTCCTCTCGTGGACTGCTTAGGTTTGGAAGTATACACCGCAAATCTCCAGCTACTCTATGTATTCTAAATGTTCAGTAAAACTCCATCGCCTATCAGTCAGGCCCAGATATCGCAAGTGTAGTCCAATCTGTATGTTAACGTTTTTTATTCTTACAACAGATTCTGGTATAGAAACTCTACTCCGACCTGCGTGACAGGTCAGTAGGTGTTCCAAGCCATTTGCTGTACATCTTGAACTATCACATTATCGGAACTACTATCTTGAGGGAAAAGAGTTTATATAATCCTCGAAGTGAATAAAGGATCTAGGCGCTCAGTTATAGGTGGAACCCAGGGTCGCAGTTTATTTAGCACTATATTATATGGCATGCGCTATGCGCCATGGGTCTTTGTCTAAGCGTTTTATGAGTTCTGTCCATGCTTTAGACTTCGCCTCAATTATTGCAGTTTGCAAAGCTATGCATGCACTACGATATGATCTGTATGATACAAATATCTGTCGTTCTGAAGTCTGCCTCCGTCTACCTCTAGTTCTAAGATATATGATATATGTATATATATACTATGCCGCCTAGCAGATAGGCAAGTCCTGCGCAACTGTGATATATACTCCGACCACCAATATGCCGATTGTTTATGTACCTGTTTAATTCTGGGCATCGCTGTGTCGCATAGAATTATCAAAATTTCTTGTAATCAGTTTGTATTTCTTTCAGGGTCAGGCTGTTGGTATGTATTTTCAGACCAGTCGACAACGTGGGCAGCAGCAATCAATTTATCTTTATCTAGCTTTTTCAGTGCCCAGCCCAGAATTCGCCGAGGGCATACTTACAGGAAAATTTATATTTAGTGTGATGTGACGATGGTCAGATAAGGTTACGATACCCTTAATTACTCTCCATTCTATAACTAATCGCGCAACCAAAGCCGTGGCTCATGACAAGTCAACAAGCGATTCTCCTTGCCACCTTACGCAAGTACTTACTGATCCTTTATTAAGAATGTAGAGACTAAGATCAGTTGCCCAATGCATTAGTACTCTGCCCTTTGCATTATATCTGGAATTTCCCTATGTTTGAGAATGTGCATAAAGTCGCCTAGGACTAGAATGGGTTCTGGATGAAATTGTCGAATAAAGTGTTGAACACCTGGCCTAAATATAGGTGATAAAAGTCCAAACTACAATTAGGCGACACATAACATCCTATGACTACTAAAGGCCCCCATTTTACTGCAACGATACCTGGATATGTTTAACATTTGGCTAGACGGATCACCACCTTTACCACCCCAGTATATGGCAACTAGGTTAGAAGTATCTCCGAACTACCTTGGATGAGCTGGAATACGATAGGGCTCTGCTACAACAGAGCTTCTATCAACCTCACTACTGCATTGACTTCCGGTGTGTCCTACCTCCAGGTATCGATTGCATTGCAGCGGACGAGCTGGTATTAACTAGACCCTTTCCTAACCTAACCCAACCTACTAACAACCTGCCAGTACTGTTTATTTTACCAGCTACGGCTTACCGACAGCGAAACCAAACCATACCAAGTCGTTTAGGATGAAAATAAATATCACCCACCCTAACAATCAATCAATCTTCAGTTTTCAATCCTCTAATTTAGAGATAGCTTCAGCAACTTTCTGTTTAGTATCCGATTGGTCAAGGTCTTAAACCTTTAGCTCTGCCATTTTTGTCAGCCGTGTCACACGCACTGAAAAATCCGAAAGAGCGGCTGTAACCTTTCTGCAAGTTTATCAGCTTTTTTCACGTTTTTCAATCCTGTTACTTCTTCTAAAATTAAGCCCCCATTTATGGCTTTTCTTTGCCTCACTTCCGTTATCCTAATATCCGCTAATTTAATGCGACTTTTAGCTGCTGCCTCAGCATACGTAGTTAAAATTCCTATCGTAACTGTTATTCTAACAGCTGCAGTTTTTGGTGCTTTTGGAATTTCCTACTTTTTGGACTTTACTCCTTAAGAATCGATTTTCATATATGGCCCCCGGTATGAAAAAAATATGAGATGTAAACTCGTTACGTTTTCGTGCGCAACCTATTCTGCGCACCTGTCACTTTTTTTCACATGGCGCGAATTTTTGAACTCAAATCGATCGCTAAAGTTTTTATTCCTTCTGAGGGACGTGTTTTACTTTTTAGAGTAAACTCCAGTCGTGCGTCGGAGCTGACACACACTTTTTTTTTTCTTTTTTATCAGATTGTGTGGCTGCTTTCTTATTCTTCCTTTTCGTATTTCTACTAATAACTTCTGACCAACTCATATTTGGTCGTGGTTGTTCTAGCTCTGTTACTTTTGTCGGGCCAAAGACTTCTGTATTTTCCAGACTTCCTCCAGACATATTTTCCTTTCTTTTATGATTCGAACCTGCCTTAGTATTGTCTGCTGACAATTTCTTACCCAACACATTATTACTTAAAGGAGGTCAATTAATTTCCTTAGGATTTATTTGATCCATTATGTAAGCAAGTTTACCCTCAACAATAGCCTGAACTCGTTCCACTGTAACTAATAAAACAATAAATCTGCTCCAAGCCTATCTATTTTTAAGTTTAACGAGTCCAGCTCTGCACGGAAGGTATCATTCTCTCGTTCTAGTTGATCTAAACGGTCACTAGTTGATCTTACAGCCAATTCTCGAGTTGCTGCAATTCAGCAGTCCTAACAGAAATTCTTAGAGCTTGAGCTAAGACAGAAGAGTTGAGTTTTCAGACACTATATATTTTTGTCGGGAGGTCTGATGTAGGCTGCTTCTCCATCTCTTTTGAAAATAGTTCCAAGTTCGGCACTACTTCTTTGGTGGCGTTTGGTGAAACCCGAATTGGTTTCACAAAACCGTCCTTGTCAACAGCTAATCTTCTTTTAGAAACACCTGTATCACCACTTTGGATTTTTTCTTACGCTTTTGTTCTGTTTCTTTCTGTTTCCGTTCCTTCACTGTTTTGTAAAATAGAGTGCTGTGTTTGCGAACAGCTCTCTTCTTTTTGTTCACCCTATTCTTCTTTTTGTATATTAATATTTAAATTTTTATGCATATTTGTTCCCACGTGAATAGGGGATATAAAAAGTCTATCTAGGTGGTGCCCCCTGCACCTAGATAATCCTATTTACACTGAGAGGACGGGCGGTATCCCAGGTTGGCCCTTAACGACTGATGAACTCCACAGCCACTAACACGAAAAGCAACCCGAATTGAGGTTTTTTTATAGAGGTGTGCTCCTCATAGTCAGGCCGGCTAAGCCAAGACTATCCAGGTGCACATGCTATCTCTCTACAATTAGAGTAAATGGTGCATCCTGTAGCAGAAGTCCCTGCTGTTAGGCAGAACTTGCTACTTTCTATCTTCGTAATTTACTCTACCCCGTACTAGCAAGACTTCATAAGTGACCAATACAAATACACTACTCCAGAACATCTCAAACTTACACTTAGCATGACCACCGCAAAAACGGGCTGTGCCCCGAAAGAATAGACGAGATGACAAACACGAGCCGTCATCCCATCCACTCCCCCGCAGACAAAACCCATCTCTAAGGTAGTCATGTTACGCATGCTGTATTTTGGTCAACTTGGTTGGCAATTATAACATTAGTTGTGAGTTATAAGAAAACATCAGCTTTCTATAACTACTAAGGAATGAATAAGGAGGCATAAAAAGAACAGAAGGTATGATGTTTGTTATTAAATATACTCTAATAACAAAAACCATAAAAAGCAAAGTAGGTATGAATTCCGGTATGAGTGTAATGAGGTATGAGTGTAAATAGATGACAAGATACATAATATTATGCTGTTTTTATACATTTTTTTTGCTTGTCTCCCTAATTTGAGACACAAAACTAAAGAAAACTTATGTAACACATCTTAAGCGTCCAAGTTTTTATGATTATTTATTTATAGCGAGGATATTTAATTAGAAAATGCATAACTATGAGAAAAATTATCTAAATGTAATCAACTTATATTATCAAGATCAATAATGAAAAAACGAAGGAAGTATAAATGTTATTAACATTTTATAACAATGACTTTTAACAACACCACGAATACCTACAAATGCTCTTTCATGAGATCATCGATACAGTAAATAAATTTAAATATGACTCACCATTTATATAGCAGTTACTGAAAGACTGTATAGGTTATCATTTATTATCAGTGATAATAACACAAATGACATGTACGTCATAGATAGCACAATAATTATTGGTGTATTATTTCCCAAAATATTACCTTAATTATAATAAATTCTAGTTATACACAGATAAACTTAAAATATATTCTTATGAGCGTTTGTCATAAATCTATAAATTAAAAATAAACTAGTTTCAGTTTGTACTAAAAGATGAAACAGAAACAACAAAAAATTTATGTAAATAGATTTCGTCCAAAATCACAACTACTAATGCCATCTATGAATGGTAATTGACATTTCGAATTTATACGCAATAGCAAATAACGTAACCATTCTAAAAAGGCTTTATTATGAACAAAACATGTTGTTTAAATAACAACTATTAGAAAATGAAATTATATGGAACGAAAAGTATAATAAATTTAAATATTTTATCGCTGATGAAAATGACAGTGACATTTGCGGCATAAACAATACCAAAGACAGGATGCAAATAACAGTAGCTATAACTTTGTAAAGTAGTGTGTTTTGTATAAATACAAAACCTATTTAAAATATTACATTTCCTAAAAGTGTAACTAAAATAATTTCGCATAAACCAATTTTTTGTAAATATTTCATTACAAAACAAAGAATATGTCAAGAAAATGTAGCAAGTTTTTATAATTACTAGCGTTATTACAAAGACACCCAGCATAAAAGATGAACAACCAAGAACAATCTGTGTGACAATGTCTGCATCTGTTGACTAAAATTTGAAACCTATTTAGCTTTTAACAAGGTCAACAGTTTTCATCAACTTGTAGTCGACAAATATAATTATACATTAGTAAATAATAACTAAATTAGTTAAATCATTCTGTCTTTATTCAAAAGAAAAGTGTTTATTTCCGCGAAAATGATCAGCACTTTGTTTTTCGCAATCACAACGTTACATGAACATGGATGACCTAAAATGCGAATACGTAAAGAAAAAAAGATGCATAAGATGGTCTCAAGAAATGATAGTGGGAAAATATGGGAGTGACCAGAGCTTTTATTGTGCCGAATCAAACATGAAAGTGTAAACTCTCGTTTAAAGATTAGTGAGTGCTCGAATATCAAAAGTGAAAATGTGATGTGTCAAACTGATTGTTTACTTCGCGACAGACAGGTGACTGTGAGTGGTTATTAGAAGTGGTTCGCGAGGGCGGAGGGTGACGGACGGTATGTCGAGCCGTTCGAGTTCCCTCAACGGCGGCTACGACGCTGCCGAGCCCGCTGTGAGGCTCTCGGTTCGCAAAGATCTGTTCCCTCGGGACGGACTTTCCGATGCAGCCTCCGACTCGGAATCGGAACCTCCGCAGGAGGATTTCGACAGAGTCTCTTGTGTTAAACTAGAGACAGATTTCGAGCAGAGTATTGATGAAATTGCTCACCAGAAAATGAAGGTGATCAATGGAGCTCTACCGTCCGCACCTCGGTCGCGCCATAAAAAACACAAGCAGCATTCAAAACGTGACAAAGATTCAACTCCTAATGGTTGTCTTCCTAAAGAAAAGAAAAAGAAGAAAAAATCACATGAATCACATAAAAGGACGCATTCTTCAAATAGTGTAGTGTCACAAGTTAAGGGTGGTAAAAATTTAAACTTAGTGAGTAGTAGTGAGTACCAGGAAGAAGACTTAGCCGAGTGTGAAGAAGAAGAGAGTGAGAGCTCGGACGATGAAGTGTTAAATAGTATGAAGTTACCTGTAATTAATATATCAAGGCAAAGTGGCAAACCATACAGCCATGAACTTAGTCAATTATCATCCAAAAAGAATAAAAACAAGGACTCCTCTAAGGAACAAAGGACACATATAGTGATACCCTCTAGTGGTAAACCGCGTGCCATGTTGGGTCTCTGTAGTTCGCGTAGTAAAAAGAAATCTAAGAAGACTGAACGCGCAGCTGTTTACAGAAGCCAGATTGTGGATTCAAATACCAAACTTAAGATTAAGATTAGAAGAACAAGAGAACAGGACACTGTACGTATTTATCTTTATGTTTGTTATGTTTTGATTGGCAAAGACCTATGGAATATTATTCGCAGGCAGTGGTAACTAAACTGGAGGAGATGTTTTCTGAATATAAACAATATGCATAAATTATATAGATAAAGAAGCTAATTTTTAATTACCTGAGTTATTACAAACATTTAAAAGAGTAGAATTAGAATTGTTACATTACTATAATCAAATTGGCTAGAATGTATTAGCAGTCTGTTAATAAAACTGGTGATACTATTTTTAAAAAATGTCCTATTAGATATTTTGTGGCTCTTTTCACAATTTATTATTTTCTTTAAGTAAAAGGTACTAATACTATCCTATAGATACATTTAATTTGCTTAGTGTTTGCATCAGGTGGTGGTAACACATAAAATAAAAAGTTACCTTTATTAATATTTTGAATACTAAATAATTCTAAATACTACAAATTCAAATTATAGCCTTGAACTTGAGTAATTATATAGTTCTGTATATGTGCAGGTTTAGCCCTAGAAATTATTTTTCATAGTTTGCTAAATTTTAACAAAAAGATCTACTACAAAAAAGGAAAATACATTTAGAAATGAACATCAAAAAATTAACATCATGAAATAATACTTAATTATTAGATTTCCACAAGTGCCAAAAAGTTGAGTAAAACATAAGTCCATTAGTTATATTTACACTTTCACTGATACAAATGTTCTATGGAATTCATTGAAGCTTTTTCCTTATGCGTATAGTATATTTTGGGTGCAAGAAAAATATTATGTACTAAGTTTTATTCATAAAAGAACTGTAGAGTAAGTTGTTAAAATACTATCTATTAGTCTACAGAAATGCTAAGGTAAGGCAGTAGCTTATTGTTGCATTAGAATTTTACAGTAAGTAACTAGACAAAACATTTGTGAATGTTACAGAACAGAGATACCAATAGGTTGTTTGCTACAAAAGCAATTCTTCTCAGATTTATTCCTATAAATAGCATAGATACCTGGCTATAAGCAGGAGAAGAAGACATATATCATCATCAAATATTTTAATATGTAAAGCAAAAACTTTCAGGTGTACCGAAATGTGCGAAAGCTTTTATGAGAATTGTGTAAATAGAGGACACCACATAAACAACAAAAACTTTAACCATGGTATGTGGCACGGTTTTTGTGGAGGAAGGTCTGCAGAAAGCTAATATTTTTTTAATAATGTTTAGATATAATAAAAATAAAATTAATAAAAATAACAACACACACAATCTCATATTATTAATGCACACTACCATCTGTTTGATAGATACAATATTGTTACATTGACATTTGTCTAATAACAATCTATCAAAACATTTACATTTCTTTTTTCTATATAAGAAGCAAAAGAACTCTTATAAAGTTCAATCTTAATAAAAGTTATAATTTGAATTACTATGGGCAAATATCAACCACACAGCGACCTCTAGTTGTTCCGTATTCTCCATACAACATGCTAATGAGTATATTAATTAAATAACTTTAAAGTATCTATTTTTTTAAACTCGTAATGAAAACTTATTATTTGGTAAAAATATTTTTCTACAATTATTACGAATACATAACTATATCCTATTAAACTAACAACTTATTTAATGGCAAAGGTGATGTCCGAAATTGACCCAGAGTCGACTGCAATGAAATGTTTGCCAATGCCACTTTAAGTAAATCATATTTGCTGTCACCAAAAGGGCAACCCCGAAAAACGTAATGTATTACATATGTTAGTCGATGTATGTGTAGTTTTTAGTGTTGAAAATGTGGGTATACTCGTACATATTACGCTTACATTTTCATGAGGAAGTTCCGTAATTGTGGAGGCAGAAACAAAGCTCTGTTTCAACTCCAGTCTATGCCTACACATACCCATACAACAGCAACCTAAATACAAACACCTACAGTTCCTACACCAACAAATATAATGTAGGTGTAGATGACACCTACATCTCCTCTTACTATGATTTTGGATTTTATTCATGCTAATAACTTCTATACCTGGCGTATTTCAAGGTCATCCCTTTGGTGTCATTAAATATGATTTAATGTGAACCCATTGGCAAACATTTCATTTCTGTTGATACTGGATTTATTCAGTATGAATTTTTGGACCATGCCCTTTAATACCAATACCTCTTCTCTTACAAGTAAAATTGGCTTTAAAATTGACTTTGAAATTTATGTAGTTTAATTTTTCAATATTCAATAATAGTCCTTATTGTATCCAAAAAAAAAAAACAATCTTACAAAAGATATGTTATTAAAAGACTAAGATTTGAATGTTCAATCAGTTTTCACTTTAGGCCTAATATAAATCTGTCCTTACTCTGAATTAAGTTACATTAATATGGCAGATGGCTAGTATAATTATGAAGTGTGCCGGGGCCACCAACTAGATTTGACACTTTGAAATGGAAATCACATAAATCTTATTATGCGACGAAAGAAAAAACAATATATAACTTAAAAAATGCGCAGTTTCCAGGGATAATACACAGCTAGATCCATTTTTCTCGCCCAAAACTCCCAGATAACTAAACTTTATGGAAAAACTTGCAGCCATTTCCGAGATTCTAATTATATACAAGATTTGCTCGTTTATAGTAGGATAGTTTATAAGATTTTTAAAAAAACATTAAGTTGTCAATGTCAATGTTTTACTGTGTGTACATTAATTATTAAATAAATAAGATCTAAAATTCAGAAATTGACATCTACATCTTGACTGAGAATTAACAAAAACTTTTAAATGCTCCTAGATATATAAATAAAGATAATTTGAAGGTTTCTTTGCAGAGAAATGATTTTTATACAATTCTCACTTCTCTTTTTCAGGTCGTGCCAACACCGAAACTAATATCTGATTTAGGGCAAAGGAAATCGAAAAAGAAAAGGGCCTACTCCCCAGCTCCTAGTAACAGTTCTGGTGAAGAGTATGATCCGGCTAAAGGCGATACGGCCGCTTCAATAAGCGTGGCTGCACCCAAACCAAGGCATACACAGCCGAAAACACGAAAATCGAACAATAATAACCCTAAAAGTAAAGGTATTATTTTAAATCTTTTGTGCATAATTTGATCACACATTAAGTCCCGATTTCACCGAACTTGTTAAAATGCGGTTAAAACTTGTTAAAATAATTTCTCCCTCTCTCGTCACTCGTTCAATGCTAGAACGCGACAGACTGGTCATAAACTGTAGCTCAGCCCTAAGCATCGGTTTAACGCGTTGGTGAAATTGGGGCTAAGCAACAAAACATCAAATCTTAATAAGTCTTTAAACATTCTGCAATGACTTTTTACTTTGCTTGGAATATATTATTATTATTAATGATCGCATTCTGAGGTGAATTTGTCGGTAGTCTGTTTATTAGAGCTATTGGTTCGATAACAAGTTTCTGAATAAAAAACTTAGTTAAACTTAACTGACCAATCATGAGGTCAGTTTATCGATTCTATAACTGGTAATTGACATAGCTTCTGATAGATGGAGATCTACTAGGAAATTTAGAGCAGTTGTTTGAGGCAAGCTGAAACCTTGTCCTATACTTCTCCTATTGTACCTCATCACGAGACTGTAGGTCTGGCTGGTCAAAAGCGGGGCTAAGTCAATATACAAATTTTTGAAAAGTGAATTTTTTATCCACAAAAAATATGTTTGAGGCAGTTTGAAAGCTTGATTATAGTATTAGTTAAATGTTTAAGGAGTTGGGGAAAAAAGCCAGATCATTTAGTCGGGGCTTTAACCTTGCCAGACCAGTGTCGTAATCGACATTTCTAAACTATAAGAGATAGAAACTTTAAGTTTGCATGCTTATAGATCATGTTAAAAACTCTTTAGGAAAATTATTTTGATCGAAATCGTAAAATAACTTTTGACGTAAATCAAAGAAAACCTATTGTACGTTGATACTTACGGAACCCTCCTTAGATATGTCGTGACATGCTCTTGGTTAGGTTTTATCCTAGATTCTTATACCCAGAGTTTAATGTTTAAGTTTTTAAGTTTATATAGTGTTTTTATTTTTTAACTTTTTTCCAATTTACTTTTAAATCTGGCAAGGTTAATGCCCCCACTAAATGATCTGGCTTTTTTTTCCCCAACTCCTTGAACATTTAACTAACACTATACTAAGGCGGGTCAATAAGTCCGTGACTTTTTGAATTTCTAACCTCCTTACTGAAAAAGCAACACTACTCCTGTCAACAGGCATCTGTCAGTTGACTCCTATCAAAATTTGAACTTGCTGCGTCAGTTAGTTTGTGTTTTACAGCTATCTTTATCAGACTATCCAGTAACTTAAGGAAACAATGGAAAAAAGTGAATTTCGTGTGCTTATTAAGCATTATTTTTTGCGAAAAAAAACCATTACCGAGACCAAGGCTAAGCTTGATAAATACTATGGAGACTCTGCACCATCGATTTCAATGGTAAAAAAGTGGTTTACTGAATTTCGTTGTGGCCGTACAAGCACTGAAGATGCCGAACGTCCTGGACGCCCAGTTGAGGTCTCTACACCCGAAACAATCGAAAAAAATCACGATATGGTGTTGGCCGACCGAAGATTGAAAGTGCAAGAGATTGTGGAAGCCATAGGCATTTCGCATGGCTCAGTGGTTTCAATTTTGAATGATCACTTGGGCATGAGAAAGCTTTCCGCAAGATGGGTGCCGCGTTTGCTCACAGTCGACCACAAACGCAATCGTGTAACAACTTCACAGGAAGGTTTGGCGTTGTTGAATCACAATATGGAGGAGTTTTTTAATCGTGGACGAAACATGGATCCATCACAACACACCAGAGACCAAACAACAGTCAAAACAGTGTGTTTCTAAGGGTGAATCGGCGCCAAGGAAGGCCAAGGTGGGTTTGTCAGCCAATAAAGTTATGGCGACTGTTTTTTGGGATGCACGTGGGATAATCCACATTGACTATCTTCAAAAGGGAAGAACAATTAATGGGGAATATTATGCCAACTTATTGGACAGCTTCAATGAGGATTTGAAAAAAAACCGACCTCATTTGGCCAAGAAAAAAGTTCTTTTTCACCAAGACAATGCTAGGGTGCACACATGTGCAGTTGCCATGGCAAAAATCCATGAATTGGGCTATGAATTGCTCCCACATCCACCCTATTCTCCAGATTTGGCTCCGAGTGACTACTTCTTGTTCCCAAACCTGAAAAAATGGCTCGGTGGAAAAAGATTTGACTCCAATGATGAAGTCATCTCGCAAACAAAGGCCTATTTTGAGGACCTCGACAAATCATATTTTTTGGAAGGGATAAAAAAATTGGAGAAGCGTTGGACAAAGTGTATAGAGCTTAAGGGGGACTACGTTGAAAAATAAAATGATTTATTTATCAAAAAATCTGTGTTTTATTCCAAAAGTCACGGACTTATAGACCCGCCCTCGTATCAAAATTTAACATTGCCTCAAACATGTTTTTTGGGGATAAAAAAAAATACTTTTCAAAAATTTGTATATTGACTTAGCCCCGCTTCTGACCAGCCAGACCTGCAGTCTCGTGTTGGGGTACAATAGGAGAAGTATAGGACAAGGTTGCAGCTTGCCTCAAACACCTGCTCTAAATTTCCTAGTAGATCTTGGGCTATAGATGGCGCTGTCACAGAAAAGAGTTTTAAAAAATTACTATGCTTTTCTTAGTTAAAGTAGTTTAAAACTCCATTTCACTCCCAAAGCAATAAACGTTTTGAAAAAACTAGTTACATTGCCTTATAGAAAAACATAATAAAGTTGTCCTTGATTTTAAAATTGAAGATTCATCTTGTGACTACTAGATGACACTTTTGGGATTTGGAAACTCTTCGCCACTTGAACTTACTTTCTCTAGAGTTTATGTAAAATATTCAGAAACCAGGCATAAGTATTAATTACTTAGTTGAAACTAAATCTAAAATATTTAAAAAATTACATTAATAAATTTTATTCTACTTAATTCCAAGGGGACAATATAGATCCCAGCTTATTTTTATAATACTTTAAACAATGAAATGTTTTTAGATAAAGCTCAAAAGACTGAAAAAAGTAGAGTAAATATAGAGCAAGCTAAGGATATTGGACCACAGAGCCCGTGGGCCAATGCCTTGCCTGAAGAAGTATTGACTAGGATCTTTGAATATGCTACTCAAGCTGGCTCTTTACCAACTATTGTAAGGTAAGCTAAAATATACAGGCTGTTTTTCATTCAGTGGCCAAACTTTCAAGAGTGAATATACTCTTGAACATAAGAAACTTTTACTATGGTATCATCTTTCGTACTTGAAAAAAATATCAGCTGTTTCCTACAAAAGTGCTGTGGCATAGATAGCACTTTTGTAGGAAACAGCTGTTTAAAAAAAATATATATTATTAATCAAAAAAAAAACTTTTTTGTCGCATGGAAATATTCAGACTTTTTTAACTAATAATAGGTCTTTACCTATGAAATTACCGTTCTGCAGTGCTGGCCATTTCAAATTAAAAAATTATTGTTTGGCTAAAAATTCTAATTTCAAATTAATTTTATTTTAAAAACATGGTATTCTTTTTCCAAAAGTAGTCATTTGTTTATTGATAAGTGTTACATTTTCATCGCATTTCAATCTTTTTCGTCATCATGGATACGTTAAAAATTCGAGTAATTATGGAATATGAGTACCGTCGTGGCAGCAACGCGGCACAAGCGGCACGCAACATCAACGACGTTTACGGAGCTAACACTACAAACTGGAAATTTCGACCTGAAAAATGAACCTCGCGGTCGTCCGAAGACTTTGATCGACAATGTCGAATTAAAGGCGATTGTGGAAGCTGATGATACACAATCTACGGCTGAATTAGCAGCAGCTTTCGACGTTAGCGTCAAAACAATATTGGTCCATTTGCGTCAAATTGGCAAGGTAAAAAAGCTTGACAAATGGGTGCCCCACGAACTCAATGATCGCCAGCGCGAATTACGCGTCGAGACGTGCCTTGCACTGCTCAACAGACACACAAATGAAGGAATTTTGAACCGCATTGTTACCTGCGATGAAAAATGGAATCTGTTTGACAACCGCAAGCGCTCAGCAAGTTGGTTGGATCCTGGTTCAGCACCTAAACGGATAACTTCTTGGCGGGAAAAAAATTCAATACCCGAGAGGCAGTACAAAATGCCTTTGAAGAATTTGTTGCCTCCCGTCCAGCTGATTTCTTTAAGAAGGGCATCAATAAACTGCCACTGCGTTGGCAAAGATGCATTGATTGCATGGGTGATTACTTCAATTAATACAAATAAAAAATACATGGAATAAATTCGTTAAAATTTTTTCATACAAAACGGCAACTTCATAGGTAAAGACCTAATATAAGGATGTGGTTTCAAATATGTGCTAATCTTTCCTAGAAGAAGTATATTCTGAGGTTTTCGGTATTTTTGGACACCTGCGACAAATACCTGTCTTATGTTATGTAATATTGCTGTTTTTGTGCCTAGTCTTTGGAAAATACAAAAAAAACATTATTACATCAAACCCCAAGATTTGATAGAAAACTATAAAAAATCAAAATACGCAGGCTACAGAGGAGCTGTCCGAGTGCTACTGAAGTACCCACATGATCTCAGAATACTGCACGAGCATTAAGCAAAGCTCCTGTAAACCAAATCAAGCAAAAATCATAAAAATTATTGTGTTATAATGCTTGATCTAACCAATACAGCCTTTTTTTACTAAATCGCCATTCATGATATTATGTCGAAAACTAAAAATGTCGAATAAAAATTAAAATCTGAGCACAGAATACATATCTGCAATCAGGGAGAGGCCACAACACTGCGTTGCGGCGTCGCAACGGCGTGGTTGTACTTACGTTGTGGAGGCCACAAGCAACGCAAAGTGCCTATGCCAAAATGAATGATAAAAAGTAGCCTCATATCCTACCCATGGGTCTGTCTTTATGTCTTTGCCAAATTTGTTCAATAGTTTCGTAGCCTATTCAATGACAACAAAAAATCTTTCCTCTTTATTATATTAGTGTAGAATGTAGATAAATAGATAGGAAATTTAGGGGGGTGGTATAAGTTAGTGAGGATGAAAAGAGAGTTTTATACATTACTATAAGAGCAAGAGAGAGCAGTGCGCGCGCACATTTTCTTTCTCTTATAGCCAGTGCATGAAATATATATATATCTCCGTTGTTCGTTTGCGAGTTTTACTTCAGACGGGTGGACTTAAGCACACTTGTTTTTTTTACTTACTGTGTTGGTTATCACAGATCCTTGTAGCCAGACAAATTCCTCGTATTCCAGTGCCAACATTTTCTCTGTACATAACATTTTTTCATGTAGGTAACCAAAGGAGGGATCAAGTGTCCCCACATTAAATAATACAATAATTTAAAAACGAATGTTAATTAAAGTGTTAAAAATTAATAAACAACTTTTTATGAATAGTAATTTCATATACTATTTACTGCTGTATAAAAATATGAGGATGTATCTAAAAGATTCAAAATGTCTGTCATTTGCATAATAGTTAATCATTATAATATAATTAGTTAATCAGTATAATAAATTATGTTTTCATATAAATTTTTCAATTTTTATAATCACTACATAGTAATATATAAAACAAAGTCGCTTTTTTTGTCTGTCCCTATGTTTGCTTACATCTTTAAAACTATGCAACGGATTTTGATGCGGTTTTTTTAATAGATAGAGTGATTTAAGAGGAAAGTTTATATGTATATAACATGCATAATATAGTAGAAAACACTGATAATTTTAGAGGTTTCTAATTTGATGTAAACACATTATGTATGGTATTTTCAGAAGCTATTCAGACGGATACAGTATGATCCTTATCAAATTTAATTCGTTACTCTAAGCATTTTATACACATTATAGTAATTAGTAGCCCTTTAAACCATACACTATACAGTTTTAATTAATATCTTATATTAAGAAGATATCGTAAAATTTATATTCAAGTGCAAAAAATATATATCAAGCGGTCTCGCACGTCGCGTCGAGGTGATAGGGTCCCATTTTTACCCATTGGGTACGAAATTCTAAAAAACATTTTCAATATTGTATACAGAAGAATATTGCAGTGAGTAGAGTTATTTGCTGAAGAAATTTTTCATCCAAGAACGCTATTCCACGTAAGCGAAGCCGCGGGCAAAAGCCAGTTCTTTTATCATTTAAAGCATTACCAGGAAAATAAAAAACCTCGCAATGTTGCGGGAAATCACAGCAATAAAATGAAATGTCAAATACCTGAGATTTCAATCACATCTTAGCCATTCGTAGTGTTGCTGCAAAGAAATAAAATAAAGCGCCGCAGTGCAGTTTTTTTTTTATTTTTCTGGTCAGGCTTTATATTCTTTATTCATAGTAATATTATCTTTTTTTTTCATTTTTAGATTAAGTAAAGTATGTAGACTGTGGTACAATGTAAGCTGTCGGCCAGAGTTTTGGAAGCATATGGATCTCGCTCAATACACGATTGAAAAGTTTAAAACTGATTACAAACTGGTGTGGATACTCGAAAACCGTCTGTCGCAGTGTCAAGTTCTCAATATTGGTATGTTATGTTTTATATCTGGACAGAACTTTAATGCCGCATGTTACTTATGTTATATGTACACCATTTTGTAGATGAACCAAATATATGATGGAGGCGGGATAGGGAATTATAAAACACCTGTCGTGTCTGACTAGCAGCATGTGAGCTAAAAGTTCACTGCACTTTGACCCACATGTATTTCCCCAAAAGAATGACGTCACTAAGTCTACTGTCAAAATAAGTATGTGAGGAGCCACTGCACTTTTATCCACATTTATTTCGCTTTATAACGTCACTATTTCCTGTCGTTGCAGCCCAGTGGAAGGTGTGCAACGTGTCGTGGGTGCTGGCGTGCGTGGCGGACTACTGCCCCGCGCTCGTGGAGCTCAGCTTGTCCGGCTGGAGCCGCATCACGCCGGACCAGCTGTACGACATCATGCAGGGCCTGCCCGCCCTGCAGCGGCTCGACCTTTCGCTTACGGTACAAAGTTGTGGTTTTTAGTTTTTTTTAAGGCCTTGTCTGTGTCTACAAGTTGACTAATATAGTTTTTCCTTGGCCTTCCCCTACCCCTCTTTCCTTCTATCTTTCCTTCTAATATTGTCCTCATGAATGTGTCAAGTCTTATAAGATGCCCAATCATTTTTTATTTTCTATTTTATAGGATAGGAAAGATGATTGGGCATATGGCCTATATTACTAAGAGATTATAAATCTTAATTTCATCATTAATGTTATGTTTTATGTAAGTTTGTTGTGTGCATAATTTTTATTTACTTACCTATATTATATTACTAATAAAAATATTCAAACAATAGAAAAGGTATTCAATGTTGCCGTCTTTGTCTGATACATTACAAGTCACAGACAGCAACATTTAATAGCTTATCCTTTATGTAAATATTTTTGTTGTTCTAATCTTCTTATGGAGATCGAGACGGGTAATCTATTAAAGTTCGTTATGAATGTCTTGTTCTATGTATGTAATTGTGTTAGTGTACTTTTTAAAACCACGACGCGAACATATAACGCTCCTCGTGTTTAAATTTGACGCGTCTTTGTATGTTTGTCTGTGACGTCGTATCTTCCAAACGGATGAACTGATTTTGATCTAGTTTTTTTTGTTTGAAAGCCGAAGTGATTGAGATGGTTAGTTATAATCATCATCATTAGCTCACATACTAAATTAGGAGAATACAACTTTTTTTATTTTTGTTTTATTGATCTAACGTCATAAATTTATGCAGTCGGAGACGGGCGGGTCGTCGACGTGCCTGTCTGCGGCGTCGATGGCGCGCGCGGTGGCGGCGTTCGGCGCGCGGCTCACGCACCTCATTCTCGCCAACAACAAGTTCACCGCACTCACGCAGATACTCACCTCCGTCGCGGTAAGTTATTTGTACTATTTGACGAGCTCTGTGGCATATTAAAACATCTTAAATGTATGTTTAGTATAAAAGTATAAAATCTATTTCCGTTGTCTGGTACCCGTGACACAAGTTCTTCGAGAACTTACCACGTGATCAGATTGAATTGGTGTGGAAGCGTCCATAGATATTATTTAATTTAATTTCAATTTATTTAAATACATGTAAAACTTACAGCTAAATTAATTCTATAGTTATAATTCTAGTATCCAGTCAGCCAATTATTCACTACTAAATTACATAACAAAAAATGCATTTTTGAATTATATAACTATTCAGTAATTTGTGTATACTACAGTCCACACCATAATCCTCCTCAAATTAGTGATGTAGAGTTGAGGAACGTTAGTGGTCAATGATATAGTGACATTGAATAAGAGCTATAACTCCTTTGTATACAGGTACTGACACAAGTTAGGGCAACATAATATTATGTCTGTATTCAAAAGAGTTAAGTTAAGAGTTAAGTTAAAACATTAGAAATGTGCGTAGTTTTCTGAGTTTTTTTTTGACGTGATAACGTCTTATAATTCGATGGAGCCGGCTGCACGCACGAAAAAACATGACTCATGTGTTACCAAGTACTGTTACCAAGTACCAGCGTTACCTCGAATTTTATTATTATTACTATTATTAATATTATTTTTATTATTATTATTATTATTATTGTTATTATTATTATTATTGTTGTTGTTGTTGTGGTTGTTGTTGACGTTGTCACGTTCAACTATCGTCAGTAAACTGACCTTACAGACAACCGATATTTTTTATCCGTATATTTGACAAGGCTTATGGTGCACGCTTGCTTCCGGAGCGGTTTCAGTACAGTCGATCACAATATTCAAGTTGTTGAACAGGTATTAGAGAAATATTTAGAATTCCGCAATATGCCATTGTATGTAGCTTACGTCGATTACAAAAAAGCTTTTGATTCAATAACACACAACAGTATCTGGGAGACTTTGATAACGCAAAATATTGAAGAAAAATACATAAATATCTTAAGAAATATGTATGCCAACAGTACAAGCAGTCACTCCAGATGGAGTCGGCACAAAAATTAATATAAACAGAGGCGTTGGGCAGGGTGACCCTATTTCCCCTAAACTGTTTATAGCCGTACTACAAGATATAATTAAAACCTTACCTTACTTACGTGGTCAATGAAAGGCATAAATATAGATGGAAATTTTCTTAGTCACCTCAGATTCGCCGACGACATTGTCTTGTTCTCGGAATCTGCAAAGCAACTAAACGGTATGATTAACGAACTGCAACAGGCCAGCGCAAGTGCGGCACTAGGAATGAACCTGAAAAAAACAAAAGTTATGACTAACCACCACAGGACACCCATCATGACAACAACACTCTCGAGTACGTAGAAAAATACGTGTACCTTGGGAAACAAGTTTCTTGCAACAAACGCAGAAATTCTGAAGTAGATTGAAGGGTTGAGATCACCTGGAAAAAATATTGGGCTCACAAAGAAATATTTAAATCTCAGCTCTCTCTTTGAATTAATATAATGGAATTTTATAAATAGTTTGAAATATTATTGTGTATTGTAACTAAATTGTTTGTATGGAATTAAATTAATCTTTATTATTATTATTATTATTATTATTATTATTATTATTATTATTATTTAACATATATTTGTCTCGGCTTAACCGGTAGAATGAAGCAGGTACGGGCGATTGCCAAGTATCCTGTTCATGTAGCGTGAAAGAAGTTTAATTGGTGTGAGTTGTAGGGAAGGATGAAGATGAATTAAGGAAGCGGCGGACTATAGAGCAGGTATCTATAACGATTGACTTTTGTAACTGTATATACGTGTTTTTGTGAAGGTTAAGGGATTTAAGTGCAACGGCAAGCGTTTTTGGAATAACGCCCGTTGAGGAGATGACTATCGGGATTATTTTTACTGTGTTTTGATGCCACATTTGTTTGATCTCATCTGCAAGCGGTATGTATTTTTGGATTTTTTCTGTGTGTTTCTGTTTCAGGTTGTTGGTGTTTGGAACGGCGATGTCTATAAGGTAAGTGGTTTTTTCAGATTTAATTGTGAGGGTTATGTCTGGTCTATTGCTTAGGATGGTACGGTCTGTGACGATATCGCGATCCCAGTAGAGTTTTACGGAGTCATTTTCTAGAACGTTAGATGGTTTGTATTTGTAGTACGGTGTATGTGTATCTATAAGGTTAAACTTGATTGCTATTAATTGATGTATATGTTTGGCTACGTTATCGTGACGGTGAGTATATTCTTTATTTGCTAGTGCACTGCATCCTCCGGTAATATGGTCTATTGTCTCAGTGGTTTGGTGGCATAATCTACACTTATCAGTTTCTATGGCTTCTTTGAGGATACATTTTGAGTAATTGCGAGTTTTGATAATTTGGTCCTGTATAGCTATTAAGAACCCTTCTGTTTCACTATAAATGTTGCCCTTAGTTAACCAACTGAATGACGCGGCTTGATCGATATGGTCCTGACTTAACTGGTACGGAAATTTACCATGTAGAGCCTTACTTTTCCATTTTTCTATTTTGTTTTCATCATTAATTATTTTATTTTTAGGGTTAAATTTGTCATTATTTAACTGTAGCGGTGTTCCAGAATGAGGTAAATTTACAATGGCTTTATGAAGTGGGCTTGTGTTAGCTTTTGTCTTGAAATAATTTCGGAGGTTATCTATTTGGGTGTAATGTAGATTTTTTATGTCTATAAAACCACGCCCTCCCTGCTTCCTCTTTATTGTAAATCTTTCAACTGCTGAATGGATGTGGTGAATATTGTGTTTGTAACAAGCGGTTCTGGTTGCGGTGTTGAGGGTTTCCAAATCAGTGTCAGACCACCTGATAATTCCAAATGAATACGTTAATATAGGGATTGCATAGGTATTTACAGCTTTAATTTTGTTTCGGCCTGACAGTTGCGTTTTTAAAATTGTATTTAGTCTGTGTTTGTATTTATTTTTTAATGTATTTTTTATTTCTTTATGATCTATAGCTGTATTTTGTATATAACCTAGGTACTTATATGTGTCTTTCGCTTGCATGCTGTCTATTGTTCCTTCTTGTAGTTCTAAGTTGAGTGGTTCTGTATGTGTATGTTTGCCCTTAAGAATGCAATTAATTTTACATTTATCAGTTCCGAATGTCATGTAAATATCAGCGCTAAATTTTTCCGTTAATTTTAATAGTTGTTCCAGTTGTTGCCTGTCAGGTGCGAAGAGTTTTATGTCGTCCATGTAAAGAAGGTGAGTGATTTTGATTTTATTGACTTTATCTATAATATATCCTAAGTTTGACCTATTAAGAGTTTTAGATAGAGGGTTTAAAGCTAAGCAAAACCATAAGGGGCTAAGTGAGTCGCCTTGGAAAATGCCACGCTTAATTTTGATTGGTAAGGTACTGACGGTGGTACTGACTGTTCTTAGATTGAGTTTAGTAGACCAGTTATGCATTATATATTGTAGAAAGTGAATTAAAGTATTATGAATCTTATATATTTTTAGTACATGTATCAACCAAGAATGCGGGACACTATCAAAGGCTTTTTGGTAATCTATGTATGCGTAATAAAGGTTCTTATGATCTTTTTTAGTTTGATTATGTATTTGGGCGTCGATGATAAGTTGTTCTTTACAGCCCATTGATCCTTTAGCGCAGCCTTTTTGTTCTTCAGGGATTATTTTATTATCAGTAATGTGAGTATTTAGTTTTTGTGTGATTATTGACGTAAGTAGTTTGTAAAGAGTTGGAAGGCAGGTGATTGGACGGTATTTAGTCGGATTTTTAGTATCGTTTTTATCTTTAGGCTTTAGATATGTTATTCCTTGCATCATAAATGGCGGCACTAATTTGGGATCCTTAAGGGCTGAATTGAATGCTTTGGTGATGTAGTGATGTGTTGAAGTAAAATATTTTATCCAATAATTTTGAATTTTATCTAGCCCTGGTGCCTTCCAGTTCAAAGTCTTCTTTATGGCGCATGTGACATCGTTATCATCTATTATAACTTCAGGCATTGGATTAATATTGTGACATTCACTTATTTCGGTATCAAGCCATGAAGCGTGTACGTTGTGATGGACTGGTTTGGACCATAGGTTTTCCCAATAGTCCTTAATTGTATCTGTACTAGGCGGTTGTATGATTTTAATATTTTCGGAGTTTAAATTTTGATAAAAGAGCTTTTGATTGTTAGTAAAAAATAAATTATCCGTTCTTCTAGAGTTACTGATTTTAAGTCGGCGGAGTCTTTTTGATTGTGCTTGTAGTTTTTGTTTCAGAGTATCTAATAATTCTACTATTTGATTTTCAGTGAGATTGTTGGGGTTTAATTTTCGTTGTTTTGTGTGGCTAAGATTTCCTTTAAGGTACTGTGTAAGTTGTCCAATTTCTTTTCGTAGTTTCTTGACTCTATTTTCAATTCGTAGTTGCCATTTTGGTATTTTCGGGTCTCCTGTTTTATTTGATATATCTTTTTCAGGGGGGTTATTTAGTTTAGTGTGTAGAGTTGTAGTTGATATTGCAGCGCAATAAATAGCACTGTGGATTTCTGTTAAATCTGGCGTTTCTTTCGCTTCTAGATGTTCTCCTATTAACTTGTTAAGTGAATTTACCGTCTTTATTATGTTGCGTGTAATCTGGAGTTTTGGTATTACCGGTCTAAGTGTTGGATCTGTATCGGCGTATTTGATTAACATTTCTGTAAATACTTGTCTAATTTTGTGATTCTGTGTTTGATCGACATCAGTTGTGAGTATTTCAGCGTTGTTTGTCTCTGGTGCTATTAGATTTTCTACAGTTTCAGAAGAGTTTGATAGAGTTATGGGTTGATTATTATTTGTGGGTTGAATTGTAGAATGTTGTAGATTCGGGTCGTTCGTTGCATTATGTGGGATGGTAAGAATATCGCAGGGGCTAAGCTGTGTGTCTATGCTACATATTGTATTGTTCTGGTCGTTGGAATAATCTAACGTATGCGCTACTGTATTTTTTATCTTGTCTCTTTCATGACTTGGTATTCTGTTATTGCGATGTATAACACGGATTTGATCTGCTAATCGTTGCTCAGATATGTGGCTTAGTTCAGGGTAGGACTCTGTGAATTTTTTATGGAGTGATGGTCTGAATGCTGTGAGGTTAGATTCGCATGATGTTATAATGTAGTAGCAACGGAGAAGTTCTCTGTTTATTTGATCAGTCCATTTCATCCGTTGTCTACTTTTTCCAGAGAGAGTGGTTGGAGGAAGCATTTCCTGCAAAACACTTCTTACTGGAGTGTTTGTGAGATGAGGCTGCGTATGAGTATTATGATCTACGATATTCGGATTAATGTATTCAGAATTTCTCGTAGACGGACTCGTGTCAGGAATGGGCACCGGATTAGTAGCTATTGCTTCCTGTGTAACATCGTCTGACAATGGTGATAATGTGGTGGATCGTGATGAGAATGAGTTATTGAGGATGAATGACTGCGGTAAAGAGTGAAGCGATGGAAACAAGCTGACGGATGAGGTAGGTGATGAAGGATATGAGTATGTGTTGCTTATTGTTTGGATATTAGTATTCTCTGCAGAAGTACTAGACTGGGCAGTAGGATGCGATACGGTGCCCCCCCCAGAATACGAGGGACAGCCCGGGCCCGAAAGCCCGGGGCGGGATTCTCCATTGCTTTTCGCGCCGGTACCCGCCTGGGGTAGTATATTTCTATTACGTAGTCGCATTTTTCTTTTAATATATTAAAACAAAAATAGGAAGAGTTAACGAAAAAGGAAATATAGGAAGAGAAGAAATAAAGGCGGTGAAAATTAGACAAACCAAAACCAAACCAAACCAAAAAAAGATGCAAAAACAATGGGTGATTAATAAAAAGGTGAAAGAAAGAAAGAAAGAGCCGATGATCAGCCACGTGAGTACCTCACCCCGAAGAGAGTGGGGTGGCGCACCCAAGTGTTGCCCGGGGACACCAACTAGGAGGGACCGGCTTCACCCCCTTATTATTATTATTATTATTATTATTATTATTATTATTATTATTATTATTATTATTATTATTATTATTATTATTATTATTATTATGGTGCACTTGGCATCTATGTCAGCCTCATAGTTTTATTCAAATTAATAAAGACATAATAATGTATTCAAGTGCAACCCTTCACATATAAAAAATATAAAATTTTTATTAAGAAACGGGCATGCGAAAGAGGCGATGCCAAAGTAATATTAATTTGTTCCCCGAACAAATTCTTCGGGAACATCCGTCATCTGAGGTCACGATTTCGGCCACAATCCACCAACAAGTGCATCATCAGTCTTCCGTAACACCGCAGTGAACACACTGAGGCGACTCGTTTTGCCCATTCATATGATTAAACCTGTTGAGTGGAACATGGCCGGAACACAACCTCATAGCTGCAACTAAACTATTTCTGGAAATATTAACGCTTTCAAACGATGGGCTCAGACCTGGCTCATTATTTAAAATCCTGTACCAGATACCCTTGGAGGTTGAACAATCAATAAAAAAAATCCACCTATCGATACAAATTCGTTTAGCTAGCTACTTGAAAAATCTCTGTAGAGTATGGTTGTATATATGAGCGGACATATCCCGGCCATCACAGATTGCTTCCTTGGCCAGCCGATCGGCAATCTCGTTGCTTCTCACGCCGATATGGGAGGAAGTTGCAGTACAGTCTCAGAAGAAACGGTATATTAAAAATCAATATTTTCAAAACTGCAGCGATTTGTAATATAGAACGTAGCAAGTTGCTTGAAAACGCTCCATACAAAAGTCGCCGAACCTATGATGTCACGCGATCCTGAAGTTTTTTGATTATATAGGTCGCTACAACTTACTGTAATTAATATTTTTGTATTTGATAAAAGTACACTTTTTTTTACACTAATTATGTAAAAAAAAATCCTACTTTTCTGAAACTTTGAAATGCATCTATTAACAAAACTACACATATAATAATATTTTTTTACAGTTATCAAGTTATAATAACTTTATATTTCTGAATATATAAATTAAACTAAATCTTTTACATGTAGTCAACTACCCTATTGTATAGTTCGTTGATTTATAATTCTGTATGTATTCAACAGTCGCACTGCGGGAACCTCGAGGTGCTGGACATATCGGGCGCGCTGGCGATATCGCACCCCGCGCCGATACCGCTCGAGGCGCTGCAGAAGGGCTGCCCCAAGCTGCGCGTGTTCCGCGCCGCCAACTCGCAGCTCGTGCTGGCCTCCGCCACCACATCACAACAGGTACAGTCCGCGAGGTCCAAGCTGTGCTCGCATTCACGTATAGCATAGATAGTGTAAGTGTGACGTAGGCCAACCCTTGCTTGACTTAAACTTGACTTGACTCGTTTTTTTTTACTGCATTTTGGCCACCGGCTTAAGGCGTGATGCGCCCCTTCTCGACGTCACCAGATCACTTTCTCACAAATTTCCTCCAGACGGAATAAAAAGTCACCCAGTATAGTATAGTCCTCCTTATTTTCGGTTTCGATTATGGAAACAAACAGAAGTCATTTGTCAGAAAATGGACTTGGATATAATGAATTTCAAATTCAATATTATGTAATGAGATTGTCGTGGTATGAAAGCATAGATATTTATTATTTTATAAACAGGGTTTTTGTAGCTTAGTTCGGTTATAATTTTCAGATAAGAGATCAAAGCCATAGCTCAAAGCCTACAACCGTTTCATCGCATCTAATATCAATTATTATCATCCAGATGGAGTCTAGCGGCTGGAGTCAACTGGAGGAGTTGTCTATAGCGGGCAACGCGACCGTAGAGCGCGAGGCCCTCGGAGAATACAGATTCGGCGACGAAGCGTTGGCGCGACTCGTGCGGGCCGCGACAAGACTCCGTCTGTTGGACTTGAGGAACCTACAGCGGCTAACTGACAGCGGCCTCGTGCGAGTGCCGGCGTGGGACTTACAGCATCTGTTCCTTGGAGGTATGTGGATTCGATTAATTACAACGAAGACGTCAACGTCATACAGCTGTTGCCCGCGGTTTTGACACTGTAAAAGCCTTAGGCCTTATGCCGTTACCCCGATAACAACGTCCTTAGTATCCCACGGAAAAACTGTACTTTTTCAGGATAAAAAGAAGAAAATAAAAGAAGCCTTCGTTTAAATCCAGAGCCTAAACTACTACCATATCAAATTTCATCCAAATCCGTTCAGTAGTTTTTGCCCCAAAGAGTGACAAACAGCCAACCATCCACTTAAACTATTACATTTATAATGTAGTAAAAACCTTAAAAACAATATTATATCCGTTGCAATGTTCCCGCGACGCAACCGCACGACCCGAGTGTGGCAACATGCTGGCAACCGATTAAAGCGCCCGCGGGATTGACATTTTTAGCCCCGCCCACCGCAGTTAATAAATCGTGGAACAATTTTTTTGGCTCAATTACGCTTCTATAGTATTGTTATTCGTAGGTATAATGTCATGAATTGAAGAAGGTAATGATAAAAAAATTTAATCTCTAGGTTGTAACGTGACTCGTCAAAATAATGCATGTTTGGAACTGATATGTGAGAAGTGGTCGCACAGTTTACTAGAACTGGACCTGTCGTGGGCTTCGGCTGCCAAAGTACTGGACGACGCGGTGTTCGCACTCGCAGACTCACCCAATAGCAAACTAAGGTAAGATTTTTTCAATTATTCGACCCTAGACTCAGTATTGGGTTCTACTTGTAACATTGGGAAATATGTGATGATGAGTAGCAAAAAATATAATAAGTTTTTAATTAACACTCAAGACACTATTTAGTTTTTTAATATTAGTTTTAAAATTTTCTAGACAACCTTTTGTCACTTCTGAAAACTAAATGTATTTTGTGACATTTTTGTGAGCATGCAGGTGGTTATAAAGAACGGTATTTTTTGCAGAATTCTCAACTTGTGTGGCTCGTCGGTGTCCTTCGAAGCTGTCAAAAAGGTATTGTTAAAGTGCCCACATTTAGAGTCGATAAATCTCAGCTCGTGTCGAGCTCTACCCCGGGGTATTAAAAGACTTTTCACTGGAACGGATCTTCAGAATCTCAAGGACAGTCTCGATCCAGATAAGGAAGATAAGGTAAAAGAGGAGGAGACCAAAAAGAAGAAGTCAAAGAAAACTGAAGTCTCAAAACCAGAGTCTAGTGAGAGTGATTTCGTTAGTAACGCAACTGAAACTTCAAAGATAGAAACTACACCTACCATTAAGTCTCCCGAGACGGTATTCCAAGAACCCAAAAGTGTATCAGACTGTAGTATGTTACCCGATAAAGTTTTACCAGTTGAAGCTAAATTAAAGTCGCCAATATCTAAGTCTGAGACAGTAGGCTCCGAAACACTTCCGACGTCAGTCGAAAGGAAGCACAGTTCAAGGGGATCAACACCGAACTTGTCTAGTCCACTCGCACAGTCCAAACCCGATTCTTCTTCCACCCCGAGCTCGGACACATTGAAAACTGACTTCGGCAGTCCCCACTTTAGTCCCGTCCAAAAACCGGATAGCCAAGTGCCTCATAGTCCCGGGGTTATATCCGAACCCATGAAAACCAGCCCGTGGAGCCTGGGTTCGTTCAAACGCACACCGACTCACAAGTCTGAAGCCAGTCCACTCAATAGATTAGAGAGTCACACAAAGCTCAAACACGGTAAAGTTCTAGAACAGTGCAGTCCGACGACTTCGTTAGAAAATAAACCGAGTCCTGAAACTTTAGGCGTCAAACATAAGGAGCAGGACATAAAACATCCTAACAACTGGAACTACGCAAGACAAGAGTCCAGTCCGATGAGACGACAGGAGGCTCAATTTTCCTCGCAACGAAGTCCCTACTCGGCCCAACCGAGCCCGGCCCAACCTAGTCCATACTCGACACAACCGAGTCCCTATTCGACTCAGCCCAGTCCGTACTCATCGCAACCTAGTCCATACTCCGCGCAACCCAGTCCGGACACCAGCCAAATCGTAAAACCCGAGCTGCAGAAAACGGGCGTTTGGAACACCGGCAGCTACAGCCCTATGCCGAAACATCATGCGCCGTTCTCTCCGCACCCCGCCACCCACACCAGTCCCGACCCCGGTTTGGGACTGAAAGCGGACAGCGTGATAATAAACAACCCAAATAAAACTCCGGTCCAATACAGCCCGATGTCGCGGCAGCAGCACCATAGTCCGTACTCACCCCGACCCAGCGTCGACAACAGCTACGGCAACAAAAAGAGTCCGGGGGTGGGGAAATACAGTCCCATGATAAGGCCGGACTGCCACCTGCCCAGTGCGGATGCGGCGCTCCCGCCCCGCCCGCACGTCCACCCGCAGGACGTCTACGGCAGATCGATGTCGCTCAAGATCCCGGAAGGTCTCCCGGCAATGCCCACGCCGGAGGTTTCCAACTGGGGCATGGACCGGTTCAGCCAGGTGAGCAACACCACCCCCAGCATAGAGTCTCTCGTTTGGAACGAGCTGGAGGCCGGCATGCTGAACACGCCGCCGCCCCAGCCCTGGAGCCAGTCGCCCTTCGACAGTAATCCGAGGCGACCGACCGACAACTGCGACCCCTGGACGCTGAGCCAGTTCAGGGTCGACCCGCCTCCTCAGGACCAGCATACATTCGTGGAGCAAAACGTCAGCTTCGAGTCTCTTAACACTCATCTGAGCCACCAGCACACGCTCCAAAACTACCTGGACGATAACTTCACCGAGACGTCCCGCGTGGACTGACAAGTCTCCGTACCCGACCGACTAATGAACGAATCTTTCGTTTCGTCGACTACGTTTTTCCGTAGATCCCCTTTAGGGTAATGTAATTATAAATTTGAACAATTATTATTAGATATTGTAAATAAGAGTATTTAGATAGGTATAAGTGTAACGAAGATAGGTGCATTAATTTTTCAGCCTATGTGATCGGTGTCGGATACGTTTGATCGACAGAATGAATAGGTTTTTTATTCGTAGTGAAATACGTTTTACGTTGCAATCTGTTGTAATAGTGTTCGATTGTAGTTTTATATTTACATATATATCGACCAGTTGGCTCAAAATGTTTTTTTTATTTGCAATGAATTTAAAGCAATAATATTTTTAACGCGAGACGCGGCATAGTGGTGCTAACCGCTCGAGTGAAGTGTAAGTTACACACAATATTCCATTACCGAAATCGTTTAATTTACACACATTCCTGTTTTTACTAAGTGCACTTGCAACGTACATTCACACAAGTAATTGTGGCTATAGCGGTCGGCCTTAGAAAGCCGGCGACACTGTTAAGGATGCATTACATAGTATATAAGATGACATGATCTGAGTTTCACACAAGCAACTATTATGTAAAGCTTTGCCATGTTGATTTGTAAAAAGAATTATTTATTTCTAAAATTAACTGCTAAATTATGTTAACTGGCCGATCATTGAAATGTACAATAATATTACATATACAGGATGTTTGGAAGATGGTTGCAAAGCTTTAACGCCTTGTTAGTATAGACCATTTAGAACCGTATTTGACCATTCTTAGCGTTCGTAACGTACGATTTTATTTTTAACGAACTTTTAAAATTTTTGTTGAAAAATCCCACAATTTCGCAATTAAATTTCGCAAATAATGGCCAATCTGGAAGATAATCTAATTATTTTTTATTGTATTTGAATTAAGTAATGTGTAAACAACCAAATAAGACTTGATGTACATATCTATCATGAGATAAATTTGTAACAGGGGTTTGAAGTTAATAATTTTTTGTAGATTTCGGAAATCAAATTTTTTGAGGCCACAAATAAAAAAAAAACGGGAACTGTTTTTTTTGTTCAAACATTTTGAAAAACATTCGTGGTTATTATTCTTTCTTTTGAGGTATCAACTACAAATATAGCTTACCAATTTTTGAAATTATGACTTACAAAGTAAATTGAGGGACTAACTTAAAGAAATAATAAAAAATATTTTTTTTAAATTATCAATTATTTATCGTGTTCAAAATGTCCGCCGCGATTCCTTATACAGGCACGAGCCCTTCTTCTCACATCTGTTGTGGTTATTTTTATCATCATCTCCAGCTTCTTTCTCCAGCACAAAAAAGTCAAGCGGAGTGAGGTCGGGTGATCGAGCGGGCCAAGCAGTAGGCCCATCTCTGCCAATCCAACTGTTAGGAAAAGCGTTATTTAAGTGCTCCCGTACAGTTATCGTCCAATGTGCTGGGCAGCCGTCTTGCTGGAAGATTATTTCTCGGTCAGTTTCGAATATTGGTGCTCCAGATTCCTGTATTAGTGTCGGAAGATCATTTTCTAAAAACTCTAAATAGTTATTTCCATTCAAATGGTCCGGTAAAACATGCGGCCCGATCAGAGTTCTGCCAATTACTCCGGCCCACACATTCACTGAAAATTTCCTCTGGAAAGACTTTTGCTTTTTCCAGTGCGGGTTGGCGTCTTTATCAGCTCACTGGTGTAGGTTGTGGAAATTTGCGATACCTGCCCTTGAAAATTTACTTTTTGTCTAGTATGGAAGGGCCCGCTACCTGGAAGGGTCATTTTTATTGCCTTGCATCGCAAGTCAGCCTTTGTTAGAAATCTCTCCCTAAATTTAATTTAAAATGTGCAAGATAATACTCAAAATTGATATTTGTTATCATTTTCAACACAAAAAGTATTTATTAAAAGTGCAAATGTCGTTTAATCTACTGGCCTAAACTTTTTAATTTTCTTCCTAGTTTTGTTGGTCATAATTTCAGTAATTGGTGAGCGATCTTTGTAGTTGATACCTCAATCGAAAGAGTAATAACTAGGTATGTTTTCCAAAATGTTTGAACAAAAAACCAGTTACCGTTTTTTTTTATTTATGGCCTCAAAAAAATTAGATTTCCGAAATTCACAAAAAATTATTAACTTCAAACCCCTGTTACAAATTTATCTCATGATACAGATGTGTACATCAAGTCTTATTTGGTTGTTTACACATTAATTAATTCAAATACAATCAAAAATAATTCGATTATCTTCCAGATTGGTCATTATTTGCATTTGATTGCGGAATTTGGGGTTTTTGCAACAAAAAAATGTAAAAATTCGATAAAAAATAAAATCTTACATCACGAACGCTAAGAATGGTCAAATATGGTTCTAAATGGTCTATACTAATAAGGCGTTAAAGCTTAGCACCCATCTTCCAAAGATCCTGTATAAAATGTAAGATTTGAACAGCAATTGCAATATACTAATTATTGAGTAGCTGCTGCTAGTAAGGTAAAATAATACACCAAACAACAATCTATCTCTAGACCTAGCATAGTTCACTTGGACTGAGATCCCAGGCCCGCCAGACTACCCTTAGGTTCTTACTGATAAAATGTATATCATATTGTAGTATTAGTGTGTACAATGAACGTATGTATACCCGCTAGTTTGTGCCGTAGGTCAATTCTCAGGTACAGGGCGCCAAAGGTATAAAAAAATTGTACTAACTTTTCTTACAGCCTTTGAAGTGATTCTAACGTAGGTATGTTATAGTAAAATAACGACAATTAAAAAATATAAAGTGGAATTTACACCGATTACAATTGTACAATTGTACATATTTTTATGTTGTAGTTTTCATAATAATAGGAAAACTATCCACGTAGAAATAAAAATCATTAAACTTCTAGCCTTTATTTATCTGTTCATACTAACTTAAGGGAAAAATTACTTTAATAAATTTTGTTCCTTACGTTATTCTAGAACAAAAAAAATAAGATTGATACTTTATCAGAATGTAAATAAAGCGAATACAATTTTCCGCAACTTTAGTACGCCTCGTACCTAAAATTTGGCCCACGGCACGAACTAGCGGGTATGCATACGTTCATTTTACACACTAATACTACAATATAATATACATTTTATCAGTAAGAATATAACGGTAGTCTGGCGGACCTGGGATCTCAGTCCAACCGTGACAAACGCGAGAGAGTCAAGATGTCGAAGCGCGACACAAACCTACCCGTGTCGCACTTTGACACCTCTGTTCTCTTCTCGTTCTCTGCCCGCCTCTGTCGCGTTTATCGCGGCAAACTGAAAAAAGCCTCCGACAAACTTTCCCAAAAAATAGACTACCCGTTTTTTATGTCAAATCATATTCGAATTTCGATGATCAGCCAGTGATTGATGTAAATATTTAATTATTATCGGTAAAAAAATATATATAATATGTGCTCATATTTGTTCTATGATAAGAAATTTTATACTATCCATGTAATTTCCGTATAGTTTACTTTTAGTAGAAATAGAATTAGATGAATTTCTAAATAAATGTTGATATGGTTTCACATAATATTGTGTGTTGGGTTTCTGGTAACAATATATAAAGGTAATTAATGATTGCAAATGATATGTATCACAAATCATTCGTAGGGTATTTTCCTGTAAATCCTAGATTGATAAAATTTCGACCCTTCACTTTAAACAACAAATCAAATTATTTTACGCATTAGATTGATTACTATAAAGAACAGAGAAAATAAACGAATTACGTCTCATAATCGCGGTGTTACTATGTGTTCTTTATTTATCTTTGCGAGCAGCGGCGAAATATTTTCTTTCCATGTTTTCAAAAGATAAAATTGTACAAATCACGTTACCAGCAACCCAAACATATTAATGTTAATGCATTTTACTTAGCTACGCAATGTTCTTGTTTGTATACTTTTACAGATGAATAGCCAAATAATCATGAGTTTAAACTTTAAAATATTATTTACTTTTCGCGTGTTCAGATTGGTATATTGTTTTAATAGAAACGGATGACGAGTACAAAGTGCTTGTGTAAATTTCATAAACGAGTTAAGTCGTGCCACGTGCTACATCACGTATTACCGGAACATCACCAAATATTGTTTCAACTACTTTAGCCTTATCAAATGCCTGATCTTTAAACTGGAGAGAATATTTTATAGTTTTATTAACTTATTACAAAAATAAAGAATTATTATCTAGTATACATAGTTGTATAATATTAAATTAGGCGAAATATTATGTTAATTAATCGTGTATTATATAATAGTATGTATAAAATAAAGTTGACTAATTATTGTAAGTTCTGTTATGTAGAGATTTTTGTTTGTAATATTGTTATATTACTGCATGGACTCCACCAGAGTGGTCCAATTTTTATAATCTTAACCAATAAAATATCGATGTGGTTGTATATTTACATTTTAAATAGATTGTAATCTATTTGTTAAATATCTTTCGTTGAGACCAATCTTTATCCCATCATTAATTATCCCGCCCACCGTCCTTTTCCCATAAATTTTATTTATATTCAATGCAGTTAGTCTTTAAAGAATTAGCAAGAATTACCCGAAACATATCTACCGAACAGAAGTGAGAGAAAACAGTAATAACAGACAACCTTTTGATACACCTTTGCACCTAATTTAGGTTTTTCCAATAATTTTATATAAATAACTCGGCCGGATTCGATTAACTCGTCAATGTTCATCCGTTATTAATCGAAATAGGTCGTGTTATTTCTTTAATATTATTGTATAAACCTAAATAAAGTGGAAAAGTGTATAAAATGTTGTGTTATTATTATGAACATTTCCATCAAGTACCAACAATACACTCAATCAAGTATATGTGAGAGGAAACAACCCACGAACTCAGTCAAAATTTGGCAAAACTAAAGAGGATACAGGAGTAGGTAGGTACTATAATAAAAAATCTTATGTGTGCATGTGACAGCGTAGTAAACTACTTCAGCATTTGTATACAAAATCCGATAATAGTCTAGAACAATAGTTAACAATTAATTTTACTATGATAAAGAGATACAAAAAAGACAAATATGATGCATTATAATATATTTTGTATATTTCAACAAGCAACAACACAAATAGAAATTATTACGTGTAGGGTCAGCGTACACCGAAACGAGACGTTACGCGACGCGGCGCTGAATTTTTAATAGTTATTCAAATTTTTAACCTTATTCAGTACGAGGGCTGCACTAAAAGTATCGGGAATGGAATATTTCCACTGTTCCTGTCATATTCAAATCTTTTTAATTTAAAACTCCTTGGTTTTAAAAACCGAATACCGTTTATTTATTTAAAGAAAGATTCTCGGTCTTGTCACAAGGTCTTGTCAAACTTGTTTAGTCGTTGAGAAAATGGAATTGACTCGAGAAAATTCTAGAGCGATGATTTATTATGACTTTCGAAGTGGTTTAACACAAAAACAGTGTGTTGACCGGATGATTTCTGCATTTGGTGATGAAGCCCCATCCAAAACCACAATTTATCGCTGGTTTGCTGAATTTCAACGTGGACGTGTCAAGCTCAGTGATGATCCCCGTCAAGCTGATTGAGGAAGATCGACATGTGACATAACGCGAAATTCAGACAACTTTAGACATTGGCATGAGTCAAATACAAATAATCTTGCATGGACAATTAGGTGTAAAAAAGTTGTTTTCCCGATGGATACCGCATTTGCTCTGTGAAGAGCAAAAAGCGGCTCGCGTTACTTGGTGCGTCAGAACTCTCGAAAGATTCCACGCAGGATCCTCAAATGCTGTATACAACATCGTATCAGGTGACGAATCCTGGATATACGCGTACGAACCCGAAACAAAAAACCAGTCACGAGTTTGGGTGTTCGAAAATGAGTTAAAGCCAACAAAAATTGTTCGTTCACGGAGTGTTGCAAAAAAAATGGTGGCCACGTTTGTCTCCAAAACCGGCCATGTTGCGACTATTCCTCTTGAGGGACAAAGAACGGTTAATGCAGAATGGTATGCTAACATTTGTTTGCCACAGGTCGTTTCTGAACTCCGTAAAGAGAACTGCAACCGCCGCATCATCCTCCATCACGACAATGCGAGTTCTCACACCGCGCAAAAAACAAAAGAGTTTTTAGAGCAAGAAATCATAGAATTATTAGACCATCCGCCGTACAGCCCCGACCTAAGCCCTAATGATTTCTATACTTTCCCTAAAATAAAGAATAAATTGCGTGGTCAGAGATTTTCATCACCTGAAGAAGCTGTGGACGCCTACAAAACGGCCATTTCGGAGACCCCAACTTCCGAATGGAATGGTTGCTTCAATGATTGGTTCCGTCGTATGGAAAAATGTGTCAAATTTCGCGGAGAATACTTCGAAAAGCAATAAATACATTTTTAAATAGTAATGTTGTGTCACTTCCTTGATTCCCGAAATTTTTAGTGCCGCCCTCGTACACAAGACGATACACGTTTCATTCCAATCACACTCTTGCAATTAAACGTTTATCTTCTTGTGTAGTGAGTACAGTTCAATTTTTAATCACTATCTTAAAAATTGAGCGCCGCTTCACGTACCGCCTCGTTTCGGTGCGACTGACCTTTATTCATAAGAATCATTATAAACTAACATTTGTAGGTAGTCGCAAAAAATTACAAAAAAATTAAATGCACATGTAGGTACATGGAAACAACGACGTGTAAAAAAAAGTAAGTATAATATTTCGACAAGCAATATTTTTAATAGTTTATTTATACATATTAGGTAATCTCTTATCTCTATCGCAAGAAATAAATTCATGCTAATAACATCTCATAATTTCATTTGTTTTAAAAACAATAAATCAGATCAATATATCGCCAAGTAAAAATGCAAAATAAGGCATAGAGGGGCCTGTTAGTCAGTTTTTCAGTTATTCGTTATTTATTTAAATTTGTCTTACGGTACATAAGACATGTTTGCATATTTTCGGAGGTACATGTACCTAACACGCTAACATGCATTTAAGACGTTTAAAAAAGCTCTAAAAGTGGCCAAGGAACAACATACCTAATGGGCAATGTACCTTCGCCAGTACCATGTTGTGCCTTGGTCATACCAAAAATTCCGGTAAAAAATTACGACAGAAATTACTTTTTAATCATTTAACTATTTCTAGTGACAAATTTAACGAAGAAATAAATAAACTACTTAGTATAAATAATTAACAAAATGAACATATAAATTGTAGTGGGTATAACAGTGAATGTATACGGTGGGACCGTACTAGACGTGACTACGCGGCACGGCCAAATATTCTTTGTATGAGATATAACGCACTACTCGGCAGCGGAACTACGCGTCGCGGCACTCCATTGCGGTATTATTAGTAGGGAAGTGTCGCGTCGCTCCGCTGCCGCTTAGTGCGGTCTCACCTTTAAAAACAAACAACAAACTTTTTATACCTGCTAATAAGACCGAACGCATTATAAATAGTTCATCTAGAAAACATTTGATTTTATAAATATAAAATACTAAAATTTTTACATTCATACATTAAACAAAACTACGGATTTTAAATATTTTAAAGTAACTTATCGCGCAACTTTATTACTTCTTTAATATTTGATAAATAAAAGAAACGAATACAGTTAAAATTTGTTTAATTATTATAACACGTTTAAAACTATAATACTTCTAGTATTATTTATGCAGTAAAAATGAAACTTGTCACTAAAAGAAATTAAATGTCGATAAAATCAAAGACTACCCTAATGATGGTACCGACTTACTTTTAAGATGGTCGGTTGCATAGGGCATTAGAATTCAAAAGATTAGGAATACTTAGAAAAAGCCAACTGGCCAACTCCCCTAATAGTAGATGACTAGATCAAATCCATTATGCATATACATTTCTTTTAAATATCACCAATGGAATGTATTTTAATTTCAAAAGTAACAAACACCCATAAAGTATTAAAATCTTGACGATTTCATAATATCAGTGTCATAATATAATGTAGATTTGGCGAATATTAACGAATAGTAATGAAACAGTTAACTTATATAATATTTTAAAATATCAATCTTTTGTATTTATACCGTACTTTGGATAAAGTGTATACTTTACAATTAAAACGACAAATATTTTCGTAAACTGTAATGAGGGTTTTCAAGGTTATTATTTTGGATAGCGGTTTGCACCCGACGCGTGCGTGGCGCCACATGGTGGCGGAAGGTGTATCAAAAACTTAAATGGGAAGCCCCATTAAGTTTTTGATACACCATTTTAGATTATTTTTTCGTGTACGTCCAACTTACCTTGAAAACCCTAAATTACTCACATAAACCTTATTAGTGGTGTTAAAGACTGTCATAATCGTCATAGTTGTAGCCGATGCCCGCAGAAGGTTCTAGCAGGTCGGCTTGGGGATTGGACGGCTTCTCAGATCTCGACTTCCTTCGTTTGTGCTTTTTCTCTTTTCGGTCCGATTTCTCGGTGTAATCACCTTTGTCTTTATCTTTCGACTTTTTCTTCTTATGTTTTTTCTCCAACTTGGAAAAAGAATATTACTTTCATTTTCTCTAGAATTAGATATAATTTTATAACAAAACAATTGCGACTAATTTTAAAAATCTTTTTGGTTAAAAATAACATTGACTAGGTGTGTACCTTTTGCTGGGGTTCTTGTAATGCATCCGGATCCTCACCACCTATGAAGCATATAAAAATTATAAGAAACTCAATAGAAAATCTTTTAGCCAATGCAGGACTTCACAACAATATTTTTAACTATGGTTTGTGAGGATGTGCGGTTATATGTATTTGTTACACTTTTATCCTACTACTATTATAAATGTGAAAGTTTGTGAGGATGGATGATGTTTGTTGCTCTTTCACGCAAAAACTACTGAACGGATTTTGATGAAATTTGGTATGGCAGTAGTTTAGGCTCTGGATTAAAACATAAGCTACTTTTTATCCTGAAAAAGTACAGTATTCACGTGGGATACCGCAGACAATATATATACGCGGGCAGAGCCGCGGGAAAAAGCTAGTCCTAAATAATGCTATTTAGATGCAATCTTGCACACAACACAAAAAGTTTGTAGCCTGTATTAATAAGTAGCTTTTTCCCGCGGCTCCTTTTTCGGGATAAAAAGTAGCTAATGTTTTAATCCAGAGCCTAAACTACTACCATACCAAATTTCATCAAAATCTGTTAAGTAGTTTTTACGTGAATGGGTAACAAACATTCATCCATCCTCACAAACTTTCACATTTATAATATTAGTAGGATTTTTTATCTTGGAAGAATGTACCGTTCCCACATTTGGTCTAATAATAACTTTACCTTCGGGCGATCGTCTGACGCTAACGTCTCCGGCCCACATTGGGAAGTCGTTATTGTTGTCCACAGCAGCAGCCACTTCATCATCATCAGCCTTCACCACAGCTTGCCTGAAGAACACGTTCCTCAAGTCCTCCTCATCAATGCCCTGGGGTTCGCACATAGGTTTGGACGGTTCGGTGAAGTCATCGCCCAAGTCGTCTTCTTCTAACGTCACTTTAGGATTAGCTGATGTTTCCTCGTCACTGCAATTTAAATTTAGATTACATTGAGTCAAGTCACTGAACTGACATAACAACATAACAACCATATACCACCAACACCATGGCATCATCAGCAAGACAGCAAATATTACGCTATACTGTTCATAGCTAAAAGATTAATTCCCGATTTCTGAAATTTGTTTTTGTCGGTAGTTTATTCAATATCGCTTTGATATTGGTTAACGCCTTTGCGTCATCCAAACAAAACCGCTAGTGAATAGATAAACTACCGAAAAAAACCTCAGAAGCCGGGCATAAACCATTCAAATTTAAAACTTTTTTAGTCTCGCTATGATTTGAAACTGAATGAATTCGTTTCATCCAGGAAGCTAGATGAAACGAAAAGTGACAAACCGAGAAGGTTTCACTTCTCTCACGTTTAGAGAGTACAATTAGTGATAGTATTTCAACCAACCTGTCACTCTCATAATTAGTTTCCTGGTTAACATTCACATTGACAGATGTGAGGTCTTCCAAAAAGCTGCTATCCAGTGTGCCAGCGTAGAACTCCTCTAAAGCACCGGAGGAGCCCGATATGGACATATTTGCCCCAGATGGTGTACTTGGAATGCTGGAAAACAATACACATAGCTTTAATTAGGTCTCGGCACTGGAATATAACCTAGGACTTACGCCAAATACTTAATAATGCTTTCGTGATCTAGGTGTCATCAAATACAAATATTTGTTTGAGTGAAAATAACTAAATTTTTTATTAAAAAATACTAGGTAAATTATATAACATAGGCATTCGGGCTATTTTTATAAAACTATTGAAATCTCATTAAAATCGGTTCAGTAGTTTAGGCGCTACGGTGAAAAAACATACCTACATACATTGCCAAATTCAGTACCCTTCCTTTTGGCTTTTAAATTACGCCATATAATTATATTTATGTTAATAATAATAGAGTAATATTAGAGACGTTTGAATGACCCAACCCTCAAAGATACAACACAAGAGAGGTACAATAAACTAGAAAAAATAACTAATAAAAGTAACCGAGAAAGCTGGAACTACCACCAAACTAGATATGAAACAGCAAAACTACTTATCCAAAAAAGGAAAGAGCTACTATTGAAGAAAAAAGAAATAACAAATATAATTAAAGAGATAAATGATAAAAAAGAACATATAGAAAAGAAAAAAGGAATAGGATAGTACAATATATATTGAGAAAACTGTAGGAATTAGAAAATCCCTAAAAGAACTTCGGGAAAACACTGTTTGGATTCCAAAAATAAAAACAAAAAAACCACAGAAACAAACGGGAAGAGCATAGTAGAAATAGCTACAGACTTCTATCAGCAGCTTTATAATGATGAAAGTAGTGATGAAATTCAAGATAATATTAGGTCATTACATAATATGAAATTGGCGTTTTGTAAAGGAGGAGCATAAAGTCGAATTTTTTTTGATCGAGGAAAAAACAAATGAATTACGGTTTTCGAAACACAAATGCATGTGTAAATAGCGGTATATATTTGAAATTGGAATTCTTAACCAAAGAAGATATATTTGAGTTCAAAGTGTCCAGTACGACAAAACGCAAATTTCATATGTAAGGACCTAATATTATAGAGGACAATGAAGAAAAAATACTAAAGATTCTCAAATGTAAAGTTGAAATCAAATCACAAAAAAATTAAAAAGCTTCTGGAGAAGATAAGATCTCAAACGACGTATACACCCTTTTATAATCTCGTTTGAGATCTTTACGCAAAGTATAGATTTGATATCAGATCTATTTAATGAAATCTTCAAAAAAGAAGAAATACCAATGCAATGACAAATATCCACGATAACATGAATCCACAAAAAAGGAGATAAGGATAGTATAAATAACCACCGCCCTATCAGTCTGACATCAAATATATACAAGATCTTCTCAAAAATTATCCTCCACAGAATCACAAAGGTACTAGATGAAAATCAACCGGTTGAGCAGGCGGGTTTCCGAAGTGACTTCTCAACCATTGATAAACACAATTAAACAGATCATCGAAAAATGCAATGAATCTAAAATATTGTCTAGCTTTTGTTGATAACTCTCCTTTGACTCCATAAAACATACATATATATGGCAAGCTTTGAGACGCCAGATAATAAATCCTAAATACATAAGAATCGTCAAACAGATATACAAAAATTCGACAGGAAGAATTCAAACAGAACGCATCGGGGATGAATTTAAAATAAAAAAGAAGTAGGACAAGGCGATCCACTTTCACCAAAATTGTTCTCGGCGGTCCTAGAACACATATTACGAGCAATCGGAGAAAAAAAAGAAAAAAAGATTAACGGTAGAAACCTTAACCACCTGAGATTTGTTAATGATCTGATACAAATTAGTGATAATCCAACCAGCTTACAAGAAAATTTTCATACCCTATCAGTCAAAAGCGGTGAAGTAGGACTCACAATGAATGCTAGCAAAACGAAATTAATGACAAATGGAGTAAAAACAGAAATAGAAGTAGAGGGATCAAAAATTGAATATGTCAATGAATACTTATACCTAGGCAAGATCATTGCACCACCGGAACAAATGCAAAATGAAGTAGATTCAAGAAGGAGCAATGCATGGAAACAGTACTGGTCGTTAAGAGAAGTGTTTATAAAAACCCACAAATACCATTAAAATTAAAAAATAAAGTTTTCAATACAAGTGTCATACCCTGTTTAACATAAGAAACATCACTAACAGGTAAACAAAAAAATGCGATACAAATATGCCAAAACAAAATGGAGAGAAGCCTGCTTGTTACATATGTACCCCCTATGTAATATGGACTTAGCACCGAATTGCCGAATACCATTATATGGAAATCATCATCATCAGTCAGTTGCAGTCAAACATGCTCTTGGACTATAAAGAAAATACATGTCGTGCAGTTTCTTCATAAATTACGAAAGAAATCGTCATATACTGGAAATGCTGTCGCCGCATCATCGCGGTGGTCCCAGCTCCGTGGGACCGTGAATTTGGAGTTAAGTTGGACAATTCAGATCTTACATCGGTTAAAGTCGGTAGTCTTGGTTTAGATATAATTCTTGAGTTTAGATCCAACATAGATTTGATTAATTTAGTTAAATTTAAATATAAAATAGTTTGTAATTTTTAACTTCAATAAATCTTTTAAATAAAATCGTTTTTATTTTTTGGAACTCCCATTAGAGAACACTGTAAGTTGCTTATTTTAAACTCGCTGACAAAATAAGATTAGTAAATGTAAGAAGAAAAACAAAGGTCGCTGATGTAACTTACACTATCAGGAAGCTCAAATGGAAATGCCACATCATGCGAAGCAAAACAAACAAGTGGTCAAGAAAAGTACAGGATGGTACCCTAGAACTGGAAAAAGAAACAGAGGAAGACAAAGAAAAAGATGGAGTGACGACATTAAAGATATTGCAGGCCCAGCCTGGATCCGAGACACACAAAACAGAAAAAATGGAAGGAGTTAGGGAGGGCCTATGCCAAAAGGCAAGCCAATGAAAATACAGATCATTAAAAAAGAAGAAAAAAAATCATTGGAAGCAAGGGCTAATAATAATGTTAATAATAAGTTTTTAAGGCCTGTTTTACTATCACCTATTATGTGTCGGATAGCTTATTCGGATGTTTTGTCGCTGCTTACTGCATGCAAATAAGCTATCTGACGATTATTATTAGTAGAGCCTGGGCCTGTTTCACAATCTGCGAATACGTGTCAGTATTTGCATGTTTTGTCTCTGTCGCTAGATATAAAGTATAAGCAGCCACAAAACATCCGAATAAGATATCCGATACTTAAATATGAGATTGTGAAACAGACCATAAATCTTAAAAATACTCTATTATTTATCTATACAATATACATATTCCATATTATTGTAATCTAATGTTAATTCAAAGAAAAAATGTCCCAATACCTTTCTTGATGTTGTGATTTTGCCGGCGTCATGTCCATACTGACTGGATGTTTGCTATTCATTAGCTCAGGACTCACATACTGAGTTTGTTTTCCTTGAGTATTTGTGGGATTCAAAGACTGGGCCAGCTTTAAAAATAAAAATATATTTACAGAATTTATAATCTCCATTTGTCACTAGATAGTTTCGATAGAATAGTAGTAGTAAAAAACGTAATAATATGCTAATATTCTTTGAAATATTTAGAGCCTACCTAGTTACTCAGTATTTTAAAAAAATCGCTATCCGAGAATACGACTCACCAGAGGATTAACACTTGGTGGAATAATTGGCTTGCCTGCACCCAGCACAATACTGGGAGAGCGATCGTTATTTATTCTAGGTTCGTTTTCTGCACCTTGCCGCCTTTTGTTCGCTAGACGGTCAACAAATATGTTGTAATGTGCTTCTTCAGAGTTCTGAAAATATGTTAGTTCATGAACTTCTTATTTTTTGTAAAACACTTAGGTACGTTTTTACAATTACCCCCTATCTCCATTACGTAGGATGGATACTCAGATTTAAATGTTTACTATGCAAAATTGTATGCACATGTTGCATACTGTGCGGCCACAGGTACGCCGTGAGACATGACCTCAGTGGGTTGACTCTAGGTCATTGTTGTTGCAGTTGTAATCAATATAGCATAATATAATGTAAAATTTGTGCCTCCATGCTACCCGATGCAGAGTGATACGGGAACATACCCATATTACGTGACAACTTTTTACCCCCCTCCTCCCACGGTGACCATCCGATGCCGAGACCCACCCTCCTCCTTTTCACGTAGTACTAATAGCCTTGAATGAATAATGAATGAATAAAAAATGAATAGAAGTTGACTATGCGACACCAGGTGACCAAGTCACATGGTTAAACAGATCACGTAATATAGGGATGTTCCCAAACTAGTATAGAAGTACGAACTATACCACTACCTGTGTACATCAATATTTGCCAGCTTTTTCGTTAGCTTGTTAGTTAGGCTAGCCTTATATATTTATATGTATTTGTGCATTCACATGATAATTTAAAATAAAGATTAAGCAAAGCAAACTCAAATCAAAGTGAATGTTGTAATGTATGATACTTTTTTTTTTGTAGCAATATTAAAATTTACCTCGGACTCCTATTATACAGGCAAAAAATAGAGTGTGTTATTATGTTTCAGATTTAATAATTACAAAAAAATATTACACATTTTCATTCAACTTTTGTTAGTATTATCCTTTTGTTGTGAAATTATAGAAAGTGTGTTGTGATTTTTTCCAAATTGTATCTAAATTATAAATTGTTAGTTTACCTGAAAGTCATCTAGCTCCTTCTCAATTTCCTCCATATCTTTTTGATTTCTTTGCAATTGTTCCAATAAGCTAGTTTTCTGTAGCCTCAGAAATGGTATACTCAGAAATTTATGAAGAAGTCTTAGGCCAAAACCATTTCTCATGGAAGATTCAGCATAGCGTATCGGTGCAGATCTAGAATAAAATAATTAAGTATGTTAAATTTTAGAATTTTTCATTATGGTCTAGTCCAGTCTTTCCCAAAGTGGGCGCTGGAGAACTAGAGGCGGAAAGGGTCCCAGAAAAAATTGGTTAATGTGATTTAAGCGGGTGATCGGTGATCTGTAAGTTCAGCTACTTTTTAATTTAAAATTCAGTGAATTTAAAATCCTCCTTCTACACAGCATATATTTATTAGTTTATATTTATATCCCATTTTATGGTATAAATATAAAATATATTAAATACTTATTATTTTTAATGCGTTCACAATGCTATTTATATCTTAAGATATTTAGTAATAGCTTCTTTCTAACAGAAACGTTCTAGACACTAACTTTTGAAGTAATTTGAAAAAAACCTATTACGCGTCGATAGTTATGGAACCCTCCTTAGACATGTCCCGACATGCTCTTGATTAGGTTATTAGTTTTTTTTTATGTGTACTCGGTTCATTGCTTATTGTTCTTTTAATCACCTACATTAAGTTAAATATATATTGTGCCCATTCGTAAATAAAATGTGTGCTTTCAAGTTGTTGCCAAGTTTCTTATTTCATATTTGTTCGCCAAAATAATAATATGTTGATTCTGGCTGTCGGTTTGGAATAACTGTTCAGTTAAGAAAACTAGCATTATGTAGTCGCCAGTTTCTATGTGCCTTGCATTATTTCGCCAACTTGGTAATTCAGTATGCCATATTCGGTTTTAGCACGCCTGAAAATTTGAATATTTTTCTGCAACTTTAAATATTATATCCGTTCATTTTACTAAAGCCCTTAGAGCATTAATCCAACTGGATGCTCTGAGCTAAAACCTTTTTATGGGAATCAAATTTGTTCGAAAAGATATTATAATTAATTATATATGCGAAGGTGATTTATCAACTTTATATATTTATCCTTATCCAAATAAATATCATGTTGTATTTTAAGTTAAGTTAAAATAATGGTAAACAAAATTGTCCTTAAACATCATTAGATTTCAATCAACATAATATAAGGAGAAATCATAATAATTTTACCTAATTCTCCGCAACAAAATTCGCGCGCGTGGTTAGCCATACTTCTGCGTCAGACGAGCGCAGTGATGCGCGCGCGCGCTCGTGTGTATGTGTACGTACAGGTGTGTAGGTACTGTGCCCCGAGTCCCAGTCCCGACAAGCGTTTTTTTAGAGAGAGACAGAGATATCTTTTAATATGAAACATGACAAAGACAAGTGTAAGGCTGGGACTATATTTTATGCTCCGGATGTTATTTACTAAGAAAACTTACTAGATGGCACTTTATGTGGAAATTATAAATGACACTATTTTCAGAGAACGAACATAACAAAACATAACTAAGTATATTATTATCTACGTACTAACGTAGTATATTATTATCTCTGTGCTATAAAGATAAATTGTTAATTTAACGCCCAGGCCTGCGCGTTGCGTCGTCGTTTTAACTAGGCCATCTATCATGAATTGACGACATTTAATTTGAAGTGTCCCGTAGTGCCGATGTACTTTATCAATTCAATTTTAAAAAAGAGGGCGTTGTATGAATTAAATATTGTTATAAATTCATATTTTATTGAGTAATCATTGAAAATTTTGAAGAATAAAACTAAATAAATCAATCACGTAAAACAAAACGAGTTACATGGCGGTTTAATTGTGCTTTTAATATGATTTACTTTCCATGGTTCACAATGCTTACTCGTAGCGACATCTTTACGTACTGAGCATGTACGAGGGCGGGTCAATAAGTCCGTGACTTTTGGAATAAAACACAGATTTTTTGATAAATAAATCATTTTATTTTTCAACGTAGTCCCCCTTGAGCTCTATACACTTTGTCCAACGCTTCTCCAATTTTTTATCCCTTCCAAAAAATATGATTTGTCGAGGTCCTCAAAGTAGGCCTTTGTTTGCGAGATGACTTCATCATTGGAGTCAAATCTTTTTCCACCGAGCCATTTTTTCAGGTTTGGGAACAAGGAGTAGTCACTCGGAGACAAATCTTGAGAATAGGGTGGATGTGGGAGCAATTCATAGCCCACTTCATGGATTTTTGCCATGGCAACTGCACATGTGTGCACCCTTGCATTGTCTTGGTGAAAAAGATCTTTTTTCTTGGCCAAATGAGGTCGGTTTTTTTTTCAAATCCTCATTGAAGCGGTCCAATAAGTTGGCATAATATTCCCCATTAATTGTTCTTCCCGTTTGAAGATAGTCAATGTGGATTATCCCACGTGCATCCCAAAAAACAGTCGCCATAACTTTATTGGCTGACAAACCCACCTTGGCCTTCTTTGGCGCCGATTCACCCTTAGAAACACACTGTTTTGACTGTTGTTTGGTCTCTGGTGTGTTGTGATGGATCCATGTTTCGTCCACGGTTAAAAAAACTCCTCCATTTTTTTTTTTTTTTAATTAAATAAGGGGGCAAACGAGCAAACGGGTCACCTGATGGTAAGCAACTACCGTCGCCCATGGACACTCGCAACATCAGAAGAGCTGCAGGTGCGTTGCCGGCCTTTTAAGAGGGAATACGCTCTCTTCTTGAAGGTTTGCAGGTCGTATAGGTCCGGAAATACTGCTGGTGACAGTTCGTTCCAGAGTTTTACAGTGCGCGGCAGAAAGTTACGCGAAAAGCGCAGGGTGGAAGACTGCCACTCATCAAGGTGATGAGGATGGTATGTTTTTCGCGTGGGACAATGGCGAAAAGTTGCAGGTGGTATGATTCCGAACAATTCCTCAGAGCACTCCCCGTGATACAACCGATAGAGGATGCAGAGTGAAGCTACATCTCGGCGTAATTCCAAGGGGTCCAAGCTGTTTGAAACACTATGGCACTCAACAACTCGAGCGGCCCTTCGTTGGATACGATCCAGAGGGAGCAGTTGGTATTTTGGCGCCCCTGCCCAGAGATGAGAACAATATTCCATATGAGGCCGAACCTGCACCTTGTAGAGTTGTAGGCGTTGGTCCGGACTGAAGTACTGTCTCGCTCTGTTAAGAACACCAAGCTTCTTCGAGGCTAATTTGGCCTTACCCTCTAGATGATATCGGAACTGGACTTCGCTCGATATGTTGACGCCAAGTATCTCAATGCTAGGGGAGATGGTTAAAGATGTGCCCTCGAAACGAGGATATACGACCATTGGTGACTTTTTAGTGGTGAACGCGCAGACTTGTGTCTTGGCGGGGTTGAATTGGACTAAGTTACGTCTACCCCATTCAGAGACTTTCTCCAATGAATTCTCTATTTTAGACACAAGTTCGTTTCGACTCTCAATGACATTTAGCCGAGAAATATTGGGGGAGCCGGTATATACAGCATCACCTGTACTATCATCCGCATAGCAATGAATGCCGTTGGTCTGTAACATGTCATTGATATGCAGTATGAATAGGGTAGGCGATAGCACACAGCCCTGAGGGACACCAGCATCAACAGACTGAGTTTCCGAGCATTCGCCGTCAACTACGACCTTTATGCTTCTATCTGCTAAGAAACTAGTGAGCCACTTACATAATTTCTCGGGCAGCCCGTATGATGGAAGCTTTGATAGCAGCGCTTTATGCCAAACCCGATCAAAGGCCTTCGCAATGTCCAAACTAACAGCCAATGCCTCTCCCTTCGACTCAATTGCCTGAGCCCAACGATGAGTTAGGTACGCCAAGAGATCACCAGCCGAGCGACCCTTACGGAACCCGTATTGTTTGTCGCTTAGTAATCCCTGGCCGTCCAAGTATCGAAGAAGCTGGCTATTGATAATGGATTCCATTATCTTCGAGAAGAGAGAGGTTATAGCGATTGGTCTGTAGTTGGAAGGATTTGAGCGATCACCTTTTTTGGGGATCGGGTGCACCAAGGCTGTCTTCCAAGAAGCCGGGACGATGCCAGAAGAGTAGGAGAACCGAAATAGACGCGTCAAGACCGGAGCCAACTCTGGAGCACACTTTTTCAACACAATAGGAGGGATTCCGTCAGGCCCACTCGACTTTTGGATATCAAGGGAACGGAGGGCTTTTCGCACTGAGCGCTGATGAAACCGAATATCCGACATGATGCTCGTGCATCGCGGTATGGTCGGCGGTTTCTGCCCCCCGTCATCCAGGGTCGAGTTTGACGCAAAGAGCTTGCCCAGAAGATCGGCTTTGTCCTTTGCATCCTGGGCCAACGATCCATTTCCTACGTGTAGGGATGGTAGGGTTGGCTTGCAGAAATTTCCTTCAATAGCTTTGGCCACAGACCAGAATGCACGGGTTCCCGAGGGGAGGCGCTCAAGTCTCTTACCAATTCTATTGACGTGCTGTTTCTTTGCCCGAGTGATCTCTTTCTTGAGGGACCTAGAGGCAAGGTTGTACTCCTTTTTATATGTGCTGGTATTTAAATCCCGAGCAGACACTGCATTAGCCCAGGATTGGTAAGCCTCCTGCTTCCGGCGAGAAGCTTTTTTGGGGGATGAACTAAACCAGGGACGAAATCTGCCGCCAGTTGGCACTACAGAGGACGGAATGAAAAGTTCCATCCCTTGCATCACCACATCGGCAACAGAGTTGGCAGTGTTGTCGGGATCATCCGGCGAGAAGCACACGTTCACCCAAGGATAGGATGCAAAAAACGACCGCATCCTATCCCAGTCTGCCGACTTGTAGTGCCACACACGACGGTATTTAACAGCACGCTGTCGTAACACCGTCGTAAGTGGCACAGAACTCCTAACAAGGCAGTGATCCGATGTACCAAGTGGTGCGATTACGGATATTTGGTAGCCGTCAGAATTTGAAGTCAGCAGAAGGTCCAACAAGGAAGGATTCTGACCATCCACATCTGGGATTCGCGTAGGCGTAGTGACCAGTTGTGTCAAGTCGTTCGCAAGGGCAAAATTGCAGACAGATCTTCCCGCATAATCAGTTTTATTGGAATTGAGCCAGTCGGCGTGGTGGGCATTAAAGTCGCCAAGTATTATGATCTCTGCGGATGGGATCTGCCGCTGCACAAAATCTGAAGCAGCTTGCAGGTGTTCCAAGAGTCGGTCCGTCTCGGGGTCACCACTATGGGACCTATATAGGCACGCATAGACGCGAGGGTGGTCGTCGCAATCTATGCGGAGCCATAACGTTGACAGGTCCCTGTCCTCAAGATTGCTGAGGCGGCGAGAGCTGATATCATCTCTGACATACACACACACTCCAGCTTTGGGCAGAAAGGAGTGCTCGAGAGAATAACCTGGGTGGGAAAGGTATGATGTGTCACTCGGAGATGATATCTGCGTCTCGGTTAAAAAGAGCAAAGCCGGCTTTGCCGTCTCAAGGTGGTAATGGACGGCATTAAGGTTGGAGTGTAATCCCCTGATATTACAAAAGTCCATGTTTAATATCGAGGGGGGTGCCTTTGTGCGTTTGCTCTTGCCCCGAGCAGATTGGAGCGCAGTTTTGCCCTCCCCAGAATACGAGGGGCAGCCCGGACGTCCACGTTCAGTTCCAGGGGTTCCTGAGCATGGACGTCCAGAGAGGGATTCTCCAACGCAGTTGGTACCCTCCTGGGGTAACAAATTGCTTTTCAACTGCGGCATTTCTAGGGGGGTAGGGGATTGGGCCTCCGGTAAACTCACTCACTCGGCGAAACACAGCGCAAGCGCTGTTTCACGCCGGTTTTCTGTGAACCCGTGGTATTTCTCCGGTCGAGCCGGCCCATTCGTGCCGAAGCATGGCTCTCCCACATATTGTGATTAAACAACGCCAAACCATCCTGCGAAGTTGTTACACGATTGCGTTTGTGGTCGACTGTGAGCAAACGCGGCACCCATCTTGCGGAAAGCTTTCTCATACCCAAGTGATCATTCAAAATTGAAACCACTGAGCCATGCGAGATGCCTATGGCTTCCACAATCTCTTGCACTTTCAATCTTCAGTCGGCCAACACCATATCGTGAATTTTTTCGATTGTTTCGGGTGTAGAGGCCTCAACTGGGCGTCCAGGACGTTTGGCATCTTCAGTGCTTGTACGGCCACAACGAAATTCAGTAAACCACTTTTTTACCATTGAAATCGATGGTGCAGAGTCCCCATAGTATTTATCAAGCTTAGCCTTGGTCTCGGTAATGGTTTTTTTTCGCAAAAAATAATGCTTAATAAGCACACGAAATTCACTTTTTTCCATTGTTTCCTTAAGTTACTGGATAGTCTGATAAAGATAGCTGTAAAACACAAACTAACTGACGCAGCAAGTTCAAATTTTGATAGGAGTCAACTGACAGATGCCTGTTGACAGGAGTAGTGTTGCTTTTTCAGTAAGGAGGTTAGAAATTCAAAAAGTCACGGACTTATTGACACGCCTTAGTACTTCATTTTCCAATATATGAAACTGACCAGACATGCCAACACCGTCTAGACCTAAGCAGAAATGGGACCTCTTTTTTGTATATGTTTTTATGTATAAGATCTGTCAGTCTATAGTTATATTGGTCCATGGTAATACTAATCATAAGCCTAGGCTTTTTTTTCATACAATATTTAAAAACAAAACTCACCTAACAACCTTTGCATGTTGCAGAGCTTGTTCAATATGATACGACTGCACTTGTCTGTGATGCTGCATGTCACAGTGGTTACCCAGTAGCACCACTGGCAGATCAGCTGGTATCCTTGATAGTTCTTTTACAACATAATCAAATGTCCTTAAAAAATATTATATACAAGTTTCATACCAGTTTTGACTTAGTAAGAAATACAAACTTACTTTATTATTATCATCATTACAGACTCAGTAATCATAAAATAACTACCATGGTTTTGTGATGTCCATCATTAAAATGACACCAGTTGCATTCTTGTAAACATCTAAGAATGTAGCATCTAATACTGGTGTTTCAACATCGTCTGCCTGTGCTGTAGCAGTTTGATTCTCTAGTTTCAAGCCCAATGGAGATTTCTTCTTTGTGCGACCTTTATCTACAACTTCCCAGACTTCAACCTGTATGTAATAGCAAAATTTAGTTATAATGCAAAAACAAAAAACTGCAATACAATAATGTATTAAAATATAATTTACAGAGACTTTAAGATATATTTGTCATTATAGAACACTTTTTGAAACCCAATTGATAAAGATTAAAAATACTATTTATAATTAATATTTCTTAAATAATATGATAAAAAATTCTAAACACTTACTTTAACTATGTAATCTGAATTTTTATAAGTCCAATGAATTGGTGCCACTTGAATCTGCTCTGTTGGCACATATTCTTCAGTAAATGCTCCTCCTTGAAGACGTTGCAGAAGACAAGATTTTCCCACATTTCTATCACCCTTGATGAGAATTTTCACTAAAATATTATACAACATGTATAATTTATTTGTTACAGCTTTAAGACAGTAGAATTTACAAAAAAATAAGAAATATTACTATTGAAATGTACGCCTCTAGAAAATCTTTTCTGCAATGACGAGGACATTGGCATTGGTGGTGCACACCGCTCATCGCCACTCCTAGTTAATTTCTTTAGCGCTGAAAACATTTTGATAGCAATAAGGTTTTATCTACTGGTTCAGACTAAAGTAAATAAATACTTCACTTTGTTTCTAATTTGACTTTATGTCATCGTGATTTGACATATCGTGTGAAGTGAAGAAACGTTATTGTTTGACAATCGACATTTTTTTTAATTTATATACACGGCTCGGCTTATAAATATTTACCAGTGTGTGTGGAATATCACATTTTTATAAATTAAATTTTAAAATTGTTGATTAAAGATATATATATATATATATATATATATATATATATATATATATATATATATATATATATATATATACATATATATAAGAAATAGGTCCGCCCTTGCCCGTCTCTTTCTTCATCCATTAAGATATATGAAAATGGGTTCTAGATTGTTTAATAACATGTCTAACATCGAATACTTATACGAAAAAAAATTTTTAGGCAACATGCCTATTTTACCAAATTACACATTATGAACCTAATTATCATAAATTTTGGAGGAAATACGAAAACAACAACGTCGCACATTGTCATTTTTTGTAAAACTATCAAAATTTACATAGATAAATTTTTATTCCTTTACTAACTTAACCAAGAGCATGTCAGGACAAGTCCAAGGAGGGTTTCGCAAGTATCAACGCGAAATAGGTTTTTCTAATTTATTATTACTTAAAAATATTTTCTTAGTTTTTGGCATGAACTATCAGCATTGGTCAATCGCTCGTCTCCGCTGCTCCTGCACGACAACGTGCGACCTCATACTGCACAGCAGACGGTCTCCAAGTTGCAAGAACTGGGGTTGGAAGCTCTCTGTCATCCGCCCTACTCACCAGACCTTGCACCTACAGACTACTACTTTTTCCAGAATTTGGATAACTTCTTGGTGGGAAAAAATTCAATACCCGAGAGGCAGTACAATTTTTTTGCTTCCTATCCAGCTGATTTCTTTAAGGGCATCAATAAACTGCCACTGCATTGGCAAAGATGCATTGATTGCATGGGTGATTACTTCGATTAATACAAATAAAAAATACATGAAAAAAATTCGTTTAAATTTTTTCATACAAAACGGCAATTTTATAGGTAAAGACCTAATATAAATAGAACAATAAACATTTATTTTATTCATTTATTAATATATACCTATATTAAACATATACATTTAATAGTCGGGAGTCAGTAACCATTTCCAATCGAGTTCCATACTACAAATTACTTGTGTAAATGACTGAATTTATAGATTCCATATACTTTTGAAATATTATTACTGAACTGTTAACCAATGATTTATTTTTTCTAGTTTCAAATCTCTATGATCAGAACAGATAGATAATTTAAAAATTTGTATGCAATCCAAAGCTGATTTTTGTCTTATTTACAAAATATGTCCATCTTTACAGAAAAGGGCATTTGAAGAGTGTCTTTATAATAACAAGTGTTTGTGTGCTAATAACATTATATTATTATTATTGCTAACTAGCAATAATAATAATATAATGTTATTAGCACACTAAATAAACTTATTTATTTATTAGTTTATTTTAGTTTCATAAATTATTTGTATATTTCATATATTAGTTGTATAACACATTTTATACAACAAACATTTTGATATTTAAGTTATTGTAGTTATATGTAATTAAGTTATTATTATAACTTAATTTATGAAACTAAAATAAACTAATAAATAAATAAACTAGCAATAATAATAATATAATGTTATTAGCACACAAACAAACAGGTAAGGTAAACATTTGATACAGCTTTTTAAATTTTGTTCAATCCCATTTGGACTTCTTCTTCTCAAATATTTCCTTACCATCCTCATTAACTGCAGCATAATAACCCATAGATTCATATTTTTGTCTCATATAAGCAATATAACCTAAAGCAAGTCCAAAACATGTCAGACCTAAGCTCATTATAACTATATTCTGAAAACAAAAATTACTATCATTTAGTTTAGAAACAATTATTCCATAATCTAATTTAATCATATCAAATAAACGTCAATTTAACAGTGTAGCTGGAGACTTTTAGTAAAAAAAATTTCTTACAGGTTTTGCATACAGTTCAAAATTTATTATTCTGAAAGCTGTAGTAGATTTCATAGAACGAATGCCTTCCTCGGGTTTTTTGTTCTCCATTATTGCGATTTAATTTTTCAAATATTTAATCATCTAATTTTTAATCTAAAATTATTTACCTGTACTGTTTCGTACAATTTTTTGGCATAATTCTTCTTCTTCGTCTGCCTTTTTTTATTTATATATGGCATCGGCCTATAACTTTTTGCCAGTGTCAAATTAAAAGGCGGGAAATAGAATTATCAATTCAATTTTCAACACCGTATTTCTGTATCGTCAAGTCTAAAGTCTAGTCAAAGTCCAAATATATAGTCAGTACAGTCTATGAGTCATGTCAGTCGATTCAGTAAATTCTACCTTCTAGAGTTCTACCAATATTACACATTAAGAACCGAAATAAAACAATGGGTAACGTTGTGGAATTCGTATCCACATAGGATACGAATTCCACAACGTTACCCATTGAACTCCCCGGCAAAACTCTTCGTCTGCTTCACAGACTTATAGAGGAATACTTCCTCATAAATGTCTGTGGTCTGCTTATCAGCTTTTACTTTTTCACTTTTTCGAGATTTTTTTTAATTTTCCCAAAGTCAGGTTAGATGTTGGATTAATTGCCATACTGACCATCCAGCCTGCAAGTCCAAGGCCGCGGACTTGTAGGCAAAAAAGAGCCAAAGAGAATGTCATACATTACCTTTTAGCAGAGCATTAAACCGACCGGAGATGAAAAGAGTGCGCGTGTGCTTAGGTATAATGCTCTAAGATAAAAAAGCGATTATGCGAACTAGAGCTAGTTTATTACTTTATGCTAAGCGAAAAAAAAAAAAAATTGTGACGCCGAGTTGGCTCTGCTGTGAAGTCTGTGAACGGCATTTTAAAATCTGTCAAAAAAACATTAATAATAGCAATAAATAAAAATATGCTAAGTTTTTCTGACTAAAAACCGTAAGATTTTCAATGTTTAATTGGGCTTATTGAAGTCAGTGTATAGTTTTTACCAATATGGATTCAGAGTCTGTTCTCCAAGGGGATGTTGCGGATGGCGCCGAAATGTCCCCTTTAGTTGAAAACCCATCTGATAATTTACCAGATATTAGTGATAATAACATCGCAGGGGATGAATCTGAAGCAATACCATCAGCGGATGATGCCAGTAAGTGAAAATTCTAGATATCTTGTATTTCCAGAAACAAAATGTTTCAAATTATATTCACGTAATTTTTTGGTTTTTAGCGTGTTAAAGTGTATTATAATTAGTATATATCTAAATAATAAATTGTTCTGTATAAATAAGTACTAAATAATTCTATATACCTATAAAAACGAAGACTTAGAGATATGTTATTACATGTAGCTACAAATGGCGGTGCTCCAACCAGTAGCAGTGATCTTCCGGATTTAGAGGCTGGTTTACAACCTGAATATATGGAACAGCCAGTTGCCGACCAAGGTAAAAGGGAGAGGTTAAAGATAAAATCTATGTTCACATTGGTGTCCCCTTAACCTCATCAAATTTCATGACTAACTCGGTGGTTACATGGTGTTGCGGGGATAAAAGGGTTTTATCGATCTGTTACTTACATTAGGTTCATATTTTAGCCAATGCATCAGCAGAAGAAGAAATGGATATTGATGAATCTACTCCTGGCGCAGTTGGAGATGCGTCTGCATACATTGGAGACAACTGTTTATCCACACCAGTAAGTTTAACATTATGCACTTAATTAAAATAGGTATAAAATAAAATACTGTACAACTCAGCTCTAAATATTTTATTAATATTCAGAAATATTAAGGTATTAGGTATAGTTACTTGATAAAATATCAAATTTTATAAGTAGTATTGTTACTTATGAACATTTTAAAATACAAAAAAGTTAAATATTTTTTTGCATTATTAGTATAAAAAGCCTACATAGTTAACTTCAAATTCAAAAAGACTTACTATGGTAAGTATGAACATAAAAATGCAAATTTTGGAGATCTCAAAAATTTTGTACATATGACCACATTTCATAGCAACTTACAGGTGTGTGATGTCACCTGCCTGTATGACCCATACAAAAATGCTTCAAACAATCTGCAATTTCTTAGAAAAAATATTTTTAATAAAATATTCCTTTTGTAAAGTTACTAATTTATAGAGCACACTTCATTATGTAATAAAAAACTACAGGAAAATACCCTATTATAAAAAATACATTTACAGGCCGAAACAGAGGACAACTCTCCCCAAGAGGAGCATGCTTTGGATCCACTGCTAAAAGAACAAGGCTTGGAAGAGGGAGATGGCACTGAAGAAGGTGAACCACAGGAGGAATCTCCAGATCAATCTATCAGTTCCGCTTTGCCAATTGAAGGGGCACCAATTGATCAAGATGGTATGTTTCAATATTACATTGTATAAATGCTGATTTAGGTGCATGTAAAAAAGTTCCATCTTCTAGTAGAATTCCTTTTCGAGAACAATCTCACTCTACTCAATTCTATCATCAAAAAGTCCGAGAAGAACAAATGGACATGGATATCCCTAGATGGGAAAGTCAAAAATGAAATTGACTTTAGTATCACAAACAACCCTAGACTATTCAATGATACACATGTCATCCAAAGCCTAAACTTCAACACAAACCAGCATATGGTATGAAGCTGCTTAACCTGCTTCCCACCAAAACATCCAAGAAAAGTAATCAACAGGAACCGGATTACCAGTGCAATGGAGATGAACGAACTCACAAGTCGTCTAGTGCAACCACTAGAACTAAACAACCAAATTGCACAGGACTGGAGAAATAAACAAAAATTGAGAATAAAATTAGAGAGATAACAATCCAGGAAAGTAGAAACAAAAATAACTGAAAAACCGACAAATACAGCCTAAAAACGAAAAACTAATTAGCAGAAAGGAAGATTTTGATAACATAACGAAATCTTGGAAATCAGCAAGAAAATAAGAGAAAGCATGAGGAAAGACAAAAAAATTAGGATATATATGATTCTCGAAAAACATAGTATAATTAGAAAAGGCGGAACAAAGAAAGCCTTAAAAGAAATTAGAGAAAAAGGAAAAGAATGGTTACTTATTTATTTATTTTTTTAGGTTATTAAGAATGGTTAATTAAAAAAGAACCAAAATATACAGCCATACCATACCAAACATAGGACATCATTAACACTGTCACAGAATTATTCAAAAGGAAACATTTTTATTTCAGAAGAAAACTGTTATACAATAACAGTTAGTAGAAGACAAACGAAGTACAAGGAACAAAAAATATACTAACTAACAATGAAAAAATACCGAAAATCCTGGAAGCAGAGGTTATTAAAACAATAAAAAGCCAAAAAATGGAGAAAGCGCCAGGGCCTGACCAGATATTGAACCAAATACTAAGGTGATCCATAGAGGAATTAAGCCCAATACTAACTACACTCTTTAATGAATTTTTGCAAACAGGCAATATTCCAAGCCAATGGTCGGAATCTTATACCATCCTCCTACATAAGAAAGGTCCTTTTGATGACATAAATAACTACCAACCACTATCTATAATATCAAACTTGTACAAGCCGTTTTAAAAAATCATATTAGAAAGAATCTCTACGACTCTGGATGAAAACCAACCTACGGAGCAGGCGGTGTTCTGCAGAGACTTTACCAAAATTGATCACATTAATACTGTCAAACAGCTATTAAATATGTTTGTTAAATTCTTTGTGTACAGAAATACAAAGAATTTAACATAAATATTTACATCGCTTTTATAGACAACTCTTAAGCGTTTGATAGCCTTAAACATGACAGAATTTGGCAAAGTCTCAAACAGCAAGGAGTGCTAGCGTTGCTACACAAACTCGAATCCCTAGGTGACCAATTCCAAACAAAGAAAGGTGGAATCTCCAAAAATATTCTCCTCAGTGCTTGAGAGCATCTTCAGATACTGAACTGGGACCATTACGGCTTAAACGTCAACGGAAAACACCTCAATTATCTAAGATTTGATCTAGTCCTATTTGAAGAAGATCTAAAGAAACTAAAAGCCATGATCAAAAATCTAGCAACAGGAAACAAAAGAGTAGAACTAGAAAAGAATAAAGAAAAAACAAAGGTGATAACCATCACAAAAGAAGTAGACATATTTATAGGAGATAATAAACTGGAATATGTCAGCGATATGTCTATTTAGGATAAATCATTTCCACATCGGATCAAATGGCCAAAGAAGTAGAAAAATGAAAAGCTCTAGACTGGTAGAAGTACTGGTAAGTACTCCTTTAAAGAAATTATGAAGAGTAAAGAACTCAGCATGCTCATCAAAAGAAAAACTTTTGATACATGTATTTTACCATGCATATGCTACGACTGAGACCTGGGCCCTAACAAAAAAGCTCAGACAAAAACTATCTACTAGAATTAGAAACATCGACCTGAGAGCTAAGACCAAGATAACAGATATCTTCTGGCATATAGACAGGCAGAAATGGAGATGCACTGGCCAGAAGTAACATGAGTAGATGGAGCAAGCAGGTTACCCTTTGGTATCCGAGGGATGGTCACAGAAACAGAGGGCGTCAAATCCGCAGATGGGAGGACGATCTCAAGCTTACAGCTGGATCTGCAGATGGAAGGACGACCTCTAGCTTACTGGACGCGAGTGGCTACAGACCGCTCAAATTAGAGGAGACCTATGCCAAAAGGCACAACGAGGGAGGGATAATTTAAATCAGCAATGATAGGAAATCAAAAACAACTGAGTTTAGAACAAGAGGCTATAATAATAAATAAACAAAAGTTTCTAAAAGCCTTAACTTATTTAGAAACACTAAATTGATAAACAGAAAGTACTAATAAGTATTTCAAAAACCTTTGTGTTGTTAAAATGTTAATATTGTTTCAGAGGAGTCAAGCACAATGGACGAAGATATGGGAGGTGGTGAGGGGGTGGCCAGCAGTGATGATGTGAACGACATCAGCAGCGCTGCACAAGATGTACTCAGCACAGGCATAAGGTAAATTAACCATATTATTCTTAGATTATTCTTTATTATTATTCGATTATTCTTACAAATAAAGCTTAAAGGTCATGTTAATAAAGGTAGTATAAAACAAAAATGTAATCTAAAATGTACTAAAATGGAATGATATTTATCCAGCTAGAAAATGAAAGAAGGTGTTAAAAGCAAAGATTTACAGGTTCAAATCCCTCCAAGGGAAGAAATTGTCTCGTACCTGTAACACAAGTTCTTCGGATACTTAGGTCACATGGATGGACCTGATTGACATTGTGTTAAGGGTCCAAAAATATAAAAAAAACGAATTTTTTTATAGAGTAGACTATTCTGAGCATCTATACATAATATCATAAACTCATACATAAAATATCCTCTATTCTGTATAGTTCTAGTACTCAAGAAGGTGGTGCCGATATATCAAGTAGTGGACAGACAGAGGGAACACTTATATCCTCCACTGCCAATGGCCCAGCTGTCCTACACTCCTTCTCATTGTTACCTCAGCAACCGCAAGCAAACGAGTTAGTAATTATTTTTAAAGTAATTTAAATATTTACTTTTCAACTAACCATAAAAAAAATTTTCTAAAAGTAATATGTAAAATACTAAAATACTGTGTAATAATTTCTAAAATCTTTGTCCTTGTGTAAATATATATTTGATATGGTCTTAAATCTTATATGTAGTTGATAGATGATTTTTTTTATCGAAAGCAGGTCATAACTGTGGGACACGCTTAGGCACAAATGGGCTGGCTCGACCGGATAAATACTACGACCTCACAGAAAACCGGTGTAAAATTACGCTTGCGTTGTGTTTCGCCGAGTGAGTGAGGTTATCGGAGGCCCAAGGGGATTGGGAAAATCCCCAAGCACCAGGAACACAAGTTGCAACACCAGAGGAGTTACCAGTATAACTCCTCTGGTGTTACGAGTGTCCATGGGCGGCGATAATCGCTTACCATCAGGCGATCCGTCTGCTCGTTTCCTGTTTCATTTCATAAAATTAAATAATATGCGAGCCCTGACATCACTGTGACCCAAGTGGATCTATTGTGTGACTCCTTCATATTAGTACCATCGTACCATCTCCGGCCCTATGCTGTTCATGAACTGAATGATATGGCTGGGGTTGGTGCTGCGAATTTCCTCATTGATAGATCTATACAATAATTTACAATATCACGTCCAGGTTCAGTGATGCAGACACTTCAGAGATGGAGGGCGCTGCGGACACAATGCCTTCAGTCAGTGAGTCTATGCCTCTTCTAACCATGACTGCAAATGGATCTGCTTTATTATCACCCACTCTTTTACAAGGTAAGAATCTGATTTGTAGAAGTACTGATTTGTAGTAAAATCTGCTTTCAACATAGAATAAATCACAATTTATTTTAAAATGTTAGTAACATTGTTTTGTGGTGTAAATATTTATATTTAATTGTTATTTAAGATTAGGATGATCATCTCCAGCTAAAATTCCACATGTCATATTTAAAAGGATGTGATGGAGTCCCTCTAAGGGCCCAGTTAGACTAGGCGTGCGAAAGCCGAGCACCTGTTTTCATTCATAGCAAATTGGGCTAGGCCCAATTATTGACTAGGCTACTAAATACATACTAATAATAAATCACTCAACCCAACCTACATTAGGTGATAAGTAGGTTGTTATTCTTGTTGCCATATAAATGACAACAAACAAACAAACATCATATAAACGCATATTGGACCGAAACAGGCGTCCAATGTTTGAATGAAGATAATAAATTAGAATACAAGGCACTATAATATAAAACATAATATTGTTCTGAAACATAATATGATTAATATGTGATTCAGGTGAGGAGGGTGGCGCGCGCGTGTCGTCGTCCGGCGAGGACCCGGGCTCGGCCGTGGCGGAGGGCGAAGGCGCTGTGAGCTCGTCCGGCGCCAACGGAGCGCCCGCGCCGCTGCCGCCCACCGACGCCGCGCACGCACTCGCCACGCTCGCCAGTGCCGCGCTGCACCATCACGAACAGGTATGTTATGGCTCACCCGGAATAAGGAGCGTTTGTAAAATCACTTTAAGTTTTGTTACAGTAAAGCTATCATTTATACAGATACAGTAGTTTTTGTTTTACTCATAAATAACAAGTAGTTACGATTTTACATGACTTATGTATTTGCAAAAATATTTGGTTTCGCTAACTGTCGCGTACCGAGGACAGCACGGTAATTCACGAATACTCGAGTTTCTTTGGCTCAGCCGAAAGTAAAATTTTTGGCCTAAACTGGCCGGAACTGAAACGGAATCTTCGATCGGTCTAATAAGAAACGCTTAACAGTTTGCGACCACGCGCCGTTACTCGTGCCGACGCGAGCTCCACTTATTATAGCTAATTGTTGCGTCGCTGCCAAAAAAAGTGTAGCTTGATCCTGTAGTTGTTCACAGGCTTCCCAGTGTAGGTTTGCCAACAGTCGACAAAAGTCTAGCGAAACTTCGTGATAGCTATTACAGCTCTCGTAGTCCATTCGTTTTTCGTGACCATAATGCCAGCCACAACTATTGTGTTGTGTTTTGTTTGTAACATTTGGAAAAATCTTTAATTTGTGTAAAGTCTTCAAAAAAATCAATTGTAAGAAAAAAAGTTTTTGTGGTCAAACATGAAAAATAGCAAATTATTAAAATCAATGTACATTAACAATTTTTATATTCGCAGGCAGAGCCAGAAGACAAGCCACAAAACGAGGAAGACACGTGGTACACCGTCGGATTTGTGAAAGGAACTACATTTACAGTATGTATTAAGTTTTTAATTTTCATGACCCTTTTCAGTGATTCTGTTACCGCCTAACTTATCTGACAGTTGAAAAATCAGCCCTTAGTGTGATGAGGCGCTTATGCTTAGCATTAATATAAATATCATAGCTTTAAAATATTTGTTAACCCCCGACGCAAAAAGAGGGGTGTTAGTTATAAGTTTGATGTGTCTCTCCGCTTGTCTGCATGGTGTCTGTCCGTGGCATCGTAGCTCCCAAACAGATGAACCACTTTGGATCTAGTTTTTTTTTGTTTGTAAGCTGACATGATCGAGAATGTTCTTAGATATAATTTATCATTATCAGTGCATTATTAGCAGTAAGCGAGCTTGACAATTCTTCGAATTGTTACCTAAAATTTTAAATGTTGTTATATTATTTCAAGTAACGGAAACAGTATGTCAAGATCTCAAGAAATAGAGATATTTAGTCATTTCCTACTACTAGTGGCATATATTTTCTTAACGGTATTCATGGTGTGATGACAGTTTAATTTGACACAGTCCTTCTCTTTATTTAAATGTGGGTATTAGTTATTATATAATTAAACTAGTGACAAATATTTACTAACTTCACTTTGCTACACAGGTACATAACTACATATCAGACCCGAATGTGGATCTGTCGACCCTGTCACTGGACAATCTGCCTGAGCTCAGCACACTGCCCACCACACCGCTGGAGCACGGTACTGCTTACAAGTTCCGCATTGCAGCTATCAACTCTTGTGGACGAGGAGACTTCAGTGAGGTAATTTTTTAAAATATTAGAAACCAAAAAGAAAGGCTTTTTGGTTGGTTGGTTGGTGCAAGGCCATCTATACTAACTGTACTATACTGTTATTCTTCTGCCACCAGGCATTTTTAAATAAAGAAAGGGGAACAATGACAACATAGTATGATCAGTTGACGAATGGTTGTAGACTTAATTTGTCACAGTCCATCTCTTTATATAAATGAGTTTTAACACACAATAAGACACAATAACCCAGAGCCTTTAGGGCTTAGACAAAATAACAGTAGTAGTAGTATAACAGATAGACAGCAACAGATGATGATGAAACATTTCGGTGCTGAATCACGTGGTTATTCCCTTACATTTAATTTGTTTTTAACTTCGTTATCGTTCCAAAACTACTTCGAGTTAGCCGCCAGTTTAATAAAGTGAATATCGTTCCAGGAATCGGCGTTCAAGACCTGTCTACCCGGGTTCCCGGGCGCGCCATCGGCCATCAAGATCTCCAAGTCGGTGGAGGGCGCGCACCTGTCGTGGGAGCCGCCGCAGGTCGCCGCCGAGGGCATCTTCGAGTATTCCGTATACCTCGCTGTGAGGTCAAACACGCAGCCCAAGGTTTGGATCTTTACGTAACTCAGTGATAACTTATAGTTCGTTTTATACTTTATAATAAATAGCAACTTAGTACTAAATGATTGAATACATAATGAATAAATCCCTAATACCTAGGTAAGGTCAAACTAGTTTGACAGTTGTTTTGACAGATGAGCATGGACTGACACTTCTTTAGAAATAAAAAATCCAGACTTACCAAATAAAATAAACCTTATTGCCACGCGTTAAGGACGTGTCTACGAATTTGACATAAATTAGCTGCTTTTCGGTACATTTTGCGACAGTTGTTAGTTTTGCAGGATTTGTTTTCATTTTGTCGCAAAATCGACCGAAAACAGCCAAATTTGTAAACGCGCCTTTAATAATTAACGTTTCTCTTTAATCTATGCTATTCTTACTGCTTGCTAAACAAAATATTCGGTCTACCTGGTTGGGTGCTTCCCCCTGGCTAGCTAACCTAACATGAAGCGTGAGGTAGTTACGAGCTGTAAAAATACGCCTACGCGCTTAATTGAATCTTCTTACTGTTGCATTTTGTCCATTACTAATACACAATACACATAAATATACTATAATACACATACATATATTATAAACCATAAAATATATTCTTATTCCAATTTCAACCACAAGCAACTAATAACCATATTAAATTTTCAACAGGAGGCATCAAAATCCCAATTGGCGTTCGTGCGCGTGTACTGCGGACGCGCGAACACGTGCGTGGTGGGGCAGGCGTCGCTTAGCGCCGCACACGTCGACTCCTCCACCAAGCCCGCCATCATATTCCGCATCGCCGCGCGCAACGACAAGGGCTACGGCCCCGCCACACAAGTGAGGTGGCTTCAAGGTATGTAGAATAGTCAACAGAGTCTAATAATTTTGATATGTTATATCTTTTCTCTCGCTCGCTCTTTTTCTTGCAATCTGTGTGTGTGAATTTGATTGAAATGGGACGGTAGTGTTTAAGAGACATATTACATCTCGACTGTGATCTCGAAATTTGACATATTGAATAGTGCAGAATAGCTATTGACCTAGTTCGTAGCGGCCTCGCTTTTTGTAAATTTTGCTTAACTTTTTAATTAAACCGAAAATTGCAGAGAAAGATTTTCATAAAATGCGCGAAGGCACTTTTGTGAGCTCCTGGATTGAACTACTGTTCTAAGCAAATTAAATAATAAAATGAGAATGTTATCTCCTATATTGTCGTATAGTTTGTAGCGGCCTTAGAATTTTGAAATATCTTTGATTTAATATAGAAAATAATCTTATTCTAAGCCAAAAAAACTTCGAAAATAGCTTTAAGTTAACTGTGAATTACTCCTATCTACGATAATATTATTAAGCAAAATTTATACCATAACAATTGTTACTTCATGAGGAATAAAGATTTTATAATTTTAGAGCATGAATTTATTAACCTATTTCAATAAAAACGATAAATACAACTGCAAAAATTACTACAAAATGTCGGAAACGCTTCAAATACCTAATTTTTCATATTCAGATTTGTAATAGGGCTGTTAAGACAGGCGCGCGTTATTTGAATTGAATAATAAGCGCGGATGGTGGTAAAGTTGGCTCATGTTACGCCTAAAGCATGCGGTTATTTCTCACCTGTTTTTAACCGATATACAGGATGTTTGGTTAACTCAGTGTTCGATTCTCGTTCCAAATATATATATTCCTATAAAATACTTAAATTCTATTCATAACACACCATATAAGCCGGCGGCGTTGTACGGCAGTGTGATGGTGGCCATGCGATTTGTCAGGAAATATTAATCATGTTATTTTTCTGTAAATCACGAATATTTTTAGTTATGCGAACTGCCATGACTTATGTAATATTGTGGCCTAATGTTGGGTTAAATATTTCATTCAGATAACCAAACATCCTGTATAACGTTTTGCAAAATTAAATATTAAACTTTGGGCACATGATTTACTGCTTATGTCAAACTAACGAAAGAAAAGTTTTTAGTAAAAAGCGCAGTATACTCATTCATACTATTAAAATACTTTTTTTTTCGATTTCTGTTCCCGCCTAAACTTCTTTGCTTCTTCTAGGGGGTTCTTAAATTGCTTGAGACGTTTTTGATGATTTTTTATAATACATAGGAATGTAAATGTTCTTTTGGCATGAGAGAGAGAGAGTGAGACGTGTAATACATAGGAATGTAAATGTTCTTTTGGCATGAGAGAGAGAGAGTGAGACGTGTACAATTGGATTTTCCAAACTTTAAGGTAATCTAATTTTCTCACATTTTGAGACTGATCTCTGCCTGAAAAACGCGATATTTGCTGAGGCTTTCAAAAAATAATGGATTCTACCATATTTCGAAAAGTCCATTTGAATGTTCTGAATCCTCAGTGGAGCAATGGAAAAGGCGGATTGCCTGATTCGTCTGCTCGGAGCGAACACCGCCGCCCATGGACACTGCAACGACAGAGTCAGGAATATGTTACGGACCTTTCTAAACTGGCACACTGTTTAATGATCTTTACCGTTTAAAGCAGTGGTTCCCAGACTCTTTTGTTTCATAGACCACTTTCAAAATTTTGCTGGATCCGGTGGACCCCCTTCATCTACTTACATTCTAAATTACTACCAATTTCTAAATTTCAAAAAAAAAATTGAAGATTAGATCTAGATATCTATGGAAACTTACTTACTTGTGGCTGAGTTTCAACGATGAATTAACAGTTTTCGAAAAAAAAAAAGGTTAGAATTGATTGCTTGATAGGGTTAATTATTTGATAATAAAGTAGGTAGACTAAACAAATTGGCAATTAAATTTTAATTCATTGTGTTGTGAGTGGATGTCAAAAAAGCAAAGTTGGCCAATCGAAAAAAGTGACTCCATCCAACTTTACTTTTTACAAGGACCAATCAATTCTCACAAATTTTATTTAGACAACGTCCCATTCGGAGTGGTAAAAAGAAATATATTATATTTCCTTGTGTTTTACGTATATATATTATATATTCAAATATATAAATTATTACACTAATAATTATTATTGTTTTAACAGTCGTAATATAATCAAAATTAAACACTTATTTATAACGTAATGTAACTTCTACAATGGTAATTACAAAAAATATATAATTTTAATGAGATGGATGTACTTGATGGATTGACAGCAAATTATCAATATTTGGCTTGAGTTTTGTAAGGAATAACCGCAAATCTCCCCGTTCTGTGATATTCAATCTGTCTTTTTTTTTTGTTAATAAGTTTGTAACGGCACTAAAACTTTTTTCGACGAGATATGACGAGGGAAACGCTATCAGAACCTTTTGCGTGATTCCCCACAGTCCAGGATATTTTTCAGGTATTTCTCCCTGCAGCCAAAATTTTTGATACCCTCTTTTAAATGTCACTTTCAGCTCCTCATTAGTGCTAAGCTCGAGTAACTCCTCATGTAATATTACATTCTCCACTTCCGTTTCATCAAATGGATTTATGATCCATGGTGGTATTTCCATCGACAGAATGTCTTCAAGTCTGATTTTAAAATCATCATGCAGGGCAATCAATGTTAAACGTATGTCTGAATATCTTCATCAAGGCATTCTACCTGCGATAAGTTTGAAAACTGTGAAAATTCGCGCCGACCAATATTTTCCTTCATAAATTTCAATTTACCAATAAAAGCTGAAATTACACTCTTTGTTTTTATTAAATTAAGGTTGTCCCCTTGTAATTGTAAGTTGAGGTCATTCAATTTTTTGAACAAATCTGTCAAATACGCGATGTCTGCTTTAAAATTGATTAGGTTTTTTTTTTTAAATCAGGATCTTTACTTTCCAGAAATTCTAAAACTGAGTCAAAAACTGAATAAAATCTTGATAAACATGCACCTTTCGACAACCAGCGTACTTCGGTATGTAACAGCAATCGTTGGAAGTTTTCATCATTTTCATCGCACAATTGTGCAAATAAGCACGTATTCAATGCATTGCTACTAATTTTATTAACTGCATTAATTACAAATTGAAGCGATTGGTGCAATCTATCACTCAAATTTTTCGCTACTAGATGTTGTCGGTGGATAACACAGTGAATTGCAGTTACCTCTGGTATTATATATCTGGTATTATAATTCTTTTAAGATGGCCTATAAACCCACGATATCGTCCGACCATGGCAGGAGCTCCATCGGTTGCCACCGAAATAACGTTTGTAAATGGAATCGATTTTTCTTTAAAAAAATCACTCAGGCCATTAAATATTGATTCACCTTTAGTGTCCGTCTTCAAAGTTTTCGCGAATAGTAGCTCTTCATGAATCTCTTCGCCCATAACAAATCGAACATATGCCGATAATAATGCTTCATTGCCAGGTAAACTTGACTCGTCCAGTTGAATGAATAGAAAAATGAGTTCTTTACAGATAATCACACAAGAAACTGTCAACATCAGAGCTCATTTCATCAATGCGTCTTTGTACAGTGTTGTTACTCAAAGGAATTCTTTTAAGTATGTCAAATGAAGATTTGTGCAGAAGTTTTTAGAACCTCATCAAGAGCGGGTAAAATTAACTGTTCTCCAATGGTATGCGGTTCTCCAGATTTTGCTATAAGTAATGAGATGAGTATGATGCCCGCAAGCCATCATCGTTGCTTTCAGACGTTGAAGCGAACATACTGTGTACGGTGGGTCTTTTCAAATTTTTCCTTTAATGTTTGAAAATATTTTAAATCTTTACCTATTTTATCAGGATGATACCTTCTTAGGTGGTCTTCCAGCTATGATGGTTTCATAGAGTCATTGCTCGAAACTTTGTTGCATAAAAGGCATGTGGGCAATCGTTTATCTGCCTGTGATGGAAGAAAACCAAATTTTAATTATTCAACACTGTACTGACGACACTTCTTCTTAGATTCGGTTATGTTTCGTATCAATTACCTACCTGTAAATAATAAATAAAAAAAAAACAAGTTTTAATACAAAATGTTGAAAAATGCGCCCTTTTAGCAATAGGCACGCGATATTATATTATATAGGCAGGTAGATAGGTATACAAATCGGCAGGTAGGTACTTACTTTTCCGACACTGGTAATCACTAATATCGATTCACTTTTCTTTTTGAAATTTCGGAAACAAATGAGTAACGTTTATCCTTGACATTCGTATTTATATTGGTGAAGAATTAAACACGTTCATACAAGATTGCAAGTACATACACCACAAGTCGTATTAATTTGCACGTTTGAACACGCATTGCGGACGGGACGGCGGCGGCCGGCGCGGCAACAAGTCTCGACGCGTTGTACTGAATATGGAATATGCAAGTTTTTACAAGTAACAGTCGCTGAGCTTCTTAAAATATTATCTGCCTATATTGATAGGAGATAATTGTCTTATTGAGAAGGTTTAATTTAGGTATCATATTGTTTGTGTTGTTGTATTACCGTATGATGGACGGTGTGGCTCAATAAGTTGATAATGAAATTGAAAAAGGAAAGTAGCATAAAGCCGGATAGCTCAACTGGTAGAGCACTCGGCGCGATACCGACATGGTCTGGGTTCGATTTCCAGTTCGGAACTATCCAAATTTTTCTCAATTTATTTATAAATTGTCTTATTGAGAAGATTTAATTTAGGTATCATATTATTTAAAATAATAAGCCAACTTTAGTTCTTCACTATCTAAACCAAATCAATTTTCATGCACCCCTGCTTACGATTGTAGACCCCCATTTTTTGTCACGTTTAACGTAGACCCCTGTCGAGTCTCCGTGGACCACTTTGGGAATTACTGGTTTAAATCTTTGAAATGTTCAAGACCAAAACATACTTACGTCTGTTTCGTATCATATTGAGATGGCAAAGTTTTTTTTTAGTTTTAGTTAGGTGTAACATTATTCTAATAACTGTTGCAGACATTAAATCAACAGGAGTGAAGCGGGCGGGTGGCGGGCTTCCCGGCGCGTCGCCGTCCAAGCAGCCCAAAAACATTCTACACTGAGGCGGTAATTGATGCAGCGAGCGCTAATGGTCGCCACAAACGGGCGACTGCGGCTGTCGCGCGGCAATATTTTCATAAATTTTGATGGATGGCCAAGAAGCCACCAGCGGGCCGCGATATCTATACAAAATGCATGAAATGTGTCGCTGTTGCTCAGCACTAGTGGCTGTCGCCCGTTCGGTTGCACCGTGACTAATTCTATTTTATCAAAGATTAACACAAATGACTATTTTAGGTTGATTCTGACGAAATTTATGTTCACTTGTAAATCAAATTACAACCAATTAATTGAATAAGCACTCGTTTATCATGTTTATTTGTTTTTAGGATTACAAATATTATGTTATGAACTTAATATTCTCCGATTTTGATACTGAAATATTAGAATTCGTTAATGGATGAAATATTTTAATCTAAGCATGTTAGAAATTGTGTGGATGTTTAGTATATTAATTTCAATGTACAATTTTGTATGTTATACACCTTTACGTTATATATCTTATTGTGACCGATCTCCATAAAAGATGGAATTAGGCTGGGTTACCATTTTTACAGAATGTAAACCACTAGATATTAGCAAATATTTTTTTGCAATATTTTAATATATATATTTTTTTCTTTTACACTTAATACATTATTAGCATAATAGCTATTAGGTAGAAGTTTTAAGTAAAATTGTATAAGAATTACATGGTTATGAAAAATGAAAATTGAATGTTTTATCCCAGAAATTGTAGGATTTAGTATAGCAGACAACTTGATATTTCCTAATAATTGTATATTAACGATTTGTAATATTGTTTCAGTCCAATTTGATCACAAATTATATCTTCTTGACTTTTGAATCACTATTCTAATAAAAACTGGCTTATTTCCTGAAGAGTGGGTGTGAAACGTTAAAATTATTCCAGGAATAATATTAATTCTCTAGTAAATTTCGTCCAGAAAATGAAAGGTTTACAAGTGAATATAAATATTCAATGTAATGTTAACAGCTATTATTGTTGAACGAGTGACTGATATCATGCTATGTAAGTATTTCAGGAGGATAGATTAAGTGTAAAATTAAATATATCTGTTATGTAAAATGTTCTGAAAGAGAATAAACAAGATTTTTAATAAATAACTCATTGTTTTGCTCTGTAGCCAAAAAATTCATCCGTTACAACCTTTATGAAATCTTACATATACTTAAAAATTGATTGTCTCGCTAAAACTCGAGAACGGCTGGACCGATTTGATTAACTTTGATCTTGAAATAAAATTGTGGAAGTTCAGGGAATGTTTAAACTGTGAGAAATATAGGAAAATTTAAAGGAAAAACTACTATTACATTTTTTCCAATGTAGGTACTATTCTCACTTGTCCAACAGTTGATGTTCGTTCCGTGGGTGGGTATGAACTCGGTATAAGGCATTAATTCAGGTCTACAGTGTTACATAACTGTCACATATTATCCATAGGTGCGGTAGAAATATTTTTGGAATGCAAAACAGTGCTGTTTCAGAAATATAGGTTTTTTATTCCAAAAGTGCGTAATGTTAAATCGGCTGGTTGTAAGTGTATGTGCGAAGGTCGGCAGGTAGGTAGGTGTAGATGTAGGTGTAGTTATTTATTTTTTCCAGTTCATAGTGAAAACAGAACAACGTGTGTCGGGGAACGGCACGTTGTTCTGCAGTAAGTTTATAAACATACTGTATTGAATGCTTGGGACAGGTGGTAAAAACACATTTAGTTTGGCTTTTTATTCCTTAATTACATATTATTGAGTACACTATACATTTTGTTTCTTGCTATAAAATGCTATCTATTCAAAACTCCGGTAGGCATTCCAAAAGAAAAATAATTATTACAAAAAATTTACATGTACTTTCGTTTTATAGAAAATTTCCTATAGTAAAGATATCTTGCAAGTTTATCATGATATTAAAGCAGTATCACTAAATGTATTATTGGACAAAGTTAGTTTTATTGTGTCAATAGCATCTTCTTTGGACACTAGCCACCGTGAAACCTTGGTTACTGAAAAGAAAAAAACATCTATTAGTGAATGAGAAAAATAAAATGTTAATAAAATTATAAAGCCTGTTCATAATATAATTTAGAGATTGTCGAAATAGATAAAGGTCAGCTCAGACGCGACGCGACGCGAATTCGAACGTTTGCAATAAAACGTGTATCTCTTCGTTGTACTGAATAAAGTTCAATTTTGAATCGCTATCTTATAAAGTGTACGCTGCATCTCGACTCGGTGCGAACTGACGCTAACTAGGTACCTATCTATTGTTGTATCAAAGCAAAATATTATTTTATATTTGCATCGTGCTAACTATGTAAAGTAAATTGCAAACTTCTTAATTGAAGTTATGCAATGATTATTACGGACAAAACAAGAAGTCTTCAGTTGCGATTTACTGCAGAAAACGTGTAGTTAAACGACTCCAGTTTGTTGGGTGTATTAATAAAAAAAAAGGGCAAGTGTGAATTGGACTCGCGCACGAAGGGTCCCTTACAAAACGGCAAAATGTATGAGAGCCTCACTTACATATTATTAATATTAAGTATGTATGCCGCTATAACAACAAATACTTGTATGTATTTGTTATTTATTTACCAAAGTAACAAATAATTTACAACGAAACAATTTTACACGATGACACTTATTGTAGCCCAAGAGGGCTGCGGCACAAGAGTCAACGCCCACCTTCGAACCGGTATACATATCAATAACATAGCAAGTTAGGTATATTTTATATGTGAACACAAAAAGAAAAGGTAATAAATTTAAAGAAGTAGCAATCTTATCTACTAAAGTGTGTGTGGGGGGGGGGGGTAATGTGTGTGCAAGGGACTATGTACAGTACTACTATATGTATTGTACGTGTACTGATACTATATGTTCAATCACACTAATTTATAATTCTAGTAAGGTCTTCCGTATCCTCATATGATAGTGAGCTTAACCACTAAGTTTATATATACACACACACACATATATATATATATATATATATATATAATACTAAATATTTGTTGTTATAGCGGCATCAGATAGAAATTATTTGTGAAAATTTAAACTGTGCAGCTATCATGAGATACAGCCAGGTGACAGACAGGGACGAACAGCGGAGGATTTTAGGATCCCGTTTTTACCCTTTGTGTACGAAACCCTAAAAAGTGTTTTAACGAAATTCGGAAACGGTGGAACGAGTCCTTAGATCTAACCACAGAGTAACCACATATTACATTCTCGGTTCCAGCTCTACCTTCTACTCTAATTAGTACCTTAGATGTTTAACTCGTTTACCTAAAAAAAGAGACTAAAACAAACTTCTACATATTTATGATAACTCGACTCGTCATTTTTGTCGGTTCCTGTCATTATATAAACAAGTTTAGATAGCCTTTTGATGCACACGACGCGCGAAGCGAGATCGTGACCCAAAACCGAAAAGAGGTCGCGGTCTCTGATGCGGATCCACCGCTTAGTATGAATTTATATGGAGCACAAAACAATCCCTGCGACTGGCGACGCGCGACCGGTGAGCATAGCCAGAGAACCTGATGGGCTGGTTTGCTGGTTGCGGTCGAGGTCGCATAGATCGGAAGGAGACCTTTATACTCAATACAATTAGGTACGTTCTATTTTTTGAGAATCGTTTTTTATATGTCTGTCAGTGCGCTGGAAAAACGATGATTACATAGGGACAATAAGAAACAGTTACACTGTGTCTATTTAATTTTAACATCGAAGTAAGTTACCAGTGAGGTAGTCCCGAAGAGTTTGTACCAGCCGATGACGATGTTGGAGAGGTTGAGGTCGTCCAGCATGATCTGCGCCACGCCCATGAACACCTTCTTGCCCTCGATGCGCCCGTAGTCGCCCCACACCGTTACCTGCAAGTGACCAGAAACTTCTAGAACATATTCTTCGAGGAATAAGATGCCAGAAGAGGAGACGGATCGCCTGATATCAAGCGAATAGCGCTGCTCATGGACACTATATTATAGAGTTAGGCTGAAATATAATATAGTAATAATATGAACCGGAATCCGAAAGGCCGGGGAAAATTCAGAGCGCTGAAAATAGAACTCTGCGCTAGTACAATAGCTGAAAATCGTACACTTATCTATGTGTCGAGGCAAATGTCATATTATATGACAGCTCAACACTCGACGCTTCGATTTTTAACTCTATAGAAGTATTAGCGCTAGAGGATTCAATCCCGGGATCTCGAATCTCGTGAACCCCAGATCCTAGTCGCAGGTATTTCAGTCCGTCGGTTTCAGTCGGTATTTAAATTAACTAATAGGTACCGAGATTTTCGGGATTAAACATAGCATACGTTTTTTTGTCGATTTTGCCGATCAATTTTAGAGACGTGATTTATAGTATTATATGATTTATTTATATAGGTACATAGTTTATTTATTAATTGATCTGATGAATCTTGTTGAGGCTAATTCCACTAGAGGTTATAAGTGGGAACAGACGCATAAATATTTATTGACGATACCTCCAACGTCCATCGAGTCAGAACGTGCTTTCTCTCGGCTCTTTGCTCAGCATCTACATATATGTGCAACAAATTAAAATCCATGCTTTCAGATGAAACTTTAGATACAATACTAAGTATTTCTCCGATTTTATTTTCGTAGTTTTAATAAGTACCTCATTGCCTGTTCATTAATTTATAAACATCGAATATTGATCTCGTTAGAATATAAGTAGTTATTGTTGCGGCCGCACTCTAAAAGTTTATTGACAGAAGAACTTTTTGTTTCATTTAGATTTTGTTTAATTGAAGGTCAAGTTAAACCTGCTTCCTGATGTTTGAAAAAAAATAAATATTTTTTTTATTTTGACATGGTTGGACAATCCCGGGATTACCTTGCCATAATCCCGAAATACCGGCATTATGAAAAGGGGTCGGGATTGCGTCCTCTAATTAGCGCAGACATCTATTTTCTATGGTCTGAACTTTCTTTCGGATTTCGGATCATGTTGGAGACGTTGACACCCGCATCTGTCACAAGTGTGTTGCCGGACTTTCGAGCACATTGGACCACCATTGAGTGAAGACTTGAAGAGTCCCACACCCACTTGGCCGAATACAACGTACAGCTTGGCAAAAAACAGTGTGACGCGGTGAAAGCAGGAACTAAAAACATTTTCGGTTGTATCTTTTTATTGTATGTCTTTTATCCTTATCAGATTGGAATGAGATATATCTATTATTTTTATGTACTTACTATATTTTAATATATTTAAATTAAATATATCATCCAATCTAATATGCATTAAAGATGATAAAGTCGAAAAAGTTTTTAGTTTCTGCTATCACCGCGTCATACTTTTATTTTGCCAAGCTGTAAGCTTTATGAGTATAGTTTATGAGATAAGCTTATTTCTGCGAGGTGCTGAACTAAACACCGCTCTACATACTACAGTTACTTTTAGTTCTGGCAAAATGTACAGCCCTTGTGGGCTAAACAGGTTTGATTTCTACAGAAAGTCGCTAAAATAACCTAGTGCAATGTACCTGCAGCACGCATCCCTTGAAGTTTTCCCTGAAGGTGAGCGTCTGCTGATAGAGCGGGTCGAGCGTGCGGCGCGCGGTCGTGGTCTTGGCTTTGGCGACGCAGCGCTTGCCGCTCACCAGGTACACCTTCACGTACGGCGCTGGCAGCGTGCGGCTGCCCTGCCGCGCCTGCAGACCGCGCGCACGAATTACCTCCACCTGGCGAGTAAAACAGAATGTTATGTACCTTTTATTTTTATATGGCACAAGATCTTATACTTTAAACGAGACAATATTGTATATATATGATCGATTTCTCGAAAACGGCTGCAAGTATTTAATAGGTACTCAATAGAAGTCTGTGATAGGTACCATGAAATTTTGTATGCAGGGAGTTTTGGGGGAGAAAAATAGATCTAGTTAGGCCTTAACCTTGGGCAACTGCGCATTTTTAAGCTATATATGTTCTTTCTTTCGTCGTGCAACAATATACATATTAATATTTTTTCAAGATTATTTAGAAAGATTCAATTATGTCCGATTCAATTATGTTCCATTCAGTCCGATTGGCAGTTTGGTATGCGAATGTAGAATTCTTGCTTTGTTAGAAAATTCGGAATGTGGTGGGTTCTAATCCCGGTCAGATAAATCGTAATGTGATTCTTTTTTTTTTTTATTTATCTGAACTCCGAGCAAAGCTCGGTTACCCAGGTTATATTTTATATGGTGTGGAGGAACAATAAACGCCACAATCCTGAATCGCGCTATCGAAGTTTTCAAAGATCGGCACTATATATTAGGTCTTTACCTATGAAATTGCCGTTTTGTATGAAAAAATTTAAACGATTTTTTTTCATATATTTTTTATTTGTATTAATCGAAGTTATCACCCATGCAATTAATGCATCTTTGCCAACGCAGTGGCAGCTTATTGATGCCCTTCTTAAAGCTGCTCATAATCAGCTGGACGGGAGGCAACAAATTCTTCAAAGGCATTTTGTACTGCCTCTCGGGTATTGAATTTTTTTCCCGCCAAGAAGTGCGGTGGCGACGTCAACTGACCATCGAAGTCGTGTCAATTTAACACGGCTGACGCTCGATTACTTTCTCGAGGGACTACGTGAAACTAGAGTCTATGAAGCCAAACCACAGTCAATTATTGCTGCCAAAAAGGCCAACATAATCCGGGTTCTCCCTGAAATTAAGCTCTATTCATGCGCAGATGTAGTCAAGAATTGGTCCTCAGCGGATTCGCGGCGTCCATTTGGATTAAAATTATTTTCTGTATATACATAATTTTATCGAATATCCTTTACAATATTATAAAAATTGTGGGTATATCTACAGCTTGTTTTATTTGATTTCAAAGTTCAAACGCTCATAATGTAAAACCCTTTACTTTATACCAACCTCAAGGAATCCTTTCTGGTAGCACATAGAGAGTTGTACATCGCCGAGTGTGGGGGCGCCCAGCAGTTGTCGTCCGACCAGTTGTCCCGGCCCGAGTCCGTCGATAAAGTCGGACAGGCCGCCGCCGTCCGACGAGCCGGAGCCTCGCATCCCGGGTGACCATCTGTGTTTGTCCGGAAATAATTAAACCACAGATAGATGAGATTCGTTAATTTTAAGTCCTATTGCCTTTGTATTATAGTTGTAAATAAAAATATTATTAGGTTTCTAATTATTACTTTCGTAATAGACAATAACAATACTTAGGTTGATATAATAAATTGATATTACCTGAATATTATGTAAGCCAATAAATAATAAAAAAAAAAAACTCTTCATTGTTCACACTTTCACAGGTCACAAGCATTAAAGCGATGTTAGCAGCAGCATTCGGCCGTTTATATTGGCAAGTAAAAGTACAGGTAAGATAGTGATTTTTGCAAAGACCGCACAGAGATAAAATAATGAGGTTGTTGTTTTGGAAAGTCTTAATTTAAGTCATTATCAATTTCCTGATACCTTAATATATTTTTACCTACATTAAGGTACCTATACAAAGGCAATAAGGTATAAGATCTGTGATCAAAATTATCTGATCAAAATAAAATTCAGAAACATAATTATTTAAAGCCAGTCAGAATTTTAAGTGATCATACTAAGTACAATAGATTTATGGATAAAGGGTATAGAATAATATGTATATAGAGTCACAACATTGATACAATAGTGAAGAAGGGCGGCAGACAACGGATGCACAATGATACCTTACGTAAAACATTTGTACAGATATTGGGAACCAAAGTCTAAAGATCTAGGTCATCTAGATTCTAGAAGTTTCAATATCTACAGATCGTAGTCGTCAAAGATCTAAGATATGAAGTATTTTTGAAGTATTCAATTTTGAGTTATAGATTAGGGGTACGGTAGATCTAAGGTAGTATTTACAGATAGATTCAACTAGGATAGGAACCTACCTTTTATTAGAAACGAATGAAGTTGAATATATAAGATAGATTCAACTAGGATAGGAACCTACCTTTTATTAGAAACGAATGAAGTTGAATTTAAACACTGTAAAAAATATGTCATAATAGTAAGTAATGTGTAAGTCTGTTTCAAAAACATGTTTTACTCTCTTTACTCGTGGGTCTCGCTAGCTAGAGAGCAGCATAAGGGCTTAATTGCAACTTTAATGAAAAGTACAAAAAGTTCCTAAATAAGCCAGTAAATTTTAAGGGATCTGTATTTATATGTATATATTAAATGGAATGATGATGTGCCAAGAATGTGCTAAGAGTTAAAGGTCCAACGAGGTAAAAGTGTTAAATAATATATTATTTTTATTGGAATAACAACCGTAAAATACCTTGATACATTGGACCATAAGTGTCTCTTTACCGGAATAGTAAATGAGACATTTAGGGTGAAACATTGTAGATTATATTCAGTGTTATATAAGGTAAAACAATCATGCATAAAACAGTTCACAATACGATATCGTGTGTGTACAGATAGTTACAGACAAATTTAATGATTAAACCAAAATGTGCGGATTATTTGTAGGCATTCAGGAAACAATTAAAATAAGAGTATTTCGTGCATCAGAAACATTAAGCTTCTCGGTATACCTGCAGCGTCACTCGACTCCGCTAAACAAATTCGGATAAATACCTCGCGCGAGAGACACAAATGTGCTGAACAGTAAAGAGTGAAACACCAATACAGCATCATGCGTACAAGATGAAGGCTTAGGGTGTAAGAAGACGGGATACATCGATGCATACATAACCTGGCCGCGTACTCGGGCGAAAGTGACAACGCACGAGCGCTCCATAGAAAAATCCATTGGTATGGATCGCTCGCGTTAGTCGCCGCTTCGTCCGTGTTCGCAGCCAGGCCGTAAGAAGGCCGACAGCAAGGGACGGAGCGACGAGCGAGCGACTTACGAGGATCCCTCCGAGCTAGATATGGAGACGAGGCTGGTAGAGCACACCTCGTGCGAGCGCTGGAAGCTGGTGGGCGCCCCGGACCGCTTGCGGCGCGCGCCCCGACCGCCCTCTACGCGAGACAAACGGATCCAGTGCGAAACGACGGACTAAATTTCCGTTCGCCGCACGCGACATTCGATCATTTCGAATAATTCCAAAAACATTGAATCATATGTCCGTATCTATAATAATTAGGCAGGGCAGAAGTTGGCGTCTTTTGAAATGTTTACAGATGCGAGCTGTGATATTTATGTTTGATTTCTATGAAGCCGGTACTCGCTCGCTCTGACCAAATTTACATTAATAACTAGTTAAAGCCGTACATTATACATAAATAGGTCTGCAAAGCAACATTGCACACATATTATATCAGTGAATGCTAATCATGCTATGCTATTCTGACATCTAAGTTATAGTGACAGTTCGTTTTTTAGGTCCCCACATATCCCACAAGAAATCATCCGCCCAATGAGTCTACCGCCTTTAAAGCACTATTGTGTCAATGTCATCAGCTTTAGCGCTGCCAACCTGTCCTCATCGTTCTCGCTGGAGGCGGACGACGCTCGGGAGACCCCGATATTAGTTCTCATCTCCCCCGGGACCACTTCCTCGCTGCGTTGGACAGTAAACGAATTTTTTCCACGTTTACCAAAACCTAACCTTCTTTTTCGCCCTGCCGATAGTCGCATATAGCATTAGCGGAATAATATACCATATATTATAGACATACACGTATTGGATATACTACAGCTTACCCGTTGCGGAGAGTTGGGAGGTGGAATTACTCTTTTTGCCCATGCCTGGTCCGAAATAGTCGCGAGGCTCCGCCTTGAGTAGCGCGTCGTCGCTGGTGGGCTCCAGTTCGCTGGCACCACCCAGGGCAGTGTCGCTGAGACTGCCATCTTTCGAATTTTAAAAGATTATTATTATTTAGTGCAAAGTGATACATAATCAAATTTAATACTAGTATATAAGTGAGAAGAGATATACCTGCTTTTTCGTCAGGAGGCACATCGGCATTACTGAGACTTCTAGTGAATTGACCTCTCCTGGATTCGCGCCGCTCCAAAGGCGGTTGCTGGTTATTATTTCGTCCATTTTCTCGTCCTCCGTAATCATTGCTGTTATTGGATTTAATCGAAGACATTCGTCGATGGTTGGTATGAGTTTTAGTATGGTTTTCATCATCATTTTTTTCATCAGGTTTCGATTGCGCCATGTCATCAGTTGATTTTTTCCGTACAGGTGCCGAAGAATCAGTATGATCATTGGAATCATTTACACGTCGGGACGAATTCAGGTTCGGGGATGAAAGAGACACAGAATTAGCAATCGTGCCAAAATACTCTTTATCTATATGATCTATTGATGTAACGTAGTAAAATTTATTTCTAGCTTTTCTAATGAGATTCGTCATAGATTCTTTACAGAGCGAGCTAAAACTCCACGAAGGGGGTAAGGAATATTCGCATATGGTAGGGACATCGTCAATAGTAACACTACCTTGTCGTTTATTACGCTTATTGTGTATTTTAGTGGACTCTGAATAGTTTTCTAAGTCATTGGCTGAATTAAAATTGTTGAAATTACTAATTTCTTCTAAAAGTTTGTTACTTTTGATAGGAGATAGTGTATCGTAATATTTTTGTGTTTGGTTGTGATGATTTTTGTTATTTTTATTGCAGTTGTGGGCAGTATGCATATGATTTTTATTTATTTCATTTGCTTTATTTGATGGGTCTTCATAGTTTTTATAGTTGCTCTTTAATTCAAGTGATAAGTTCTTTTTTCTATCACTGTAACAATTGGATTGCATAGATGATTTGCTAATAAGATTTTCTGTCTCTATATTATGAGTTTTTTTATCGTGCTTATCCAAGTTTACAAGAATAGTTGTTTCTGCAATACTGTCATCGCTAGCATAACCATGATAATGGAAATTTTCTTCATGTTTTGTAGGTGTTGCAGCTATGTGTGTTGAAGGTATGATTTCAGTTTTAGCAACATTGTCAATATGAAACGATTTAATACGCCTAATTTCTTTGGGACTTTGTTTTTGCAAAAGAAAATCAGTTTGATCGTCAACCAAACTCATTGTCTGTTTGTGAAGTATTTTATTTGTGTAATAATTTCTTAATGTCTTGTTGTACTCGTGAAATTTGTTTTTATCCATTTTAAGTTTCTGTTTCAAGTAATTAGGATTGTATTTGTCAAATGTTATATGGGGCATATAGCGGTTGTTACTGTAATCTCCAATTTGTTTCATTGTGGAGTAGAATGGAGTCGAGTAGCTACGTTCTACTGTGTAGTGCGGTTGTACGTTTTTAGTACTTTTCGTAGGGATATTTTGAGAGTAACTAGTAGAATACACTTCCTTTGTACTGTTTTTCGTCGAAAAACTGCCATTATTTATTGAATTATTCAACAAATTTATGTGTAATCTACTAGTTGCCTCATTTCCACGAGTAGAAGCTGATGCAAAAAGGGATTTCGTGTAGGTCAAAGGGAAGGTATCCATTTGGCTGTAAAAGTATAACATTATTAAATTACCTTTTTGATTAGGGTAATCTAAAGACAAACCCTTTACTAGAAACGATTTTTATTTTTTAAATTAAAACTCAACCAGTTATACAAAATGTCGCTTAGTTTAACATTGTATGCACTTAAATTATGTTATGACAGCGACTTAAAAGGTATTTGCCTAGTGTTTGCCATTTATCATGTTTTGGGATCTTGCCAACTGTGAATGGTCTATGTACCTAGATTGTAAAGTCGACACCGTTCTTGTATAATGCTTTGTGTAATTAACTTGTAAATTTTCTTACAAAGAATTATTAATGTTTCTTAAGCCTCACCTTAGCATCCTCGTAGGTCGTGGTCTCTCAGATTGAGTACTGAACGCGCTTGACGTTACTGAGCCCACGGATTCTAAGTCAGAATCCCCTGCGGCGGCGTCGGGGGACAGTCTTTGTCTTGGAGCCCAGCCACCGCCTCTGGCAGCCAGTTCAGAATCCGACAGTCCCGCGTAGTGCCTCTCCCAACCTTGACATAGAATCTCAGATTGAAAATACTACGACAGCCTTCTGTCCTTTATATTCTAAGCTACGAACAGTTTTATAACTGTTCGTAGCTTAGAATGTAAACTGTTACACGAGCCCGCTTTGCATTTGCACAAGTTATTTTTTTTCGTACAGGAACAAATTGAAATACGAAATAGTTTTTTTTTGTAATATTCTACGAAAAATGCAATGCAGCTTCGTAACGATGACTACTAAACTTTATCATAAAATATGAGGGACAATTTATGACAAACAGCTACTTTTATGTTTAAAAAATAAACCTGCTTGTATATTAAAAATTATAAAATAGTATATTAAAATTATAAAAAAAAAAAAATAATAATTTCTAACAGGGTATATTTAGGTATAATAATAATTAATAATACAGCTACAACTATTTCCACTACTTTACTACCACTACAGCTCTGTGTAGGAATGTAGACAGTGTTTTATGATGATTCCTTTGCTTTGTAGTTTGCTCTCACAAAATATTTACACCTAATATTTAACAATTATTAATTGATCAATATTGACTATTTGTAAGATATATTTGATTACAAATTTACTTCCTTGTGTTAATTTAAACAAAGCAAAACTCATTCAAAATGCGCTGAAAACTCTACAAAGTACAAATTGTAGAGTTCAATCATTTAGATTTCACGAAATAAAAAAAGTAAACGTCATTGCGTTTTCCGTAATCGGAGCGGTAAAATGTTGCATGGGGATGATGTATAGACCTTGAGGCGTGCTGCGGTAGGTGAGTGTGGCGCCAATGTGGTGCGGGGCGATCCACTTACGTTCTTCAAGGTCCGCCGACACTTGGGCGCGCATCGTCCTCTGCGTGCTTTGCTAAACCACAAACAGACGTAAATACACGAAACACTACGTAAACAAACAAAATCAGAAGGGCAATTCTCATACTCTCGATTGATAATACGTCGGATACGCCTCTTCGGAAGGCCATGTAGCCTCACTTCTATTTCTGTACATCACTAATTATTTACGGTAGAACTTCCTTTAAATTTTTGATAAGCTTTGTATTATAATATGACAAAATTTAGATATTTTGCGATACTACGGCTGTCTCTAGATAAGATTAGAATGTTTTGAAAATATTCAATGAACAACGGACCTACAAGAGCCGAGAACATTAGCACACTGTATTGTTATGCATCATCTATGGCAGCTATGGAACACCGTACTGCGCAACCTCGCCGTTCCGCCAAAGGGTCGGGGTCACTGAAGCTACAAATATGTATATTACTTGGCTGTTTACTTTTTTGGCTAAAAACAACTGCCAGAGCATTTGCCAATTGCGATTATCTTTATGACCTTATACGTAGTCCGGTTTTGATATAATTTCAAATGAAGCAATAACTCTCACGATTTTCAGGGTTTCGTACCCAAAAGGTAAAAATGGGAACCTATTTATAATACTCCGTTGCCTGTCTGTGATCTGTCTGTACGTCTTTCAATCAGCTGCATCTCAGGAACCGTATAAAAACAAATACTAAAAACTGTGAATTATTAGTTCTAATAGTTGTATAGATGATGGTACAGAACCCTTCGCGCGCGTGTGACTCGCACTTGGCAGGTTTTTAATTTCTATAGCGTAAAGGGGTTCATAGAGATGCTTTTAGAGATAATTTACTTTTAATTAAATTTAATTAATAATAGAGTCTAGAGCAAACGGAAAACATTATAATTAGTTGTACTGTAAGAGAAATAGAGTAAATTTAATTACATTCGATACAATAGTTCCTAGGCATTAATAATAATATTTTATACTTATACTATATACTTGGCACCAGTCTGACGTGGCGCCACCACGTCAGACTGGTGCCAAGTATCCGAAGAACTTGTGTTACGGGAACCAGACAACGGGCAGTATATTTAATAATACTTTTATACTATACATATATTTAAGTTTGATTTTTTTTCTTTTAATTTAAATTTATTATATTATACACATATTTAATACAGAAAACTTTTTGTTCCCTCGGTGGGATTCGAACCCACGACCTCCGGCTCGGGCACCGCCGCGCTCAACCAGAAGGCTAAGCCACAGTGGTCGTCATGCTACTTTTCAAAGCATTTTAGTCTTCGGCTAGACCGTACCTGATGCGGTATCTGCGGCAGCTGGCGCTTCTTAGGGCTGGTGGTGGGCGTGGCGGTGGCGGAGCGCGACTGGAAACGCGGCGCGTACGCATGTGTCGGCAGACGCGCCGCCTCGCCCCCGCCGCGCTCCCCGCTCACTGTAACCGTCAACCAACGCTGCTTCTTTGACGTTTTAGTTACAAAATAACGCACAAACGAAACGCCAAGATGATCCTTTCGAACGTCCATAAAATATAAGAGCAATAAACACTAAGTATAGCTACCACATCAGACATTACAATAGCGAATCGAACATGCACAAAGACAGTGACGATCCTACGATGTAGATGCTTAGTTACAGACGTGATTAGCGTGCTCATAGGTAGAAGGAGAAGGGCGGAAGATGCGTGAACCAAAAATGACAGGAGGGTAAAACAGTTGGTGGCAGTTAGAGTGGCAATGATCGCGAGTGTCGCCGTGTTCCGTGCGGGGTCGGGCCCGAAGTCCACATAGCTCGAGTCCATTTGTCGGGCCATTTTTGGGGACCTTTCACCAGGCACGTAGTCTATTTTTTGCTCGATATTTTTATACGAGCGGGCCCAGCGGAAGGCCCACCTTTCGCCGGGCCCGCTCGTATAAATGCCGGATAACAATGAACAGACACTGTTGTGTAAACGTGCAGTTACACCTTCAACGCGGTTGAAAGTGGTCATTCGAGAAAAGAATCCAAAGTATAAAAAACATTCAAATTACTTAATAGAGACATTTTTGTAGATTTTGTTAAGTATACCGCTGTAATCTATCTTTTTGCTCTTATATTAAAGGTATAAAATAATATGTGAAGTAAAAAGATGAGATTACATTATTGTCGCTGGTGTTAGGGCCCTTGCTCATTGGGATACCATGATGACGACAACAGAGAACAGAGGCTAATTTGGTAGCCGTCACTAAGCTGACACAATGAGTCACCTCATGTATCTGCAGACATTTCTATTGGCGCCACTAATGCAGCATAAGGGTCAGTTCACACCGAAACGACATGATTCTAAGATAGCTATTCAAATTTGAACTTTATTCAGTACACAAGAATATAATACGTTTCATTGCAAGAGTGGCGCCGCGGTATGCAGAGCGGTGCAGTTTAACATTCGATCTCTTGCAATGAAACGTGTATCTTCTTGTACAGTTAATAAAGTTCAATATTGGAACACTATCTTAAAAATGCAGCGCCGCGTCATGTATTGCTTCGTTTCGGAGTGAACTCACGCTTACTTACTCCCAACGAGGAAGAATCCTAAAGCGCCTTTTGCATGAATGCAACAGCAGCGCGACTGTCAAATGCGTGGAAGACGCGCAGCTGTCAAGAGGGGCTAATAATAACAATGTGGTAATATCTTGTAGTGTAGTGGACAGTGGTATGTTGTGGTGTGGTGGTGACCTGCGTATCTGGCGACGGCAGCGGCGGGCGGCGACAGCGAGCGGCGCGGGGACGCGCTGCGCCCGCCCGCCGCGGACTGCGACCGCGCCACGTACCCGCTCTGCACAGACAATGTTTCTGTTCTAAAGTCTCACATCCCTATCTTTAGATGTAATATAGGTACAATTACAAATTTAAAATGCTTGAAAGAGAATAAACTGCACATTATGATGCCGCTATAAACTATATATTATGTACTGGTGAACCTTAAAAAAAATTATATAGGACTTTCTAAATCAAATACGTGATAATATATTTGTAAACAATTCGCTTTCGAAAAAAAGGTACCTATATATGTAACAGTTATATAAATAAATTTTATTGCTTTACCTAATTAACATCATATTGCGTAGCTATTGACATATGATTAAAATCGAATCAGTAGTTTGGGCGCTGCAGAGGAACAAATATACTGTGTGTATATTTGTTCCTCTGTAGCGCCCAAACTATATATAAATACATAGACTGTCAAAATCATTACCCTTCCTTTTGGCTTCGCCGTAGTCGGGTAAATAATATATAATACTAATAAAGTAAAGTGAATTTAAAACCCACAAAACCTACCATAACAAAATTATTCGGCCAAATCCCATAAGCGGACAACAATTTAGAACTCCCAGCTTATATCAAAGTAAACAATCTCGAAATAGAGTAAATAGAAAAGGATCGATACTCTTGATAAAAAACGACATCTAAGCTCGCCAAGTTAATTATTATTTCGACGGGTCATTCTCTTATCGAGTTTTTTCGAAGCACTGATACAATCTTGAATTGTCAAAGAACCTATTTCACGCAGATCGTTAATGAGATCGGCGACACACCAAAAATAAATTAGATTTCGTATTCAAAAGCGATAACGTGACACGATAAAAATAAAAATACAACGATGCTAGATTTGTACATTACAAATTTCAAAATGTAAAGTTTATATAATTTAAATTAATCTAACTTAACAACCTATTCAGTTACGAAATGTGAATGAAAAATAATATGTTTACACGAGAGACGCGGAACTTTTAAAGAAATGCCTTTTATCTTATTTGTTATTACCCGACTGGGTTATGTTTTTCGTGCGTATCTTGTATGTATATATATTTGTAAATTCCTTTATTCACACGTATCTTCTGTGGCGATGTATAGTAAATATAATATTTTATAAATTCTTATTTGCATACGGTGCGGCGCGTATAGGTAGTACCTACTTCAGGATGCGCCAGCGCAGGCTTCGGGCGATCCGTTTAACAGTCTGAATCGACGTATGTCTGGTACGCGCTGTCCACGGGTACGCGCTTGTGTACCATGAATCGTTCCTGTTCTCCGCAGTGGCGTCGTCGGTCTTGCACCCGCTCAGGTGCCGGCCCGAGACACTGCTGGTACCACCGCCGTTTCGGGAGTAAGTCGACGAGGTGCAAGTCTCCCCGTGTTCCTATCATCCGGGAAACGAGCCGGCAGTCAGTGAAGGCGGCGACATCTGACTGCAATGGAGTATCTGGTGGCCGTGTATACGTGAGTGATACAAAAACTAAAGTGCAATATTTAGGGGACACCGGTTCCGATCTTTGTGCGTATCCACGTAAGTACATCAATTGTGATAAGCGCTGTGGTAAAACGGAATATGAGCTTTTCGATGCTAATGGTTCCGTTATTCACACATATGGGTGGTTAACGCTATCATTTAATTTTGGACTCAGGCGTGATTTTTACGTGGCGCTTCATAATAGCTGACGTCACAAAACCCATCATAGGCATAGATTTTTTGTCATATTTTAACTTGCTTGTTGATGCTAGATATAATCGCTTAGTTGATAATGTCACTTCACTCACTGCTTTCGCTACGCCCGCACCGTCGACTCCACATCAAATTAAATCTGTAACAACTAATACTTCACAGTACCATTGTCTACTTTCGAAGTTTCCATACATCACGCGCCCAGCTGGAGATCTTTCTAGTCGTAATATTAAGCATAGTACTGTACATTATATTCGTACGACTAGTGGACCACCCGTGTTTACGCGCCCCTGCCGTTTAGCCCCCGATCGACTTAGAATTGCTAAACGTGAATTTGAGGACATGATTAAAGCCGGTATCGCGAGGCGGTCTGATAGCCCATGGTCTTCTGCGCTTCATTTAGTGGCCAAAAAGAACATTGAATGGCGCTTATGCGGGGATTACCGTGCACTTAATGCACGTACCATTCCCGATAGGTATCCTGTACGTCATATTGGTGATTTTTCACACCATCTTCACGGTTGTAATATTTTTAGTACAATCGACTGTTTGCGCACTTACAACCAGATTCCCGTCAATCCATCTGACGTTGCTAAGACTGCGATGACCACGCCGTTTGGAATGTTTGAGTTTCCGTTTATGAGTTTCGGACTACGCAACGCGGCTCCAAAATTCCAACGGTTTATGGACGAGATAATGAGAGGGCTCGATTTTTGTTTCCCTTATATAGATGACATATTAGTAGCATCGCGTAATGAATCTGAGCATCTAGAACATCTAAAACTCCTAAAAGCGTTTTCGGTCAACCGCAAGTTGAATTTCTAGGTTATCTTGTTTCCTCCGAAGGCATTCGACCGCTGCCACAGAAGGTAGAAGCTATTCAAAATTTATCGCGCCCTAGGACAACAAAAAAGTTGAGGAGATTTCTTGGCATGACAAACTTTTACAGACGTTTTGTGCCAAATGCAGCTAAAATTCAGTTGCCTCTACACGGTCTGTTATCCGGTCCAGCTGTTAAATCTAACACTGTTATTTTCTGGACACCAGAGTTAGAGAATGCATTTGTAGAGTGTAAAACGTGTTTAACTAAACCTACACTTTTGGCTTACCCAGATCCCCAAGCTCATCTCACCTTATGTACTGACGCATCTGATAATGCGATTGGCGCTGTTTTGCAGCAAGATGCTAATTCCATCTTACAACCGCTAGCTTTCTTTTCTAAGAAGCTTAATAAAGCTCAAAAGAAATACAGTCCTTTTGATAGAGAACTTCTTGCGACCTATGAAGCCGTAAACTATTTTCGGCATATGGTGGAAGGCAAGGCTTTTACAGTTCTTACAGACCACAGGCCCATTGTTTCTGCTTTTAAAAAAGCATCTGAAAACTGCTCTCCTCGTCAGTTTCGCTATTTCGACTTCATATCTCAATTTAGCACTGATGTTAGGCATATAGCAGGAGATGAGAGACGCTCTATTACGTGTAACAACATTAATTTGGAAGACTTATGTACTTCCCAAGATAACGACAGTGAGCTTCAACAACTTCTACACAGTGGTTCATCACTTGTCTTAAGGAAGTTGGATTTTCCCGGCTCACATAAGCCACTTTATTGTGACGTGTGCAGCCCTTCTCCACGGCTCTATTTGACCCCACAGTCTACGGAATAGACTTGCATTTGACTACATTCACGGACTCAGTCACCCTGGAATCAAGGCTACAGTTAGATTAATGACTGAGCGTTACGTCTGGCCTCATATCCAAAGGGATTGCAGTAACTGGACTCGTACTTGTCTTCCTTGCCAGCGAGCGAAAGTTACTCGCCATACCTATTCTGCAGTGCAATCATTTACTCCTCCCTCTAATAATTTAGTCACGTTCATATTGACTTGATTGGACCTCTTCCGATTTCTCAAGGCTTTAGGTACTGTCTAACTGTTGTAGACAGATACACTAGATGGCCAGAGGTAATACCTATTCAAGACATTAAAGCTGACACAGTGGCAGCTGCTTTTGTCACTGGCTTCATATCACGCTTTGCATGTCCCGAAAATTTTACGTCGGACAGGGGTAAGCAATTTAAACACACACAAAACATAGGGAGTTGTTACTCGCAGACGACGGCATATCATCCAGCCGCTAATGGCATGGTCGAGGGCTTTCACAGGCAATTAAAATCTTCTATAATGTGCCATGCGAAGGACGACTGGTACGAAGTTCTTCCCTTAGTTCTTCTGGGAATACGCACAGCGTGGAAGGAGGACATTAATTCTTCTTCAGCCGAGCTAGATTACGGCAAGACGTTGCGTCTTCCAGGGCCGTTATTTAATAGGCAGCCAGCCGAAATTATTGATCACGCCGATTTTCTTTCTCGCCTTAGATCTAATTTAAGTTCAATTAAACCTACTCCTGTAGTTCACCACGGTACATCTCCTATTTTTGTCAGTAATGATCTTAAATTGTCTTCCGACATATTTCTTCACCAAGACGCGGTTCGAAAACCTCTCGAATCACCATATTATGGACCATACAAAGTTATCGAGAGACACGATAAGTATTATAAAATTGACATGAAATGTAAGCCGGTTACAGTGTCAATCGACAGGTAAAAACCCGCGTACGTTCTTAACGAAAAGTATGTTACGAGCGCTACAAACACTGCGGAACGACACTTACCGCGGACAACACGGTCTGGTCGTCGAGTCATTTTCCCTGATTTCTTTCGACCTTAAAGGTCTCCTGGCTGATGTGGCGATGTTATAGTAAATATTATATTTTATATTTTATGAATTGTTTTTTGCATACGGTGCGGCGCGTATAGGTAGTACCTTCTTCAGGATGCGCCGGCGCAGGCTTCGGGCGACCCGTTTAACAGTTTGAAACGGACCTTGGTCCCGAAGGTTGCGCGCGCGCATATAATTTTACGTTATTATTTTTTCAAGTCTAATTGTGTGTACCTTTTCCACTAAAACTGTGTCGTGTTAAAAAGTGGACAATATATGCGTATAAACTATAATAGGTGTCGATTATTTATCCTAACACCTATACTTCCAAGCGGCTGGATGAATTTCGACAATTAAGGTATCGTTAGATTTGTCTCAAAAAACTAAGTGTCCATAGATAGCTAATTCAAAGAAAAAATTTTTCGGCCAAATTGGCGATTTTGGCGCCAAATTGTAATTAGGTAGTTAAAATTTTTTATTAACCAAACCTATCAAGTAGGGTCTCAAAATAAAGGAAATTAAAAGGAAATTTCAAAAATATACATATATTAGATCCTTATATATGAAATTGGCGTTTTGTCGTACTGCCCACTTTGATCTCAAATATATCTTCGTTGGTTAGGAATTCCAATTTCAAACTAATACCACTATTTTACTCTATTTTACACTATTTACTCGTGCATTTGTGTATCGAAAACCGTAATTCAATTGTTTTTGCCTCTTTTGGTTTTTTCTTTGCGTCACTCTGTTTACAAAATGGAAAACTTGAAATATCGTATTATTTTCGAGTACAAGTTCCACCGTGGCACCAGTGGCTGCAGAAACGGCTCGAAGGATTAATGATGTGTATGGCGGCGGTGTCGCAAAAGAAAACACAGTGCGTTTTTGGTTCCAACGTTTTCGTACTGGAAATTTCGACCTGCAGAATAAGCCCCGGAGGCGGCCGGAGACCAAAGTTGATAATGAAGAATTGAAGGCTATTATGAAAGCGGATCCATCGCAAACTACGTCCGAGTTAGCTGCAGGCAACGGTGTTAGTGATAAAACTGTTTTAATCCACTTGAAGCAAATTGGGTGAAGCAAACCTCATGAATTGAGTGCAGCAAACCGACAAATGCGCGTCGACTGCTGCGTTACATTACTTAACCGTGAAAACGTGGGCTTACACTTACGGCCAACTGACCAAACTGAGAAAATGATTTCATGTAAAAAACATAGGCATGTGTCCAGAATCCCAATACATTTGTATCGATATTTTTTCAAATCGATAAATTACTTTGCATACACGTTGATTTGTATGAACTTATTAAAAAATCTACTGGAGGCTCAAGGTGCGTAAAAGAGCGATGAGAGAGGCACGTGGAAGACGATAATCGCATACCATCAGGCGATCTGTCTGCCCGATCATAAATCATAAAAATCCAGCTGACTTGATATAAAAATAGTAACTTATCGACTACGTACACGTAAATGTTTCAAGTTTCATAGGTTAGCCTAGGTAGTTTTTGAAAGAGTCGAGCGGCACGCTTTTGATATTTTGCGCGAAAAAACCGTGCTTCGGCTGCGCGCGTGCCGCCTCGCCGCCCGCACCGCATAGCCTCGGAATCTTTTGAATTTTGCCGAAAGTCGATAAAAGAACTATTTTGTTTTAAAATAGATTTTCGAATTAAGTTGCGGTTTTTCTCTCTAGGTAAAAGGTTCTCGTCTTGTTGTGTTGTTAAGTTTTAAGTGATACGTGTAATGATTTATGGTGCTAGGAACGATTTTCAAAATGCAACAAAAACACTTTTTAACAACTTTAAGTTTTAGCTTTCAACGCGACACCTTGCCGCGGTCACCTGATGGTCGATGGATTCCGTGAACTTAGTACTAGGAGTAGACTTAGTACCTACTACCTACTAGCAGTCATTCAGTAATCAATACTTCTTTCACGTAAGTAAATAGCTATTAGGCATAGTTTTACTTATTATGATCGGTGTACAGACTTACGTACGTAACTTATTATTATTAACAATAATTCACCAATGCACCTACTTAGTTTCATTGTTACCTACAGTTCATCCACGTTACATCTTTCGGTTATTGTCGTTTTTCACACACCGTCTGTAATTTCGATAGATAAGCGATGATTGCTGTTGGACATTAAGAATTTAGTTGCACTGTACACAGTGTTCGTTATTTGTCTATCAACATTTCGTGCGTGATTTACGAACCACACTGCAGGCGGTGTACAGCAGGGATTCCTAAAGTGGGTTCCGTGGGATAGTCAACAAGGTTCCGCCAATATTATTTGAAATTATGAAATCCAAACATCTGTCGCGACAGCTGACGGGTCATTGGCTGGCGAGCGTAATGAAGTAAATTACATTGCGTAATAAAGTAAAAATAATAAATTTTTAGATTTAAATAAAAAATCTACTTCTATACAGCTTGTTATTATGATTAAAGGGTATAAAATGTAAAAAAATAAATAAAAAAAATGTATTTTTTTAAAATAAACATAAAAAAAAACTTTTTTGTAATGAGAAAAGGTAGTATAATCATATCCCAAAGTTAATTGAAGCGGTCTTCTGGGACCCTGTATTACGTATTATAAAAATTGACTTATGTTCCTCCTTTACAAAACGCCAATTTCATATGTAATGACCTAATATTATGTATTTAAATTTAATTAGGAATAATTACAACAATTTTAATTAAATCATTCGAATAAATTTGTAATCAATGCATTCAAATAGTTATATTTTTGCTTTAAATCGACTAAGTGTAACATACACTTTAAACTAAAAAATCTTAAACCGTGTTTTTAGTGCGTTGCTTAGGTATTAATTTTTTGCAGTCGGGTTTTTTTATTTTTTTAAATTATTATTTATTTTATTTCTACGTCGCGTTATCACCTATAGATACTTATGTCTTCTATGTTATAATTTTCTCGCGTTTTAGGGTCAGCTCAAACTGCGACGATACGTGACGCTAAGTGGCGCTGCATTTAAAGATACCTATTGAAAATTTTACTTTATTTACTATAGAAAAATATACCCGTTTCATATAACATCAGTCATACACTATAGTATGCATGACTGATGTTATATGAAACATGTATATTTTGTATGTATCAGTCATCCTCAACATGACATTCGAACTTTTACAATGAAACGTGTATCTTCTTGGGTAATTAATAAAGTTCAAAGAATACCTAATATCTTAAAAATGCAGCGCCATGTCACGTATCATTTTATTTCGGTGTGAATGGACCCTTAGGTCCTATGCAAAATACTTATTTGTCGTTACCTTTTCCACTTATTGTACCTATTTCTACACCGAGTTAATTTTAATCACACTAACTATCAAGAAGTTTACACACTTATAAGAATAAGGAATAGTAATATTTATAAGGATTAAGTACAAGTATTATTATTATAGACTCTACTTTATTAGGGTTCCGTAGTTCACGTCTCGAAACCCTTACGGTTTCGTCAACCATCCGGTTTGTCTGTTCGTCTTCAAATTCAACTTAAAAGTGCATTTTTTGCTAAAATAGTCCCCCCCCGTCTAAAAGCTAAACGGCTGGCTCGAAAAATCTGAAAAATATCATGATGGTAGTGTATGTTCCATGTGATGAACTTTGAAGTAAAGCTATAACGGCTCAGATAATTTTGTTAGTGAAGGAGTTATTAAAACTTAACTTGTAAAATGCGCTTACTAGGAAAACTTCGTATAAAAATAACGAAATAATAAGTAAACATGTAAAATATTGATATAACGGTGCGGAACACAACGTGCGCGAGTCCGACTCGCAATTGGCAGGTTTTTTAAATTAATTATTCTTATTACTAGACTCACCCTATCTCTGGACACGCCGACGGAGCGCACGCGGCCCGCGGGCGACACGTCCCGCCGCCTGCCGTCAATCTACGAACAATAACACATGTAGTGTACACGCACTGTGATGGAGTCCGCTCAATGGATATAAAGAGGAAATAGAGAGAAATGATACGGGCATTTTATTTTTGTATTAGGAGCTACGTGGGGTCTACGCGCGGGCTACCTGCCGTCTACGCGGAGCCTACGTGGGGCTACGCGGAGTCTACGTGGTGCTACGCAGGGTACGATGGTGAAACGTAAATAGAACACTTATAGTTTTAAGATGCATTGTTAGTTTGGTAAATTACTAATGAGAAACTTAGTAAATATCAATGCAAAGGTCTGACATATAACATGGTTCAATGAGAGGTCCATAAATGATAGTAAACGATAGGCATGTTGCCTAAAATTTTATTCTTTCGAGTGAGATGGGCAATTTTTGGAGTTTACTCCTTAAAAAACGATTTTCATATATAAGCCCGGGGTATAAAAATCTTTGGGAGTAAAATCGAATGACAGTGTCACACGATGTTAGCCGAAGATGCGTCGGTCGCTTTGCATTGCACACCAAATTTTACTTTTTAGAGTAAACTTCAGTCGTGCGTCGAAGACTCAACCTATATAACTATATCTTTTAGATTTTAGTATCTCTATTAAACAATTTTAAAATTTAATTTGTAAAAATGTGATATTCAACACTAGGCAACATACCTATTATGTCTTTTGTATTATAAGAATACTGGTAGTTATACGGTAGAGATTAAGATATACGGTCGCCAACGAGACAGTGTACCGATTGTGAATCTTATTGCCATAGTTATAAGGTCCTATTAACGACACACACCTCGTGCGGCGGCGGCGGGCTGGAGCTGGAGGCGAGGCTGGAGAGCGAGTGGTGGCGGCGCAGGTCACACTCGCTGGGCGTGTCCGAGTCGGATAGACGCGACGTCGACGTCGACGGTGGCGACAGATGCTCTCCGTCGATCTCGTCGTCGCGGTACCTCTGTATATTATCGATCAGCTTAATCATCGACGACGTGGCTAGAACTCGATTGGTCCCCGTGCTTACAGAAAATAATCCAATAGACGAATAATAAAATAAATGACACAAATAAAAACTTTTAATTTTATATTATATTTCTTTACTTTAATTTTGAGTGAACAAAACGTTGCTTTTGATTTTAAAAAAAGTTCAAAAGGTTTCTCCTCGTAGCTAGTACTTAGCGTGTGCAGCTTTTAGGTAGCCTTCCGATGCACGCGACGCGCAACGCGAGACCCAAGACTGAAATAGGTTCGCGGAGCCACTAAATTTATATGGAGCACTAAACAATCCCCGCCACCCGCGGCGCGCGACCGTTCAGCGTTCCAGACTAGAGAACCTGATTCGCTGGTTTGCTAGTCGCAGTCGCGGGTCGCGGTCTCGCGTCGCGATCGAATAGATCGGAAGGCTACCTTTAGAGTGTAAATATAAATTACTTACACTGTAACTTGCTATGTCTTCGTGAGGTTTCAACATGTACCAGTTAGGTTCGTGGTTCATCACTACATTGTCGAGGTCCAGGAGAACTTCTCCCAGGAAGTCGTTTGGCCCATATCTGTTGAGGTCCCATACTGTCACCTAAAATTAAACATACGTAACATACAAGTTTTAAGATATAATATTACCTACAAAATAGCTCTTATATTACGTTTTATGACTTTATAATTATAAATACTTTTTATTATTTTATTTTTACTACCTAAACTCCGTTATGCAAAACAGTATTATTTTGACAACAAAATTTGATTGTAACTTTTAATATAATACATTTGCAACAATAAAAAATCGCTTGTTTAGTCGCAGATTACAGTATAAAAAAAAGTACAGTAATGTAAAATGTTGCTAAAGTCCCTCAGAAATCTTCGTTTTTCTTTTCTATAGAAATGACAGACGATGTATGAAAAACGACGGTTGCCGAAATACATTGAAGTCGTGGTCGTAACTCGTATTGTACATAATATTTACCTCCAACGTTCGTTTCTTGATATCCGCTATACGTATACCGCAGTAGACGAACGTCTGGTTCCACCGCGGCTCGAGAGTGTTCGCGAGAGTCTTGGTCCTGCGTTTGCTCTTCTCGCTCTTGTCGGGCAACAGGAATATCTTGGCGTAGGGACAGCGGGGCGCGCCGTCCGCCCGCGGGGTCAGGCCGCTCGCGGAGACCACAGTCACTAGCAGCTGCAGAGCGGCCACGTCGAAGTACACTTTCAGCTACGACAAAATTATAGTCTCTTTAATGTTAAGATATTTAAGAGTTCTAATGGTGCTATGTCGAAGATGTACTGTTTTAAATGCGACAAAATACTATATCGTGTTTACGTAAATAATGGGTAACGAATAAAATAATAAATAAATAATAATAAGCATGTTGGAATTTTTTTTTCGTTTACCTATTTGATGTTAGACAATATGTTAATAAACAATCTAGATTCCATTTTCGTAAATTTTAAAAAATAACAAAGATACAATCAATTTCAATTTTAAACATGCAAGAGGAGAGTTTTGTCGGGAAATTCAATGGGTGACGTTGTGGATTTTGTATTTCTTTCTTAAAATTGTGTTATTTCGGTTCTTAATTTGTAATATTGGTAGAATATTAACCATTAAATATTCGTTAACGTGCAAAAGTGTGCAAGTGGTACAACTTCAAAAAATGTGCTATTTTGTGTTCCCTCCAAAACTCCCTAGGAACTTTCAGTAAAGTTTCTACCACTTTACTGAATCGACAGACCTGACTCATTGACTGCACTGACTATTTATTTGGACTTTGACTAGACTTTAGACTTGACGATTTAGGAATACGGTGTTGAAAAATGAAACTAAAATTCTATTTCCCGCCTTTTTAACTTGACACTGGCAAATGGTTTTAAGCCGACGCCATATATAAAAAAAAAAATAATAAGCAAGAGAGCGGTATATATCGGCCTGTGACGTCACGAGTTGCAGCTTGACATGTATAACACATGTGAAGCTGCTAAGCTAGTGAAGTAACAAATTATTTGCGAGAAATAGATGGGCATGGGGCGATGTATTTTAATTACTTAGAATTTTTCATCGGGTCAACCTAAATAATTATTTCTTTTGTATTTATGTATCTCAATTCAACAATTTTGACATTTAATTTGTAATAATGTGATATTCGACACTAGGCAACATCTGTATCAAACCTATTCTTTGAGTAAGCGCGCTAAACATTGAACCGCGCTGAAGATGTAGCTGTGCTACATAGCACAGTACATACTGCTACGGGACGTAGGCGAGCTACAATGTGTAGCAGACGTAGCAAAATGTAGCATCCTGATCATTCCCGACATTATTACAATAGACATGGTTTTTAAAAATTGTTGTATAATATTCTTAATTATCCATTATTTCAAGAAAACATAATATTTCAAGAATTTTAAATCCAAAAACCTATTTTAATTACACGTTTCGGAATGAGCGTAAATACGGACACTGATGTCATGCTTGTGTCTGATGTCATGTTTTTTTTTTATATATGGCGTCGGCTTATAACCATTTGCCAGTGTATGACATTGTTTGACTCTCAGAGCAATAACATAGCTTAGAGACCCGGCTATTAGGAAGAGGAAAATCATATATCATTCTTTATCCCCCTATACGACACATGCCAATGAGGAAGAAAGAGATATATAATTGTCCGTTACATACAATTTTTGTAGGTGGCTCGAGTTTGTACACTGACCTATCTGAAGTTGGTTACAAGTTGTATGATAGCAGTCGACAGCAACTTCACATGTAAATATTGCCGTACGCCAGTGATGTCCGGCATTTTATGTCGATAAAAAACAAAATGAAGAAGAAAATGCCAATCTTTACATATTATAAAAATAAGTCATTTCCGCCTTCTGTTCGCTTAGATATTATAAACTACTTAACGGATTTTAATGCGGTTTGCAGTCGATATATATAATGATTCAAGACGAAAGTTTATGCTAATGATCTATGCACCTGTGCAAAGCCGGGGCGGATCGCTACTCGCTAGTGATTTATAAATTACAATTCGATCAAAAACGAATTTAGGCAGTATTATCTACAACTTTATTAATTTATGCCGTAATGAAGTCTGTTGGTGGAGCTCGTCTTTATTGACCGACTTCCAAAAAAAGGAGGCGGTTATACGTTCGACTGTATTTTTAAGCTATTGCATAGCTTCTATCGCGGGCCTTGAGCGCGGGGACCGAATCCAGAAATTCCGTAACGAAAAAACCTCACGCTCCTGCATCGTCTAACGTCGTTTCAGTTCGGCAGTCTTCGACACGGCGTTTTATTTTTAAGATTTAAGACGGAAGTAAAATCTATCTCTGAACCAAATATTAAAGCAAGGCTAACGCCGTTTTAGTAAGGACGTGCGCCGATAAATGGCGCTTTAGCGCCATCTATCTATCTATTCTTTTGCTTCAATAATTTACTAATAGATGGCGTTCCCAGCTTGTAATTCATGTACGTAGTATGATTTTCACTAGATTTTGGACGCACAAAAGGTGTCCTAAGAAATGTGGGAATCGAACTTGGGTTACTTTGCTTACACAGCCATGACATGTAATGTACACGGCTACCGACTCTATGCCGCGGCACTTAAAAAGTTGTATTTAAATTGCAATTCAATAATGACTTTCAACTGCCAAAGTCTAAATAGTCATAAATACGATTTACAAGATTCAGTTACCAGACAAACAAATGTGTTACTTCTTACCGAAACTTGCATGACGCATGATAATCCGATTGAAATACCTAATTTTAATTGTATTGTTCAGTTCAAACGAGATACTGTTTCAAAAGGTGGGGTAGCTATTTACCAAAATAAAAATGATATTACTAATATTATGACTCCGAATATTGAAATAAATATTGCACACGTTAGCGATGTTATCAAAATCAAATCAAATCAAATATTTTTTATTCAAAATTGGTATTTTTAAATACTCTTTTTGAACGTCGTTACTACGTGATGCCTACCACCGGTTCGGGAACTAACCCAGCGAGAAGAGCCGGCAAGAAACTCGTCTGGGACCATCTTTTACCAAAAAGATGGAAAATTATTCTTTTAAAATCAAAATTATTACAATGTTTGCTTATGTCTATGTAACAAATAATAACATAAGATAAGGAGCCACCTTATTCCCAAGGTGTGCCGTCTTGAATGAAGTCATTAATTTTATAATACGCTTTGGCACACAAACGTTCTTTAACTACTTTTTTAAACTCATTAATGGGAAGGTTTTGAACCTTTTCTGGGATTATATTGTATAAGCGTATACATTGGCCTTTAAAGGATTTACTAACTTTGCTTAGTCTGAACACTGGCATATCTAACTTGTTCTTATTTCTAGTGTTTACACAATGATTATCACATTTCTTTTTGAAGTTGTTTAGATTCTTTCTTACGTATAACACATTTTCCAAAATGTATTGAGATGCGACGGTCAGAACTTTTATTTCTTTAAACTTTTCCCTTAGAGATTCAAAAGTCGACATCTTATAAATAGAACGTATAGCACGTTTCTGCAGCACAAATATTGTATTAATGTCCGCAGCGTTTCCCCACAAGAGGATGCCGTACGACATTATGCTATGAAAATAGCTAAAGTAAACTAATCGCGCGGTCTCTATGTCGGTAATTTCTCTAATTTTTTTAACAGCGTATGCTGCAGAACTCAGCTTATCTGCCAATTTAGCAATATGTGGTCCCCACTGTAACTTACTATCTAATGTTATACCTAGAAAAACAGTGGTGTCTACTAATTTCATTTTCTCATTATTTAATAGTATATTGGTTTGTGCCTGCGTAACATTTGGCAAGCTGAACTTTAAACATTTTGTTTTATTAGAATTCAAGAGTAAATTATTAGCATTAAACCAATGTACTATTTTTGAGAGAGCACTATTTACCTCGTCATTGTTAGATTGTCGTCGCTTCACATTAAAAATTAGTGAAGTATCATCAGCAAAAAGTGCTATCTCATGCTTATCATTAACTAGATAAATGTTAGTTAATGTTAGGCGCTCAGTTGTTGGAGATATTTGTGCGTGCTTATGCAAACTTAGAAATGGCTTACAAATAGTTATGGTAGCAATTTACATTTCTCCGAATCCAAAATTGGACGAGGTAAAGCATTTTATTCATCGCACTTTACTGGAGTACACTGAAGAAGGGTCGAAAATACTTGGTACAAATGGTAATAAATTTCTACTTATCTTGGCTGGCGATTTCAACATTTAATAAGAGCGGTTGACAACTTTTCTATCAAAAACATTGAATTTGAAAATGAATAATGATCCACAAGAGTCCACAACAAAATATGGGACCACCATTGACGCGGTATTTTCTAGGTATTTAGAGGATATTAAGTCGCAAACATATGTTTCTTATTTCAGTTATCATAAACCTATAGTTTCAATGATAAATATTCCTGAATAACCAACAGCTACTGTAAGATAATAAAACCCACATGTATTGTAAAATAATAAAAATATTTTAAACAATATTAACTTTTTATTTATTTAATAAAAGAAAAATTTGTTTTCTTATCGGTCATCACGCACAAAAAGTGTAACTTGAATTAATATCAAAGAAAAAAAAATACTGCATAAATAAAATAAAATAAATAAATAATTATAATTGCATAAGTTGATACAAAATGCTATGCAATAGCTTTACCGCGGCAGTCCCCGAGTGCCACACGTCTTTTTTTTTTGTATGTTCAACGATAACTCCGCCGTCTGTTTTCTGTCTGTTCTGTTTGGTACCCTGATGATGGCATCCATGAGGAATAGAGGGAACTCCTCGAAATTTATATGAACACATAGTGATATTGACTTTTTCTGAAGTTACCCAAACATATGCTACCAAAAAGTAAGATTTTGCACCAAGGTGTACCCTGGATCCAAAAGCACTGAATAGAACTCCTCAATCTTTAAAGATACGCGTTTGGAAATTTCGACATTGTTAAAGAACTGCACTTTAAACAATGTAACTTACAGTAATCATCGTCATCATCTTATATACAATAACTGATGGTAGCTTGGCGCGTATTCAATTATACATTCGATAGTTTATTTTAAAAGATCTTATAATGTATATTTTGTTATAAAAAATATAACAAATATGACTAAAACGGGGAAAAATAATTATTTTTAAACAAAAAATTAATCCGACTTCCAAAATGTTTCAATCTCTGTATTGATATAAAACAGTATAGACTGTCATTTTTGACGAGTTTTGACTTTGTGCATTTTTCCCTTGAGTTGGGGTACTTGAAAAAAATAATAATCAATATGTACATACATACATACATATAATCACGCCTCTTTCCCGTAGGGGTAGGCAGAGACCACTTCTTTCCACTTGCTACGATCCTTACATACATGTTTCGCTTCGTCCACTTTCATTATTCCCTTTATACATGCTCTTCGGTTTAGGGTACTTTTGACCTGGCCTTTTTCAAGTCATTTGGTCCCGGAACGTCCGCCTAGGTCTACCCCTTCCAACACTTCCATTCACACTCGCCTTATACACTTTTTCGTCAATCGTTCTTCATTCATTCTCTCGACATGGCCAAACCATCTCAGCATACCTTTCTCAATTTTTGTCACTACATCTTCTTTCAGACCACTCATACACATAATCAATATGTTTATTATTTATTAACACAACATTTGTTAGCTTGCAAGTTACGAAAACACCGAAAAGCTCAAAGATTGCTACCGCAGCATGGAGCTAAGTATGCGAAAAAACAAGAGCACAGCAGTCCGTCTACGTAGGAGAGCCATGCTTTGGCACGAATTGTCTGGCTGGATCAGACCTCACGGCCTCCGGATACTCAAGGGGTGGTTAAGGATTTTAAAGACCGGGATCATACTTGTAACTCCTCCTAACTCAGTAAACATGGCGGTCTTCTGTGTTTTGAAGTTTTATTTTAATGAATAAATAATTAATTAATCTCACACTAAACATATTAATCATTCTTTATTAGATAAACATATTTTATTATTTCAATTGGATGTATATTTATATATGTAGTTGAAGAATTACTACGATTCATGTAGTTTTAATAATACGTAGTGGTCTTAGCTGTGAAGAGTATTAATATACTCTTGACAATCCGTAGACTCGAGAGCTCGGAATCCTCCTTGTTGTTGCTAGATCTCACGTAGTACTCTCAAACGAAGGTATATAGCACTGACCTGGATACGGCCGGCAACACTGGCGTTGTGGCCGTGGCGCGCGGAGCGGCGGCGCGCGTGCATGTCGGGCGAGCCCGGTGACGTCACCAGCACGCTCGGCTTCTCCGCCCCGCCCATTATCTCGGTGTAAACTTCTGGACAAACTGTTTCATGTTGTACACATTATGTAAAAAGAGTTTCATATTATGTTATTCAACTAACGACATCATCGCGGGACGCTTGATATAATTATGTGAAACTTCTGAATAATTTTGTATAAATCTTCTATACTTTGAGGTATAATATTGCTGACCATGCTAACAGACTATGTTATACACACTTTACACGCGAAATCAAAATTATAATACGTGTATTATATATACCGTACCTTTATGGGCCCTCCACGGCTGCGCGGTGCGGAGGAGCGGGCGCGACACGACGAGCTCGACGTGCGAGTCGTGCTTGCTGTTGGCCACCACCAGCGCCACCTCATCCGCGCTGCGCCCCGCCAGCGGCACGCCGTTCCACTGCACCACCTCGTCACCTGATGAGGTATTATTCATTGATTCTGGTCGTTAATCATTGTCATTCACGAGGCATATCGACTGTTGAGCTGAGCGCCAGAATAATCGCAGAAACCTTTATGTAAGTCATCAGGTAAACCATGCACAGTCGATACATACTATGTGCTTCCATTATTATCTAGAATCTTAGAAATTAGAGAGCGCTGCGAGAGTGCAGAATAAACTGTAAAAGTACTCGCCTATTTTGAGCTGCCCTTCCAAGTCTGCTATTGATCCCTTTTTGACTTTTTCGACGATGGCTCCCCTCGAGCCGTCGGGTAAAATTTTTCCTCCCACCACCTTCAGGCCGAGAATAGCCGCCGAGGAGTGGGAGCTTCCCTCCACCACGCTCTTCCGGAGCACCATGTGGCCCACCATGCGCGTGCCGTCCACCGACACTTGCCAGCTCAGGGGGAACTGTCAGCAATGCCACACGTTAGAATACGGGTCTACAGAGGACAACCGAACAGCTAATCTGGCGAGAGGCGTGTCGCGAATACGAAGGTGCACATCAGTTCCTACGAGACTCATGCCGGCCAATGCAATCATGCCATAGCGAAACACAATTAAAACAGTTCGGTTACACAATAACTTTATCAAACATCGCCGGTAGTCGCCGCTCGGAGCTTCAACAATTCGATCGGGGCCGATCCCTTCTATCGTCAACTACGGTCTTCAATAGCGTTAGCCATATAATAAATGCATATATACGTATAAAATTGACAGAGGTCATATATTGTACCTTAGGGCAGTCGCCCCTGTTCGAATCTTCGCTGGAAGTGAAAGTGCTAGAAGTATCGATGCCCGAGTCTTTAGTGGCGGAGTCCTGGCTGGTCTGTCTCTCGGACTCCCAGCGCAGCGAGGCCCAGTCGTGGGGCGCCGCGTCGCGCCCGCCCCGCGGGAAGGTGGCGGCGCCCTCGTGGCCGTCGAAGCGCACCGTCTTTTTTCTCCTTTCGGTGAAGCGTCTATTGTCGGCAGAGTCCTCCCACAGGTAGGCGCTCTTGTAGACGGCGCGGTCGGCGCGGGCCTCGTCCGGCGCGTACGGCCGCAGGTACGAGCCCTCGCTGTCGTCGCGCGCGCGCCACCGGCACTCCGTCACCGAGTCGAAGCTTCGCCCGCCGGTCGGCGCCCGCGCGGCGTCGAACGTTCCACGAATCTCCGGCAAGTACGACACCGGCGAATGATTAGTCAAATTGTAATAATTATTGGCAGCCACGCTGGTGCTGCGCAGGTGCGGGTTGCGGAGTGCCGCGCACGCCTCGAGGCCTACGGATGACATTGTATCAATAGCAAAGTGTCGGCTCGCCCCGACCGGCACCGTCCGCGACTAGCGCGCCCGCTCGCGCCCAGACCGCCTCCAGCTACGACGACCGCGACGTACAGCGCTCGGGCTAACGTTCTATTCCGACACCGACTACACCGAGGACGTAATGACATCTTTGGTTTTAAATAAAGGAATCGCATTTGAAGCGGTGATCACGCACAAGCGAAGAGAACGTGAGACAATTTATCCAAGTCAAACATTAAACAACAATTATCAAAACATACACGGCCATAAACTAAAATAAATCCATTAACCAAGTATGTAACACTTCTTTCGCCAATCATGCATTGCTTGAACCATAGATTGGTATTTAACTTAGAGTATCAAACCAACGTATTTATTGTAATGATCAGGTATAGTTTTAACAAAACAATTAATTAAGTAAAATATAAGCAAATCATTGATGTACACTGCACATTCAATTAAACATAGTACCTCATAATAAAGAATTGATAAAAGATAGTACAAGAATAGAGAGTAATAAAATATAAATAAATAAATATAAAAATTAATTAAACAGTTTAAAAAGTGGTTAGAGATTTGACGCAAAATAAGCATTAAGTAGGCGTATAGTATTGATGTACAAACAAAATTACCATATTATATTTTACTGCGATATAGCTGGCATGGTTCAAACAATAGGAAGATAGACGTACAATGTTATACAAGCATTCTAACAAATCGAACATGGTATAGATTTGTATATGAGACATATGTACATCTACCTGTTTCATATACTGTGTGATGAAGACACGTCTCGAAAAAACAATACGAAGAAAGATAGAGATCTAATAAAAATAGCAGCGATCATAGTTGGACGACCAAGAAGTATCGTTACAAACGGTGAACGAACAATAACAAAACTGAAACATCTAATATCAGCACAGTTTACAATGTTCCCGTATCGCCCTCTCACCGATAAGAACTTTTTCATTTTGTCATCTAATATCGCTTGGCGCTGGTTCCTGGACGCCGCGGGACCGCTCCTATCTTTATTACCTGCGAACAGTCGATAGCTGGTCAGGGACGAACCGGGCGCGGGCGCGCTACACGCTTACGGCGTAACAAGTGTCACAACATAATTGATGCTCAGTCGGAACTTTATATAAATCAAAATAACATGTCTATGTCAAAATAACAATGAGATGTTATGTACCTATGAGTAAGTTTAGGTGCTCTATATTTCACGACCGAGATAAGTTCGTTAGAATACCTGGAAGGAAATGCTTGGTTCTATTAAAATTTGATCACCTCGCACGGAACACCTTAACTTTATCTGCTGCGAAAAAGGACGTGTGGTACGTTACCATGTATAACCTAAATGATTTTCAGATATCGGAAAATGCGTGTGGTGTGTGTAGCTGTAGTGTTTGGGTGATAAATAAAATTGCATGGACGGAGGGGAAGTGAGACATCGGGAAGGGAAGCGGCGGGCGGCGTGCGGACTCACCGCGGTCCCGGTACTCGTCGGTGTCGGACGCGCACTCCGGCACCTCGTCGTCGGACGAGGACGACCGCGGCGGCAGCGGTAGATGCGCGCCGGGCGGTGGCAGCAGCTGCGATGTGGGTGGCACCACCACGTCCTCCACGCCGTACGCCGCTTTCTGGCGCGGGTGCACGAGGTGCGGGTGCGTGCGCGCCAGCCCCTCCAGCTCGCCGTAGCAGCGCGCCTCTTGTTGGCTGTACTGGCGTCGCAGCGCGCTCCCCGACCGCTGCAGAGGCAGATTCTCCTTCTCTGCAGCGCTGTGCGCGCGCTCTAGCTTCGGCCGCTTGTCCATGGAGCCGTCCTGCGGCGGCAGGCCGCGCATGTCCGCCTCCATCCGCCACAGCATCGAATCCGGCCCGGCGCTTTTGTGTATCCATTGACCGGTTTTGGATAGTAATTCTTGTTTTTTGCGACATAGTATGCAAACCCAAATAACCTGGAAGCGAACGCTATCCTAAATATTTAAGGAATTGTGACATGCAAATTTGTAAAGTGTGAAAAATATGAAAAAGATCCCGCCGCTTATAATTTTCCCATCAACTATTAATGTTAAAGAACGAAAATATTTTGATTTGACAATGACAACGACATTTATTATACCAGTCCTATGTGGTAGCTTTTCATTTGCTAGCACCTACTGTATCCTTCTAAATTAGAACCCCTAGGTCAAACCGATGCCAATGAAGATGATATTCTGTGCGTTGACGTGACTTTGTGCCGCTATAACAGCTGAAGCGGAACAGTTATATGGCGGTGTGGCAGACCTTGTTCGACCGCAGCGTCACTTTGCCCCCGCAGCGCGCGCAGCATCGCACGCGGCAGTAGTGGCAGGAGTGGCCGACGCCGTCCGCGAATTTGGTCTTGAGGCAGATGTGGCAGGTGGCAGCCAGCTCCACCCCGGCCGCTCGCTGCATCTCATTCCTTGTCCGTATTGTCTGCTCTAACACCGCAACTTCATCTTGTTTGCGTCTGTGACAATATTTGTGTAAGTTAAAATTAAATAAAGAGGTATAAAAGAAGGGGTACACTTGAACCACTTTTTGTTTTTCAAATTCGCAGAAAGTTATTAAACAAACATATTTTATAAGTTCACTTAAAGGTTGGGGTGTTACGGCCAAGAGTAAATGTATGTTACGTAGTTACAAGGGTATAAAAATAGGAGACTTCTATTTGTTATTTAATGTGTGCAATAGTCTTATTTACTCGACATACTAAGGCGGGTCAATAAGTCCGTGACTTTTTGAATTTCTAACCTCCTTACTGAAAAAGCAACACTACTCCTGTCAACAGGCATCTGTCAGTTGACTCCTATCAAAATTTGAACTTGCTGCGTCAGTTAGTTTGTGTTTTACAGCTATCTTTATCAGACTATCCAGTAACTTAAGGAAACAATGGAAAAAAGTGAATTTCGTGTGCTTATTAAGCATTATTTTTTGCGAAAAAAAACCATTACCGAGACCAAGGCTAAGCTTGATAAATACTATGGGGACTCTGCACCATCGATTTCAATGGTAAAAAAGTGGTTACTGAATTTCGTTGTGGCCGTACAAGCACTGCAGATGCCGAACGTCCTGGACGCCCAGTTGAGGTCTCTACACCCGAAACAATCGAAAAAATTCACGATATGGTGTTGGCCGACCGAAGATTAAAAGTGCAAGAGATTGTGGAAGCCATAGGCATCTCGCATGGCTCAGTGGTTTCAATTTTGAATGATCACTTGGGCATGAGAAAGCTTTCCGCAAGATGGGTGCCGCGTTTGCTCACAGTCGACCACAAACGCAATCGTGTAACAACTTCACAGGAAGGTTTGGCGTTGTTGAATCACAATATGGAGGAGTTTTTTAATCGTGGACGAAACATGGATCCATCACAACACACCAGAGACCAAACAACAGTCAAAACAGTGTGTTTCTAAGGGTGAATCGGCGCCAAAGAAGGCCAAGGTGGGTTTGTCAGCCAATAAAGTTATGGCGACTGTTTTTTGGGATGCACGTGGGATAATCCACATTGACTATCTTCAAAAGGGAAGAACAATTAATGGGGAATATTATGCCAACTTATTGGACCGCTTCAATGAGGATTTGAAAACAAAACCGACTTCATTTGGCCAAGAAAAAAGTTCTTTTTCACCAAGACAATGCAAGGGTGCACACATGTGCTGTTGCCATGGCAAAAATCCATGAATTGGGCTATGAATTGCTCCCACATCCACCCTATTCTCAAGATTTGGCTCCGAGTGACTACTTCTTGTTCCCAAACCTGAAAAAATGGCTCGGTGGAAAAAGATTTGACTCCACTGATGAAGTCATCTCGCAAACAAAGGCCTATTTTGAGGACCTCGACAAATCATATTTTTTGGAAGGGATAAAAAAATTGGAGAAGCGTTGGACAAAGTGTATAGAGCTCAAGGGGGACTACGTTGAAAAATAAAATTATTTATTTATCAAAAAATCTTCGTTTATTCCAAAAGTCACGGACTTATTGACCCGCCCTCGTATTATATCTATTATTATTCGTGACCCCCTCCAAAATTTCAGGCTGCGACCGCGCCTGGTGTATGGTGTGATCATGGTGACGATGATGATGATTATTATTATAAATGACATAGTGGCATATGCTTGCAGCTCTTTTAACAATGTTGTAATTTCCAAACGTATATATTTAAAGACTGGGAAGTTCTGTTCAGTATTTTTGGATCCAGTGTATACCTTGGTATAAAATGTCACATTTTAGTAGCATATGGTTGGGTTACTTCAAAAAAAGTTGAAATCACTATAATATGTGTCCCTATAAATTTCGAGGAGTTCCTCATGGATCCCATCATCACGTCACCACTTTTTTGACAACGGGACTAAACTCTTAACAATAAAAAAGAATAATCAAATCGGACTCCTCTGTTAAAAGTTATGCGTGGTCATACATAAAAATATCATTGACCTCCTCCATTTTTTCGTCGGTTAAAAGACAATTTCTTCTGCCATTTTTAGGTTTTCATTTACGATAAATATAAAATTATTATTTTTTGCCTACGGGTCAACTAATCTACATATTTTATTAAATTACTTTTTGCATTTAGAACTTAATCACCAAAAATTATAAACTATACTATGCAAATAATATAGGCTATGTAACCCGGGTCATCATTACGAATCTATTGACACCTCGTTCATTAAAATCGGATCAGTAGTTTAGCCGCTACAATGGAACTTACATACATACAAACGCCAAAATCATTACCCTTCCTTTTAGCTACGCCGTAGTCAGGTAAAAAAAGAGAATAAGCACATGGGTAAAGTATCCACTACGCAAGACTACACCGCTTTTTGATTTTTTTTCTTTTTGTTTACTCTTATTTTCATACGGGTACATGCATTTTCGAAATTGAGTGGCCCGTCTGCTAATGATATGGAACACAGAAAAGGTGAGTGGAAATGAAAAGCACTCGATGTTAAAATCCGAGTGTTATCTCTCTCTATATCACAGGTGGGCGGCCACTCGACGGAAGGCCAGTAGTCGACCTTATGAGTCGCATAGTAACGATATACATTTGAAAATATGTTTAAGGCCTCAGTTGCATACATTTGATTTGGTAACTGTTATGCAACATGTAATATTCAAATGCGCTTACGCCTAAGTTTCAACATCTGAAGTTTTATTTTTTATTCAAATAAGATTGTGGCTTTTTTGAGCACTTTCACTCATAGTTTTGTCCTTAGCCTACCAGGCCCATTTAAGCATTGGACCCGTCCCAGCATATTTTATAAACTAAGTATACTTAATATAATATAGAGCGGTGTAACAAAAATATTTTTTGGCCTTTGGGTCGTTGAATATACGACTGTAATGTATAAAAGGAGAATATGGACTCTTATCGTAGGAGACGTACAGACGGACAGAGCGAAATATAACTCTATAAAAGGCAACCGTAACCACAGACTCAACACACGATCTCAAAGCTCTGAATGGACTGCATTATTTGACAAAAGGCAGCTATTTAGGGTTCCGTAGTTTACGTCTCGGAATCCTTATGGTTTCGTCGTGTCCATCCGTCTTCGGCTTACCATCCAAACGGTTAGTGCTATAAAGATAAAACTTTGCACGGATATGTGTATTTACCTCGATGACAAATTGCTAAAATAAAATCACGAAAAATATTTTTTTGGGGTACTCCCCTACACGTAAAGTGGAGATCTTTTTTTTCTCTAGTCTACTCCAAGATTTGGGGGTATCATTTGATAGATCTATTGAAAACATTGCGAGGTTGCTCAAACGATTTTTACTTTTAGGTATCTGTTTGCGAGATATTCAACATGAAAGCACATTGTTTTGTTAAAATTCAAAAAAGCTAAAAGATAAACGGTTAGCTGAAAAAATTTATGATGGTAGTGCATGTAATAAACTTCAAAAGGAATGTAATAGCTTATATAACTTTGTTAGTTTAGGAGTTATAGAGACTTAACTTGTAAAATGCGCTTACTTGGAAATCTTCGTACAAAAATAATGATATAATAAGTAAAGGTGTAAAATATTGGATATAATACGGAAACCTACGTGCGCGAGACCGACATGCACTTGGCCGGTTTTTGTTATTTTTATGACGCATGGAAAATTCCCAACGGCCGTAGAGTTCTGAAGAAAACTTTGAATCTACCCAATTAGTTGAGCTTATTTTACTTAAATAGGTATAAAGGCTTTTGAGATATGAGTAATTAGCTATGGCAACTTGGATAATGCTTCTGGTTTTAGAGAAAAATACATGACCAATTATAATATATAATTATATTTACTACTGTAATTATCTGTCATACTAGAATGTAAAATTCTCTGAAGACATCAGCCAGCTTTGTTAGGATGTGGGGTAGGTAATTTCCTGTACATAATACTTTATATTTCCTGTACATTCTGTAATCAGAGCTTTTAGCCAAGTTGTTATCGCTAAGTACGACAAAGATCGAAAACAAAAATGTCATGGGAATTGACTTAATATGCATCGTTAAGTGAAATAGCGATGCTAAAGTCAGAGTAGTGTTAGTGTTTATGGGGAAAAAATAGTAGTCAACAAATTGAAAATCGCCCAAGTGCTATTCGGACTCGCGCACGTAGGGTTCCGTACCATTGCACCAATATTTTACATGTTTACTTATTATTTCGTCATTTTTGTACAAAGTTTTCCAAGTAAGCGCATTTTACAACTTAGGCAACTATAACTCCTAAACTAACAAAATTGTATGAGCCGTTATAGTTTTCTTTTAAAGTTCATCGCAAGGATTGAACAGTGTCACCATGATGAATTTTGTTCGCCCTAGAGCAATTCCTCGATGCTCTGGGGCCGCTGATCATTCTGATCAGCGGCTCCAGAGCATCGCTAGCCTTCTGGCTAGCCCCCCTCCCCGTGATAGTGGCAGGGGACTTCAACGCCAAGTCCTCGGTGCGGGGTTCCCCTGTCACTGATCCCAAGGGGAGGGAAATGGACGAGTGGGCTTTAGCCTCGAGACTGTCCCTTCTCAATACAGGGACAGTTCTCATCTGCGTGAGACGGACGGGCGGTTTAGTGGTGGACCTGTCGTTCGCCACTCACGACGTCGCGCGCCGGGTGGCAGGGTGGATGGTGGTAACGGAGGTGGAGACACTCTCGGACCATCGCTACATACGGTTCGAGGTGTCTCCAGCCTCCGCATCGAGCTCGGCTTCGGTGTCCGGGGGACGTAGCAGGTTCCCGCGTTAGGCACTCACAAAGCTCAACCGGGAACTAGCGGAGGAGGCGGCCACCGTTGGCCGCTGGAGCCTCTCGTTGTTGGAGTTTTTGGTTGTTACTTGTTTCGGCGACGTACAGATTTTTCGACCCAGCCGTTTAGCTTTTAGAGGACGCTCAATTTTTACAAAAAATGCGCTTTTAGGTTGAATATCTCGCAAACGGATACCTAAATCAAAAAATCGTCTTAGCAACCTCTCAATGTTTTTGAAAGTCCTATCTTATACCCACACTATCACACTATGGGGTAGACGCGAGGAAAAAAAAATCATCCCCACTTTACGTACGTACGTACGTAGGCGAGGTACCCCAAAAAAATTTTTTTCGTGATTTTATTTTAGCACTTTGTCGACGTCACATATCCATGCAAAGTTTCATCTTTATAGCCCTAACCGTTTGGACGGTAAGCTGAAGGCGGACGGATGGACGGACATGACAAAACCATAAGGGTTCCGAGACGTAAACTACTAAAAAACCATAAAAAGAGGTTTATGAATAATATAAGTACGAATTCAAAAGCTGTTCAACAACCTTTTATAGTAATATACTTATTCGAAAACATAGAACTGATAAACGACTGGTCTCGAAGACCAATCATTAATCTATGCATAAAAATAATCCATCAACTAAAGAGTGCCCAAAAATGCCCAAAATCTAAATGCGATCGACTGTAAGTAGGTACATAATATGATATCGTCTGTGGAAGTAATAACGAACGAAAAAGTAATAACGAGCATGGTAGAAGAAATTCGAAGTTATAGAAGACATACCAGCGAAAAATGCTGAGAGAATTGCGACCCCGATTTTGAAGGAAACTAAAACTGCATCATTCAAAGATTTCGAAACTCAAGATAGGCTATGACGTACATTTGACAGAACAAACCTTCATACAATAAAAAGTTACACCATCATGGTTTTCATTATACTTCAAATGTCAGCCATCTTGTTTTCACCATACTTCAAATGTCAAAATGGCCCCAAAAATCTCAAAAGTGTGGCCGTTTAACTGGAGACACTTTTTACCTCAACTTGCCTCGTCTATAATATATACGTCTATGGCATCAGTAGATTTACCGAAATGTCTTATTATGATACATTCACACTGTATTACTACACCATTCATTGATAGTGTTGCTAATCCTACTACTAATATAATACTATAAATTTGAAAGTTTGTGAGGGTGGATGAATGGATCTTTGTTACTCTTTTACGCAAAAACTACTGAACAGATTTTGATTAAATTTAGTATTGTAGTAGGTAGTTTGAGCTCTGGATTAACATGTAGGCTACTTTTTATACCGAAAAAGTACAGTGTTCCCGTGGGATACTATATTTACCGAGCCGCCGGCAAAAACTAGTCAAAATAAGATACTTTTTTACAAATATTATAAACGCGAATGTTTGTAAGAATGGATGTATGGATGTTTGTTACTCTATCACGCAATAAATACAAAACGAATTTTAATCAAATTTGGTATGGTAGTAGTTTAGACTCTGGATTAACACATAGGATACTTTTTATCGCAGCTAAATGTACGGTTCCCGCGGGATTTCTTTGTGCGCGTACTTAGTTGTGGGCAACATTTAGTAAAATATAATAATATAATGAATTATGTGATTATTAATCATCTATACAAATAAGTAAAATTTAATTGTCTGTTTGTAATTTGAAACAGACACTTAAATTTTATTTATACACAAAAAATTATGAAGTAGGTAAATCTTATTTCTATAAAATGCACAAAAAAGTATGAAGTAAATCTTATTTTCCAAATAATATCCCTTTTAAAGGCTAAAATTTTAACTATTTCTCTACTCAATCTTTAATTATTTTGAAGTCGGTTTTTATGAAAATAGGGCTCGTAACTCTTTTGAGCATTTCTAGCTATGCCCGCAGCCTGATAGTTTATTTTGCCTACCAAACTCTTGCTAGGTACTTGAAAAATTTACCCTGCATACATATCTGACGTGTGGAATTTACTTTTATAAAGCATACATTATAATTCGCTTATAATAATCCAAGAGCCAAGGCAATATAATATCTAAGTCAGAAACTAAATGTAAAAGACTAGCTTCTGCTCACTGCTTCACCCGCCTTAAATTCGGCTTCTTTGGACCTCCAAGACTCAACCGTCAACCGTCGTAAAATCTGTTCCTAACTGACATGTCTTAACTATTAACTATATATTTTTATATCAAACAAAGTGGACTAGAGAGAGGTTTTATATTGGTTAGCTGAAGAAATTTTATATTTCCTCTTTTTATTGAAAACCATAGGGTTCCGTACCTAAATGGTAAAAGAGGATCGTCGAGATAGACAAACGAACTTAATCTCGGCCACAAAATTCTCGTTCTCGGTGGCGGTGAACAAACGGTCTAAGACTCAGCTGTCCGTCCGTCTGTCTGCCCGCATGTCACCAGGCTATATCTCACGAACCGACCGTGATAGTTAAACAGTTTGAAATCTTCACGGATGATGTATTTCTGTTGCTGCTATAATACTTACTTAGACGTTTAACATCAGAGATTTTCGAAAATACTTATTTCTAAAATTTGGACCTGACAATTAATAAACATAATAAAGAAATTAATTAAAAAGTACGAAGTGGAATAAACAAAGACTTTTTAATCGGTTATGCTATAAAAATGTTATAGTTCTTCTTTTTAAAAACCGAGAAGGTTGTCCGCTATGAAATTCTATAACTTTATTAATCTTTAAAATATTTTCACTCAACTAGTGTTTTCATACTAAATCAGATCATTTAGTTATAAAAGGTAGGTATGTTATGTACTCAATTAATTATTAAATATTTTTCAGCTTTGTATAGATGAATGGAATGACCTATAACCCAGCTCGTCTATAAATAGCAACATTCGGCCCTATTCATATAATTGCAGGAACAACTTCAGTAAATATTTTCTTTGTCAAATATTTCAATACAATATTACTAAAGAAAATGTGTACTCATTTAGTTCTGTGCTATGCAGGTTAGAAAGTAGGTCACCGAAATACCTTACTGCATCCACGCTCCAAAAACTGGCTGCTGATTTAGTATCCAGATTAAAATCGTAACTATACACTTCAGTTTACATTAAATAGGTAGAATAGAAATTTAATTTCCGCGGATAACTAATTTAATAGCTTATAGTAAGGAAAATTGTAATAAGGTTGAATAAAGTCAATACTGAAAATGTATTTTGTTAGAATAGAATATGAATTATTTTCTAGTCTAGTAATATGGAGGCATTGCGCAAACGTGTGTATCTCAGAATAAACCTTACAAATGAAATATAAGGTTTATAATTGAATTATTGTATTATTTATTACAGCTGAAACTATCCGTGCGACATTTTATTGCTATTTCTATTGCTATTGCGATCGTCGATTGCAATGAGACCGCAAGATTTTCAGCGTTTCAAATAGATGCTATATTTAGTCTGAATTAATGAAACTTTGGTTCAAAACATGTATTCTTTGTTTAATTTTAAGAATTATAAAATTAATAAAAAAATACCATACATATTATATTATAGAGTTACTCGTAAATTTTCTCATCGCTACCATCAATAAATACATACCGACACACGAACAAAATGGCTAAAACTGATTTTGCATTAATTAGATCGGTTCAGTTTTACGTGACCGTACGATTTATCTCGCTATGAACACTTTCACATATGGTGCAGCGGGGGCGGGCGGGGGCGCGCGGAGGCGGGCGGGGGTCGGGCACACCTCATGATCTCGTGCTCGCGCTGCTCCTCCTGGCGTTGCCGCATTATGACGCCCTCGATGATGGCGCGCTCCTCCGGCGTGAGGTGCGACAGGTCCGGCATGTCGTCCATGGCAGCGGCGAGCCGCGACGCGGGCCCGCCGCTCTGCGGTGCTGTGCCGCGCGACGTCCGCGCTACTCGGCCCGGAGGTTTATTTAGCAATGCCGGGCGAGCCGATGGCGCGCGACCCCGCTCTGACGTCAACGCCGATATTGATCCGCGGCCCTCCGACGCGCCCGACGCGCCGTCGCACGCCCTTCTAATTCCAATGCGTGCGCCCGTGCTGCCGACCGTCCCTCGCTCTGTTCGAATGTCGCCGAAATTTGTAGTTTCATGTTTGGCTTACTCCGTTGGGAACGTGACGAGAGGGCGGATGCTAGTCGCAGTCCTCCGTCGGCTCCGTGCACTCGCCGGGCAGGTGGTTGTACTCGTCGGAGTGAAATAGAGATTTTACGCCGTCTCCCCACGGAAATCTTTTCGTGCGCATGAGCATGTACTCGTAGTCCCTACAATCTCCTTTCGGCGGTTTCTCGATGCCGTGAATCATGTACGTCTGGAACATGATTAGCGGAACGCTGACGAAGAAAAATAAATATTTGAATGTTCTCGCATTGGGTTTGTGGGGCGCGCCGACGCAGCAGGGGTTGGGCGGGATGGGCGGCTTGTAGCGCCCACACTCGGACGCCGGCGGTGGCGCAGGCGGCCGCGGTACCTCGCTGCACCCACACCTGGTTTCGAATTTGGTGTCGCACCCGTTGCTGTATAATCGCTTCAACTGGTTTAAACTATACTGGGTTAATCCCCAAAACATCATACCTACTTGCTAATTTATAAATTTGTTATTAACAATATTTAAAAAAATTTAGTTTTCCAAAAGGTTTAGTTACGATTTTAACATGTTACATGTTCTCTTATTCTGTATCCCATCGCATTATTTGTTTTCCAGTTGTGACTTGTGTGATGATTGACATTTTTTATTTTATTTTTTTAAAGGGCTTAATAATATACGGCCTAGAACCTAAATCAATGTAATATAATACATATGAAATTGGCGTTTTGTAAAGGAGGAACATAAAGTAGATTTTTTTAAACATTATATATTTATTTTAATCAAAGTATATACCATTGCTATCTATGCACTTTTGCCATCTCATAGGTAGTTAATTGATTCCTTTACTAAAAATACCATTCGGACAGGAATCAATAAAATCTTTGAAGGCGCTTTGGACTGCCCCATTGGAGTTGAATTTTTTCCCTTGCAAGAAGTTATCCAAATTACGAAAAAAAATGATAATCTGTTGGAGCAAGGTCCGGGGAGTACGGCGGATGTCTTAGATATTCCAATTGAAGCTCCTCTAATTTGGTAGTCGTCTGTTGTGCAGTGTGTGGTCTAGCGTTGTCCTGAAGCAGCAGTAGCCTAGAGCGAATGACCAACCTCGGTTGTTTAGCAGCTAGCTTTTCCATCATGATTTGCAGTTGCTGGCAATAGACATCTGTTGTAATCATCTGGCCAGATTTAATAAAGCTGTAGTGAAGCTGTAGTGAGTCAATTTTCGCGTGGGGCAGGCTTTGGCTGGTTAGCCAGCCATTGCGATGAGTGTTTCCGATTATCGTACAGGATTCAATCGTATCAATCGTGCACTTTTCATCACATTCGATTTAAAATCCCTTCATTTTTGTGCCGGTTGAGTAATGTAACCAGCAGTCGACGCGCTTTTGTCCGTTTGCTGTACTCAATTCATGAGGTACCCATCTTTCAAGCTTTTTCACCTTCCCAATTTGCTTCAAGTGGATTAAAACAGTTTTATCACTATCACCACAGCCTGCAGCTATCTCGGACGTGGTTTGCGATGGATCCGCTTGCACAATAGCCTTCAATTCTTCATTATCAACTTTGGTCTCCGGCCGTCCATGGGGCTTGTTCTGCAGGTCGAAATTTCCAGAACTAAAACGTTTGAACCAAAAACGCACTCTGTTTTCTTTTGCGACACCGCCGCCATACACATCATTAATTCTTCGAGGCGTTTCTACAGCACTGGTGCCACGGTGGAACGCGTACTCGAAAATAATACGATATTTCCTGTTTTCCATTTTGTAAACGTCACTCTGACGCAAAGAAAAAACTCAAAAGATGAAAAACAAAAGAATTACGGTTTTCGAAACACAAATGCATGAGTAAATAGCAGTATAAATTTGAAATTGGAATTCCTAACCAAAGAAGATATATTTGAGATCAAAGTGGCCAGTGCGACAAAACGCCAATTTCATATGTAAGGACCTAATATTATAAATATAATAAGTAGTAGGTACCTTATAAAATATAATTAAATTATTATATATTTATCCATTCACCAACGGAACAACATTTGGTACCTACAGTACAAAAATAATTCAAACAATGTTTTTTATAAATAAAATCTCAGATTAATTACCAGATTAATAATCAGCGCACCGAGCATCTGGGTGTAACAACTAAACCTACTACGAAACCAAAAGCTACTATGATTTCACATATGCGATTTATTTATAATTTCGAAAATAAAACTGTAGTTTTATTATCTGTATGTCACGTGACCGGAAACACCAGCCGCCATATTTTTTTTGTAAGTGACGTCATAAGAACATAATCATATCGAATAAAAAACAGCGAAAGTTAAATCTAAAGTTCATGCACTACACACATGACATCTATTTGTTTCTGTTCTTATGACGTCACGATAATGGTGGCTGTCGTTTTGGAGCAAACATTTGTCGTTTAAATTTTTATCATCTTTTCTTTGCTTATCGAGATATTATTTCGAGGAAATAAAAATACTCGTTGACCATCGAATCGATACGAACATTTTAAAATATATTTAGTTAAAAATGTAGAATACTACTATACTAAGTTTCGGGATATCGTATGTAGATGGCGTTATACCGTTTTAGTTACTATTAAACCCGCTAGATGGGAAGTAGTACTGTCTGATAATTTTTATAGACCCGAAATATAGACAGAAATTATGTTATTTACGAAAGTCATAGACATCTACCAATGATTCAGAATGATCATATTCCCATATAATTGTCGGATTTGGTCACAGCTATATGATTTTTTTTTTAAATGGTCTATGCTAACGGTCGGGTTAAGACCGTTGTAGCTTCGTCGGACTATAATTAGCCTGGTCACTAGTTGATTAGGTGAGAGACTTTGGGAGGGTTTGACCCTCCCTAATATGGTGATGATGAAGGTGATGTTCAGCAGCTATATGAAATGTTCGCGAGCCTCTTATAGAAACGCCTGGTATCTTCGATAGTTCAATATCCCCTACATTTAGTGTCATCCGCTTAATGTCATCTGTTGTGGCTATCCGAAAAATTTCCTACTGTTAGTACTGGATAGTTGTGTTAAGATGTCTATGTTCTATGTAAAGTTGTACAAGTATGAGAGTTTCATCCCCCTGAACTAAGCGTGCGCCAACGTGTGGATGGTACAGCCATAACTCTGGCCACAAACCCTTTGATTTTTCGTCATAAAACCGACACCGCACGGATCTTGGCCAAGTTGCAATGACAGAACTTGTGAGCCGTGACGAGGAACGCAACAAAATATAGTATTTACACACTAATGCATTTTAATCACGTCGTTACGCACGCACACGAAAATATTGTCAAATACAAACATAAACTATACGCACACATGTACAAACACACAAAGGAAATAGGCTGTCAGTGTACGCAAATGTAATTTTTATTCAAGCAACGCGCAAATACTATCGATAGGTATTTAAATATCGATGAGTTCGGCGAATAATAATCGGGTACTTTCTATTGTGAACAAAATAGTAATAAACATAAATATATTCATTTTATGTGATCTTTTCGTAATTATTTGAATACATTTATTGATTTTATTTAATTAAAATTCATTGAAAAGATGCAATATGTGATTTAATATGGCTTTTATCAGTCATATTGATTTTATGGATAAATAGTTGTGTTGATTTATAGCATGTAGATGTACCATAAAATAAAGATTTACTTAGTTACATTGAAGTGATTTTCACAAATATACAATCAACTTTTAGTTGTAAATGATTTGGGATATCTTTTTGCGAGTTTCAATTTCCTACCAAACTTTCCTCATTTCGATATCTTCCGGCGCTATAATGAACAATTTGTCTGGAGTTCTATTGCCATTATTTTTACAATTTTATACCACACACAAATAAAAATCATTCTTCCCACAATGTAGGTACTATAAATTACTATTTCGAAAAATTTATGAGTTAAGAGCATAAAAACCGACTTCCAAAGTAAAAATGCATAAAAAAGTATGAAATAAAACTTATTTTATGAATAACTAGCTTGTTCCGCTGCTCGGCCCACGCAATTATAGTATCTGGTATCCCACACCCCGTATTCCCGTACTTTTTCGGGATAAAAAGTAGCCTATGTTGCAATTTCATTGAAATCCGTTCAGTAGTTTTTACGTGAAAGAGTAATAAACATATATCCTCACAAACTTTCACGTTTATAATGGAAGGGGAATCCTTATAATACGGATAAAATTTTAACCATTTCCTAGTAGCTCTCCGTCTACTTAAAAGCTGTGTTTTATTAAAATGAGTGCGTGGCGTACCTTTACAGGCGGCAAGAAAACTATAATAATAGGTCCTTACATATGAAATTGGCGTTTCGTCGTACTGGCGTACATATATTATATATATATATATATATATATATATATATATATATATATATATATATATATATAATTGTGAAATATTAGCATTAAATGTTGTTTCTTTAGTTGTAAAGCAACACATTATCTTTTATTTCCATATTGTTAAATAGTCTTATTATAAAACAACATTTTCGCTATAACTTATGAACAATGGAAAAACTGAGATTTGAATTTGTAGTAAAGGCAAGTGATGCAAAAAGCAAAATGTAATATTATCTGCTTAACTTCGATTACTGATACTTATAAAAGAATATACTTGATTCCGCAAGAACTTCAGCCGACTAAATTACATGATGCTATTCTTAAGACGCAAGTATATGATAATATAAAAAAAACATTGATGAAACGGCATGAGAGAAGACAAGTATGGATTACAATGACACAAGAAATACATGATACCTATATAGATGACGATGGAAACATTCAATTTAACGGATATTTTTTAGAGGAAATAACTTCAAAAATTGAAAGAGCACCACAGCATATAGGAATTTCAGAACAGTATCTGACAGAATTATTACATAAATGCAATCAAATAAACCACAAATTTCGAGAAATATAGTAGACAAATTTATATTGGAAAAGTTTAACAGGAAGACATCTAATGCATCTCAATGGATGAATAGATTTGAAGAGGAATGTTCACGATTATCAATTGTTGAAGATGCAAAGAAAATTGAGATTATAAGAGCATTTTTAGAGGACCTAGACGCTTTACCTCCATGATGATTAAATATACAAGTAATTCGGAATGGAAAACACGGAAGGAATGTTTCTGTGAAACTTATGCTGAGAAAGGTTGGTCACCAGTCAAGTATGCGATTTTATTTCAATACAGACAAGGTTATTTATTAGACTATGCCTTGAAAAAGGAGAGACTTTTATTGGAAGTAAACAAAACCATTGATGTTTGTACATTGATTGATGTGATTGCAACGGGACTACCTACGTTTGTGATAAATAAAATCGACAGAAATACTTATTTTAAGAACAACAGAAGATTTATTTAACCAAATAAGAGGTCTAGAATATTTAGTTACCAGAAAGAATGTTGAAAACAACTTTAGAAAGAATGCTGACAAAGAATCAGAAAAACAAAATAAAAATACAAGAAACCCACGAGGAGTAGGAGTTTCATAGGATTCAGAGTTAGAAGTTGAATTAAATGAAATTGATCCAAAAAACTTGATATCCTGGCATTAATCAAAATTGAAGTTGAATTAAATGACTCCTTAAAAATAAAAGGGATCTATGATTCAGGCTCGAATGTGTCCTTAATCCAAAATTTTATCATTAAAAGGTAGTCAAAATTATAAGAATGGTATAAATGCGAATCTCAAGACGACTACTGGCGTTAAAAAAAGTGTTGGTATGATAACACTCAAAATAAGGATTTTCGATATAGAGAGAAATGTTAATCTATTTGTCGTAGACGAAGAAAACTTCGATTACGATTTTTTGATTGGATTAGACATAATATAAAAATTTCATCTTGTTCAAGATGAACACTTAGAAATAAAACAAAGTATTCCGTTTATGGAGAATAAGACATATTATAAAACAAAGACATTTTATAGAACAAAAAACTTTGACAAAGCAAACGAGGAATATGTTATTAATTTTAACGAACATCTAGAGGAAAGAGACTTTACTATTATGGTAAATCACCTTAATGTGTATCAACGGAATGAGATTGATAACCTTATATCAAAATATAAATCACTTTTCGCAACAGGCAAGTACGATGTTGGTAGAGTAAAAGATTACGAAGCTCATATTGATTTATTGGTCGATAAGTACTGTGCTAAAAGACCATATAGATGTTGTATAGAAGATAAAAAAGAGATAGAACTACAGGTGGCTAAATTATTGGAAGAAAATTTGATTGAAGAATCGTATAGTCCTTTTGCGGCACCTGTTACTCTGGCATATAAAAAAGAAGACGGATGGAAATCCAGAGTATGCATTGATTTCCGAGATTTAAATAAAATTATAATACCACAGTCACAACCGTTTCCCTTAATAGAAGACTTAGAGGTGAAAACTCGAAATTGTAAATTCTTTACAACACTTGATGTTAATTCGGCATTTTGGTCAATCCCGCTCAAAATTGAAGACAGACATAAAACAGTCTTTGTAACTCAAGATGGACATTTTCAATGGACCTGCCTATCCTTTGGATTAGAAACTTCACCAGCAATTTTTCAAAGAGTATTAAGCAATATAATAAGGAAGCACAAACTATCGAACTTTACTGTAAATTATATTGATGACATTTTGATTTTTTATAAGACGTTTCAAGAACATATTACACATTTATCATTACTACTGGAAGTAATATCAAAAGAAGGATTCAGATTAAAATTTTCAAAATGTAACTTTGCACAAGATTTAGTAAAGTACCTTGGTCATATAATTAAAAACAACACGATTGCTCCTTTGAAAGACAATTTAATTGCAACAAAAGATTTTCCTGTATCAAAGACGCAAAAGAACATACGTCAATTTTTAGGAAAAATCAATTTTCATGGTAAATACATACCAAATATATCAATTATTTTAGACCCTTTTTAGACATAATTTATTGAGAAAAGGGCAACAATTTGTTTGGCCAAAAAAGTGTGAAGAATCTTTTCAGTTGATTAGAAACTTAATGTGCCAGAAGACTATATTAACTATTTTTTATCCTGATTTACCAATACATATTTATACTGACGCCAGCATACTGGGTATTGGCGCTGTCATGAAACAGCCACAGCTTAATGGAGAGGAAAAGCCGTGTGTATATTTTTCAAGAAAACTGAATGATACTCAGAAAAAGAAAAAAGCTATTTACTTAGAATGTTTAGCTATAAAGGAGGCTGTTAAGTATTGGCAACATTGGTTATTAGGGAAAAAGTTTATAGTTTTTACAGATCATAAGCCTTTAGTAAAAATGAATATTAAATCTCGACCAGATTAAGAACTAGGAGATCTTACATATTATTTATCTCAATACAATTTTGAAGTTATTTATTCACCGGGTAAATATAACTTGGAAGCTGATAGTCTTAGTAGAAATCCAGTATTGGAACCAGATTGTAATCATGATGATAATTTAAACATTGTAAATTTTGTTAAAATAGAAGATATTCAATGTGATCAGCAAAGAAATGAATACATAAGACAAAATAAAATAAATTAAAATTTGAAAATTTAATATACTATAAAAAGTCAAAGAAAAAATAAAAAATCATACTAACGGAAGAATTTAGTAAAAAGCTAATATAAAATATTCATTATTCTACTGTCACATAGGAGAAGAACATATAAGGAATAAAATAAGCTCATTTTATACTGCAAATAACTTGATGAGAAATATAAAATAATATGTGTGACACATGTGAAGTGTGCATAAGAAATAAGTCCAGAGGTAAAAATAATTATGGGTTATTGTCTCAGTTGGGACCAGCTTCATGTCCTTATGAAATAATGTCAATAGACACTATTGGAGGATTTGGTGGATCTCGATCTACAAAAAAATATTTACACATTTTAGTGGATCACTTTACAAGACTTCTGTGTTTTCGAGGTCAAAATGTAAGTATATACTTACATTTTGACCTCGAAAACACAGAAGTCAAATGATTTTATAAAGTTATTGCAGAAAGTGACACAGGAACATACGATTGGCATTATTTTATCTCATCAATATCCAGGTATAAATTCAAAAGAATTTAAATCATTTTTAGGTACAGAAAATATAACTATAGTTTTTACTGCCGTGAATGCGCCGTTTTCAAATGGTCTAAATGAGAGATTAAACCAAACTATTGTAAATAAAATAAGATGTAAGATAAATGAAAATAAAAATAACTTAGCCTGGACAACTATTGCTCATGAATGTATCAAAAGATATAATGAGACAGAACATACTGTTACATTTACATTTACACCTCAATATCTTCTGGAAGGCAAAAATTACACCCTTCTACCAGCTGAATTAAAAGAAAATTCTACGGTTGAATATTTAAAAAGGGACATAAAATTGGGATTTGAAAATTCTATGAAGTCACATTTATACAATAAGCAAAAATTTGATAGAAAGAGGAGAGATCTAGATTTGAAAGTTAATGATTTTGTATATATTAAAAATGGAAATAAACTTAATAGAAGAAATTTAGATGAATTAAAGATTGGGCCTTTTGAGGTTTTGGAAAAGATATCTGACTCTATATACAGAGTAGACACTGGTCACAAGAAGTGTGAATCAAATTTCTATCACATTACGAAGATGGTTCCAGCTCCTACAGCTCCAGCGGTCGGAGTCTGATCTGGAGGGGGAGATGTAACCTCATTGTGTAGACTTGACAATGAATGTCAACTGTCAAGGATGAGACTTATATTTAATTTCTTATGAATTATTTGTATAAAATATTATTTAAATTGTGAAATATTTAAATGTTGTTTCTTTAGTTGTAAAGCAACACATTATCTTTTATTTCCATATTGTTAAATAATCTTATATATATATATATATATATATATATATATATATATATATATATATATATATATATATATATATATATATATATATATATATATATATATATATATATAATATATATCTTCCCATGCATTTGTGTTATGAAAACCGTAATTCATTAGCCAAAAATCCCGTTTCCCAATTAACAATGACAGTCATAAAACCGGTTTCCCCGAATAAATTACCTGCCTGACAAGCCGCTACCCCCAACCCCGCCATCGCCATCGGAATTGTAACGTTGCATAACGTAACGTAACGTAAAAAACTTTATACATAGTACATTATTAAAGTTTTAATAAACTAATGAACTTGAAATATTTTTGTATACTAACAGAACACCTTTTTCATATAGTGATTTTCTTAATTTTTTAGTTACTGGGGTTTATGTTTATGTATTGGGATAGATCGGGCTAAGATTATTGGTATAGTTAATATATTAAGTATTTTTCTCCTAATTACCATTAAAAATATCTCCAGAAATGTCCGGATAAGTTCATTTTTGGGAGTTTAAAGATAAAATATAAAAAATGCAATTTAATGTTAGTGACTCGTTACTTAACGTACGCTTGTTTTAGGCTCACCGGGTGCATCAGGAGTGAGGATTGTGACCCGCAAATACTTGTACGACCTCATGAAGGGAGAAAATTTGCCTAATTTTGATGCAAAATTAAACTATTTAACCCTTAAACAGGCCCCGAAAAACCGCTGCAAGAAATAAAGTGTTATATATGGATTTAGGCTTTGAATAGCGCCCTGTATGATTCCCTATCAACAAATTCTTTTAAAAACACTGAAATTACTGAAAAAAAAGTGGGAAAACATAATCCCATTGCCTGGTACAGACTTCAGTTTATGTGATAACTATATATATAAATGTCGAATGTTTTTTTGTTCATAATTCTAGTATCTGATTTCTATATTTTTTTCAAATTATAATTGCTATTATTTATGAATTTATTTAAAAATATATAAATAACAGTATTATTTTTATAATTTGATTTAAAAATATATTATTTTTTTAGTTTAGGTAGGGTTAGGTATTTAGGTGATTTGCGTGAAGTAAAACAAATATTGTAAGTATGAATTATTCATTTATTATTAATGTCATAATTAAATATTTTTAATCCCCAGAATGAGCTTGGTGGAAATATTTCATACATGGATCAACGCATAATGCAACATTACAAATTTCACATACGTATTTTGAACGTTTTTCTTGGTTGCGTGTACTGCAGAATCTGCACGTGTGAAGGATATAATGAAGACCAAATTGCTAAGTTGAAACGTTATTTTGCTCATTTCAAATCAGAAATCAAACAAAGGTGGACCAAATCTCACTATAAAGAGGACGTATTTCTCAAATACAACGGTCATGGCTGAATGGTACGTTTGAAATCCCTATTGTTGAGACTTCACAAAAACGAACAGGTCAACCATCTAAATCGTTTGAAGAGGCAAGTGAGAGGAGTAAAAGGCGAAAGACCGAAGAACTTCGTTCCGGTTTCGACACGGAGGTCATAATACATGCTGCGCAGGTGGAACTGGGGAAATCTGGTAAAAGAGATGCATCTAATGTTCTCAAAGATATCACAAGTACTCCGACACGAGCCAGTAAATACAAGACGGCATTTTATCTAACAAAGTCTTCTAAAGAGCACCATGCCTTGACACCAATGCAAGCTTTTCAAATGTTTGTAGATGCTGATTGGACACAAAGTCAATATGAAATGATAAGAAAAACGAATAAGAAGTTTTTCTCTTGTTACAGTGTCTTACAAAACGCCAAAAAGAAATGCGTTTCACCTAAAGAAACTTGTACAGTAACAAGTACCAGTGCCGAAACTCAGTTACAACCTTTAATGGATGTTACCGTTAGGCATTTATCGGAATACCTAGAAGAGGTTTTGTTAACTTTAAAGGAGGAAGAGCGGGAATCCATTACTTTAATAAGTAAATGGGGCTGCGATGGGTCCCAATAGTCAAAATATAAACAAAAACATGAAAATGATTCAAATTCAGACGCAAATCTTTTTCAAAGCTGTTTTGTGCCCCTTCAGTTAGCTTGTGGACATAACAACAGAAAAGTATTATGGAAAAATCCAACGCCTTTTTCACCGAGATTTTGTCGACCAATAAGGTTCCGGTTTATAAAGGAAATTAATGACGAAGAGGAAATACGATATATTAAGAGCTCTATTAGCTCTTTAGCTCCAACCGAAGTTGACATAGCCGGGAAGAAGTTTTTTATTAAGCACACATTTGTAATGACAATGGTAGATGGAAAGGTCTGCAATGCAGCCACAGGTACGAAGTCTACAAGTAAGTGCTACATTTGTGGAGCAACGACAAAAGATTTTAATGACTTAAGTAACTATATGACTGAAGTGAATTTTGCGGCTCTTGATTCGGGATATCGGTACTTCATGCTAGAATTCGTATATACGAAAGTATTTTACACTTAGCTTACAAACTAGAAGTAAAAAAATATAAAGAAAGAAAAACGCAAGAAGAAAAAGTCCAAGAAGCACGAAAAAAATATATACACAAGATAGGTAAACCTATCTTGTGTATACCACCAGTTTGACCTTGACCAGTTTCTGTTCTTTAGATTCTCTGTCTTTTGGTTGATATGCCTAAACAAAATTTCGGTAACATTAATGATGGTAATACAAGTAGAAAGGTTTTTTGAGAATCCAAGATTAGCCTCAGAAATAACAGGAATAGACTATGAATTAATTTATAGGCTAAAAGTTATATTGGAAACAATTTCAAGCGGCTTTCAAATTGATCCTATAAAATACAGGTGTGGCTTAATTAATGGATAATCCTTCACCTGCAGCTGGAGAATATCATAACGGATCAGAAAAATACAATTCATGTTTAGTAAAAGTATCATGGTTTTTTAGTTATCGGCCATTTTTTTTAAATTATAAAAATAACACCCTTGCTCACTAATTTTGTTGTCACAGTCGCAAAAACATGAATTATCGCTATCAGATTTTTATTTATTATACTTGAATAGTTGTATTATCAAATGTATCATGTCACTTTTGTGCTGTTGCCTAATTTTTTTTACAAATGCAACCGAAAATATTTTTTTTTCTTTCAAATCATTTTTTCTTCTTGTTTGATCGCTCATATCGTAAGAAAAATGTATGGGGACTTGACTGACCAACTTACAAATAATTAGCCTATTCAATTGAGATTGTAAAAAGGTATAACAGATGGTATTTGATCCTTAGATTTAGTCTGTAGAAAAATTTTAAAAAGTTAAACTGGAAAACTTCTTAAAATATTTATTTAAAATGTATTTAAAAAAATTATATACAAAAATAATGATTTTGGAAACACAGTTAATGATTTTGAGACAAATAATTTAAACTGATTTTTATTTTAATAATAATAATAATAGGTACATGATTTATTATTTTATTTATTTTTAACAATATTTTACTATAATATTTATTCTTAATACAATATAATTTCGCTTAGTATGCTTTAAGTAAATACGTATTCAAATATCTCCTCTTAGCAAAATTATTGCTCTCGTACGTCTAGTCCACAAAACATGATTTGCACAACCTCGAATACAGACATTACGAATCATTGTATCCTTATGAAATCTAAAAAATTAATAGCTAGATTATCATACAGAGTGCTAAGTGTGAGTTTTTTTTATTGCATTCGATCGTGAGCGCATTTGGCTTTTACTAGGAATTCGTATGTAATTTGTATAGCACCACCTAGTTGTAAACGCGACAACTAGATCTACGATTCAATGCGAAAAGAAGAACTTACACTTAGCACTATAATAAAGTAGATAATTTTTTGCTGTCACAGCCATAATTTTTTCTGCAGTGTGTCTTGTATATAAATTAAAAATGCATAATTTCAGGATAAGTTTACCGCATATATTTTATTGTAATAAAGAATAACGAATTTACAAAAACAAACGTGATAATTTAATTTATTTATTATTATTTTATAATTTGCAATTTTTTAATGTGTTTAGACTTTAGTGACATAAAATTATCAAGAAAAACAAAATTGCAAATAGTATACTAATTAATTAGTTATGTTTCCTCATTTTGAAACAGTAATAACAAGAACGAATATGAAATACAAGTTTTTATAAATTAGTACTTTTAAATATTACCCTAAGTTACGATCTTGTACGATTCAGTGGCAACACTCATTGACCGAGAATGTTTGTTGGATTTTTTCTTATTTATTGCATTATTTGTAGTTAGACAAAATAATACTTATTTTATTAGAAGTTTCCGATCTCTTGTTACAGTAAAAAACACAGCAATTCGGCATTTTCAGCTCCGGTTCGTCCCGCCTCGCTGTGATTTGCCGAATACGTCAATAACGCGCGGCAACTAGTTTTATATAACCGGTATGACTGGCGGTCACGTACCTTTGGCAGCGGGGAACGCCTGACAATGGCTACTTCGGTTGGATTAATGCTCTAAGTAAATAGTCTTTAACGTAGGTATCTATACAATAATTAGTGTGGGTAAACGCTTTTTTAACCTTACACTGGCGAATGGCAGTGGATTAATGCTATACTGCCATATTAAAAAAGAAAGGAAAAGTCAAACTTGAAATAATTTAGCAGTTTCAGTAGTAGTCACAGAGTACTTTTTTATATTATGAAAGTAGTAGTACTTATCATTTATGGAGTTTTGCCGGGGAGTTCAATGGGTGACGTTGTGAATTTGTAATATTTCATAAATTTGTGTTATCTCGGTTCTTAATGTGTAATATTGGTAGAATATTAACCATTAAATATTCGTTAACGTGCACAAGTGTGGGCAAGTGGTACAACTTCTAAAAACGTGCTATCTGTGTGTTTCCCGCCAAAACTCCATAGGAACTTTCAGTAAAGCGTCTACCACTTTACTGAATCGACTGACATGACTCATTGACTGTACTGACTATTTATTTGGACTTTGACTAGACTTTAGACTTGACGATATATGAATACAGTGTTGAAAATCGAAACGAAAGTTCTATTTCCCGCCTTTTTTACTTGACACTGGCAAATAGTTTTAAGATAAGCCGACGCCATATATTAAAAAATAAAAATAAAAAAAATACCATGTATGTAATTTAGTGCGAAATTAAAGATCTAACAACCTTCAGTGGTATTACTTATCATCTATGCTAATAACAAACGTTGAAACTTATCAATTTTTATGATAATACGTACTTATTAGATTAAATAATTTAATAGAAATCTGTAATCTTCGAAAACGTGAATTATTGTAATTGGTGCCCGGTTTTGATTGTAAACTTGTGATAAGTTATAAGTTTCTGTACATTTTTAAAAGACATATTCACGCGGATTTACTATAAAAATAAATAACAAACATATTTTGGAGTAATCAATATTATTAAACAACTCAATTGATGTCGATGCGGGTCATAGAATATTTCTGTAAGTGTTATGATTTTACCCTGCTTATTATTTCATGTAAATAACGTCAAAACCATTTTACGAACTATTGTAAATAATTGATGTTCAAAACAATGTATAACCTTGAAATTGAATGTTGGAGAATGACATCATCGGTGCGCGCTTGCCGCTTGGTGTAAAATTGGCGAAGTGTGAGTCAGTCTAGTTGGTACAACCGCTAGCGGAGGTGTAATATTTTAATATCTTGTATTTTATTCCAGCATTTCTTGTGTTATTTGGACTCGCGAACGCAGCCGACATGGATTTAAAAGCTCTATCCTCATCAGTCGCCCAATTTTCGGCAAAGTTTTGTAATGTAAGTAGTCAATAATTGTAATAAAACCCTAAGTTTTAATGTTTGCTATTATTTTTACTATTTGCTTTTATTGTCAACAACCATTTATTTAATTCATTATTTTGTTAGTGTGTGAATCAATAATTTAGATTTGATATTTAGTATTTTAATTAAACTTTTAATAAAAGCTATCATCATCAAATAAAACATTACTTATAAGTACTTAATAAATTAATTTACTTTTATATTAACATGTTTATTAATTTATAGGAACTAGACAAAACCAAAAGTGTGGTATCATCGCCACTGTCTGCGGAGTTTGTTCTGGCTCTCTTGACTCTGGGCACCACTGGCTCAGCTCACGAGGAACTGCTCACTTCTTTGGGAATACCTAATAATGATTTAGTAAGTAAATACACTTTATGTAAGCTACTTTAGTTTTAAATACATAGTTATGATAGGTCATAATCTCCATAACCATAACCGAAACTTTTGGATTTACGAAATAAAAAAGTATCTGTAACTGTTACCGAATCTAATATTAAAATTTCAGATCATTTTGAATAAAAGTGAAATTCTTTAAAAATCCTAAAAAAAATCTATTATCCTTCTCTGAAATTAGCGGATAATCCAAAATAATTACGGCATCTGTAACCGTATAATATTATTCCCATATTTGTATCCATATCCAGATCTGAAACTTCATATCCATAACATCCCTAGTGATAATATTGTTATGATGTAAATTGTAGTTTCCAAAATCTTTTAACTGTAAAATACCTGTCCAACTTGACACTATTAGTGTTAGTAAATATTGTCAGAGACCATGAGCCAACATTATGAGTTGTGTCCTATAGACCTATATTGAATGTCCACAATCAAAGAAGCTTTCTATTTTGAATGAACATGATCAAAGATCAAAGAGGCTTTCTATTTTGAATGACCATGATCTAATTAGATAATATTTACAGATTAGGTCATCATTTTCATCATTGTCTTCAAAACTGAAGACAATTAAAGGAGTGACGCTTAATGTGGCTAACAAAGTATACATTAAAGAGGGTAGCTATGAGCTTGTTAAGGAGTTGGAGGAGGATGCTGTGAAAGTGTTTGATGCAGCCATCGAGAAAATTAACTTTGGCGACAGTGCAGCTGCTGCAAATCTCATTAACAAATGGGTATGTATTATTTTTGTATCAAAATTTAATGCAATTTACTAATAAGTGATAGGTTAATTCTTGTTCAAGTTGGAGTATTATTAATGAACAAAACTGTTTAATGGTTTTAAACTTACCACATAATATTTTGTAGTTCACAAATTCTATATTTTTATTACCACATCAAAAAACATTATCTTATTTATCTCTCATATCATATCTAAGGTCATAGAAACAACTATATTAAGGTGGATTAATTTCTTTTAAGGGTCTCATTAAGTTTGACTTTAATTATTTTTTTTTTGTAAATTATAACAGGTTGAACAAAAAACAAACGAAAAAATCAAAGACTTGCTGACTAGTGAAAGCGTGAACGATGACACGCGTCTTGTCCTTGTCAATGCCTTATATTTCAAGGTAAGTTTTTTTTAAAAGAATTTCCAGGTTCATTTTGCAACAAATAAGTACGTCAGCCCATTAGTTAGTCATTTTCACTGGTCATAAATACTGTTTATAGTTATTAGTTTATTGCCTTTTTACTATGAAATAAGTGACATAGACTAAACGGTAATATTTTTGCTAATGGCACTATTAGTAATAAATGTAATTACTGCCTTACTACACTTGTTATTAAAGTACTACTACCAACCTTTTAAGGATTAATTCTTAAACTCATTTAAGCAAAAAAAGAAAAAAAGTTTTAATTACTGTTTGAAATAATACTGACACAAAACTTACTATCATATTATAAAGTCCTACTATTATAAATGTGAAAGTTTGTGTGGATGTATGAAAGTATGGATAGATGGCTGGATGTTTCATACTCATTCACGCAAAAACTATTCAACGGCTTTTTATGAATTTGTATGGTAGTAGTTTAAGCTCTGGAATAGCACATAGGCTACTTTTTATCCCAAAAAATTACAATGTTTCCGTGGGATACTGTAATTTCGCGCGTGTAGTGCAGGTAAAAGCAAGTACTATAATATTAAACTTTTTTAATCTTTTTAAACCTGTAGGGTTCTTGGAAGAAAAAGTTCGATGCCAGGGCCACTAGAGATCAGCCATTCTACATTGATACTGACACCAAAGTTGATGTTCCTATGATGTACAAAGAAGATGATTACAAGTATGGACAAAGTGAGGAGTTGAACGCTCAGGTATTTAATTATTTTATTACGTTAGAACTATATATCTCTTTAAACCAAGTGGGCAGAAGAGTGACATCACGGACTCAGCATGGCAGAAAATTGGATTATTTACGATATATACACGATAACTATAATAACGAGAGCACTGAAGGTCCAATTATAGGGTTAATATACCGTAAACACACTTTTAATTTCTCTGGTTTATGTGGGTGCTTAATATCGGCGGTATTATCCCTTACCATCAGACGACCTTCTTGAACATTTGCCGGCGTTATACCATTGAAAAGAATGGATATAGAATTAGTATTCTATTTATTAGATTTATTAGTATAAACATCATCAAACTTTGGAGCACATCCAGAAAATTCCTTTATATACGAGGGCGGCACTGAAAATTTCGGGAATCAAGGATGTGACACAACGTTACTATTTAAAAATGTATTTATTGCTTTTTGAAGTATTCTCCGCGAAATTTGACACATTTTTCCATACTATGGAACCAATCATTGAAGCAACCATTCCATTCGGAAGTTGGGGTCTCCAAAATGGCCGTTTTGTAGGCGTCCACAGCTTCTTCAGGTGATGAAAATCTCTGACCTCGCAATTTATTCTTTATTTTAGGGAAAGTATAGAAATCATTAGGGCTTAGGTCGGGGCTGTACGGCGTATGGTCTAATAATTCTATGATTTCTTGCTCTAAAAACTCTTTTGTTCTGTGCGCGGTGTGAGAACTCGCATTGTCGTGATGGAGGATGATGCGGCCGTTGCAGTTCTCTTTACGGAGTTCAGAAACGACCTGTGGCAAACAAATGTTAGCATACCATTCTGCATTAACCGTTCTTTGTCCCTCAAGAGGAATAGTCGCAACATGGCCGGTTTTGGAGACAAACGTGGCCACCATTTTTTTTGCAACACTCCGTGAACGAACAATTTTTGTTGGCTTTAACTCATTTTCGAACACCCAAACTCGTGACTGGTTTTTTGTTTCGGGTTCGTACGCATATATCCAGGATTCGCGTCACCTGATACGATGTTGTATACAGCATTTGAGGATCCTGCGTGGAATCTTTCGAGAGTTCTGACGCACCATGTAACGCGAGCCGCTTTTTGCTCTTCACAGAGAAAATGCGGTATCCATCGGGAAAACAACTTTTTTACACCTAATTGTTCATGCAAGATTATTTGTATTTGACTCATACCAATGTCTAAAGTTGCCTGAATTTCGCGGTATGTCACATGTCGATCTTCCTCAATCAGATTACGCACAGCATCAACGTTTTCTTGGGTGATTGCAGTTTTTGGACGACCTTGACGGGGATAAATTGTGGTTTTAGATGGGGCTTCATCAAAAAATGCAGAAATCATCCGGTCAACAAACTGTTTTTGTGTTAAACCACTTCGAAAGTCATAATAAATCATCGCTCTAGAATTTTCCCGAGTCAATTCCATTTTCTCAAAGACTAAACAAGTTTGTCAAGACCTTGTGACAAGGCCGAGAATCTTTTTTTAAATAAATAAACGGTATTCGATTTTTAAAACCAAGGAGTTTAAAATTAAAAAGATTTTAATATAACAGGAACAGTGGAAATATTCCATTCCCGATACTTTTAGTGCAGCCTATGTAGATCACTCTACTCAGGCTAATATAAATATTTGCGGGATTCTATTTTTAAAATAAACAATGATGGTTAAATTGCAAAAACTGATTGCAAGGCAGACAGCTGCTTTCTATCACCATAACACTGAAATTGTTCAAAAATATTTAGCTAGTAAAGTTTTAACTACCCTTAATTATACTCTAAGGTTCAACTGCTGCACTGGGAAACACCCTGTATACTAATATTATAAAGAGGATAAGATTGTTTCTTTGTTTGTTTTCATTGCATATGCGACGAAACCACTAGACCGATTTTGATTAAATTTGGCACATATTTTATATAGTAGACTACAGGTAAGGACATAGGCTAAATTTATCGCGGAAAAATGTATGGTTTTCGCGAGATTAACTTTTGCGCGCACGAAGTCGCGCCCAACATCTAGTATACTATAAACAGGCATGTAAATTGTATGGCATTGTTTTAAATTGTCTCGGTACGAGATAATCATAATTAGCAATCCCCAATTTTAGTATAATTTTTTTTTTAGAAATTTTTAATTATTTTTCTGCCTAAACGTCTTAACAAAAGCAGAGATCATACGTCCATAATAGCCGTAATTAATTTTGAACAACCTTCATATATTTATAGTTATCAAACCCATTTTTGGCTTTTAGCATTTCGTTTTAACCTCAAAAAGAAAAAACAAAACCCATAAGACATCGCTCAGTTCTACATATTAGGTACTATAGATCTAAACCTTATACAGTTCTCGGCGAGACAAAATAGACATCCTACTACTATTATAAATGTGAAAGTTTGTGAGGGTGGATGGATGGATGGACGGACGTTTGTTACTCTATCACGCCAAAACTTTTACTACTGAACAGTTTTAGTTGTAAAACGTTTTCTCTTACAAATATCACATTGGTAGTATTTGATAGAGATGATGTTCTACAAACTGATATTCACTTTACAAAGGACGATGTGCACACTGTAGTTACCTTATGTTTTTAGCTTTTAGAGATCCCTTATGAAGGCGACGCGGCGAGTATGCTTATCGTCCTACCAAACGATATAACGGGACTAGATGGTGTGCTACAGAAGTTGGCTAGTGGGTACGACCTAATGACAGAACTCGACAAGATGTGGAGCACCAAAGTACAAGTCACGCTGCCCAAGTTTAAGATCGAAACTGAAATCGACTTGCAGTCTGTATTGACTAAGGTGAGGAACGTTTCGCTTCTACAGTAGATGGTTGATACTTACACCAGACAAAAATTACTGTGCAATTAATTGTGCAAAATAAACTAAACCGAAGAGCGTGTATGAAGGGAATAATGAAAGTGGACGAAGCGAAAAAAGTATGTAAGGATCGTAGCAAGTGGAAAGAAGTAAGAGGCGTGATTATATGTATGTATATATGTATAATTAATTGTGACTTGTGTTTTACGTATCTGCAGAGAAAATGTTTTATAGAAAGGAAATGTGGATCCAGTTTGTAAGAATTGTCGTTCAGCGTGTACATAGTCAGAACTCAGAGAGCATTTGTTAGTAAACCTAAATAAAATGACCGTGGGTCATGTGTAAAAAATCGACAAAATAAAATAGACGAAATATTATATTAATGGTTTATCAGTACCATTTTTCCGATAAATGCAATTACGTATAGACCTTTAATACATACTTGGTATGTTGATAAGATTGGAATTAGTCATAAAATTATCTACACTGAATACTCCCCCTTTTACTAATAATAACAGACTCAATATAAAATCATGTAATATTTAAAACATACAAACGGAGGCCCATGTTGCCAGTGTCCATGGGCGGCGGTAATCGCTTACCATCAGGCGATCCGTCTGCTCATATCCTGGTTTATTTCATAAAAAATAAAAAAAAATACATAGTACATAGTTACCAACGTAGCAAAGATAAATTAGTTATCTTATAGTCTATTAATTACATAATATAGTATTGAGTTTATTTTGTCTTTTTAAAATTAAGTAATTGAAACAATTTTCCGCAAAATATTACCTCATATTATAAGTATCATTAGTGCGCACGACTTATGCATCTTATAAGTGTGCTCACTGTACGCATTTGCGTGTATAAGTTTGTGCACCGTACGCATTTACACTGTAGGTGCGTACAAACAGTCATTGGGAATTGTTTTATATAATTTCAGCTGGGGATAAAGGCTATCTTCAACAGCAGCCACTCGGGCCTGACAAAGATTCTCAACAGTAACGACAGTCTTTTTGTGTCGAAGGCTGTGCAAAAAGCCTTTATTGAGGTCAACGAAGAAGGCGCAGAGGCCGCCGCCGCGACTGGTAAGATATTTTGCTATAATAAATAAAATATTATTATAAAATATTAAAGGCGGTAGGTTAATTTAAGTAGAATGTTTTTAAAAATATGCTTTGCTTTCCAATACTTGTCACTTTTGTCTGTTATTGTGTTTGTACAAAAATTGATAAGTGCAGAGGAAAACACAGTTGGTATTTTATCATAACAAATGTACCAAATGTGATTTTCTTCAATGCAAATTCTTAGCTTCGTGATTATGACTTACAGTATTACTTTCCCTTCTACTGATTGTGTTTATGGATCCTTTTTTAAAACCAAAACAACGATTTAGAATAGCGCCCTGCACACGTAAAGTTCAGATCGCGCATTGGACTGCGTTCCAAACCGCAGAGGGATCTTTGTGGTTTAGACTGCGGATCGAACTATCTACTTACTATGATTTCATGGATCGTACAGGGACTGTACATGGACAAGCTAGAACGGACTGTCAGCCCTGAGCATCTACATAGTCGTTTAGAAGCGAGGGTTTACGTCCGCAGTGTGGAGAGCGCTTATATGTACTCCTTAATGACTACTGTCACTAATACATATTTACTTTATTTCTAAAACGGAATCGGATGATTGTCTTAATATTCTAAGCAGATCATAACATAATATACTTGCAAAATTATAGGATCTTACCTATTCAAGTTGGGCGCCCACTTAGAATTTATTCAAGCTGCACCGGCGCTGATTTTACTCTCATTCAAAATTGTGAGAAACTAGCTACAAAATGATTTATGGCTTATTTCTGTTTATTATTATTATTTATCTTATAAATTGCGGTGGTATGTGTAGTACTCGTAAACGTGGCACTAACTTTATCCATCTCTGTGCAGCGTTTTTCGTAGAGTGCCGATCTCTTGTGCTCCCAGAGGAATTTCTTGCTGACCGTCCATTTTTCTACATGCTCATGGAAGAAAACCGCACATCTATCTTTATTGGTGCCTACCGAGGCGTCCGTAGATGATAATATTAATTTAATTATCAAAATATTATATTGCATGTTATTATACTTAATAGTTTATCGAAGAAAAAGTAGGGCCATAAGTTTTAGAATCTCATGTCATGCATAGGTCATTATACTAAACCTGGCGCCTTCACAGTACTCGCTACTCACACATATTATATGCAATTTTTTATACAGTGGTTTATAAGGCTTCCTTGGATTTTATAAAGTTCTAAAGGGCTCAAATACTGTTTCTTTACTTTTACCGTGAATGTTTTGCCGAAAAAAAATTATTTCAAGTTATTTGTAAAGTCATTGTAAAATATAAATGGTAAATAATGGAGATTATTACTTAGTGTGTGTCGATTTTACATATCCTGCCTTTATAATCAAAAGCTTGACCAGGCAAGAGAGTGTGACAGAGAAATCATGACGTGCCACGTCACGTAACGCTTATTCACAGATAGCACACAACGCAAAATGTATACATGTGTCGTAGCCGCCAGCTTTAGTATAATGACCTATATACATGTTGTAGTTATTTAGTTTTTAAATTTATTTCAAGTCAATTCTAACATTGATTTAAATAATGGACATCTCTTTTTTCCAAAGTCAAATTCTTGCTAACTTTAAAATAAAAGGCAAAAGCAAGTATGTAATATGTTTTTAGAATTTCATAGAATCCACCAAATTTTTTAGTTATTATGCTTATTAAAAAAAATATAAAAAATATATTGTTAACGACATTTATACATGTTGTGTTAAATTATACACATTTTGATATAATACATATTTATGTTACATGTTTATAAGTTTTCGTGTAGTGGCTACCATGTGTTTGTAACTGTTGAATTGACTAAAGACCATAACTAAGGATTTGCGTATACAAAACTGTCAGTGAAGTAAATGTACTTAGTGTATTACCTTATGAAGCTTCTATTAAACTATTATAATATGTGTTCTCATCCTTCTTTTATGATGAGTGAGTCTACATCCTACGTGTTTAACTTTACACTTACCTATTTTTTGCTGATTTGGGGCCACTTTATTGGGGCGTTTGTTCAGCGTACGCGTTCGATGAACGTATACGCAGGGCTGACGCCGCGCCTCACCGAATGCGTGCGCTGCACAACAGTGTAGAGGGGCGCTTATTGCTGCTTATATGGACAGCGGACACATTTTGTATACGAACGTAAATCCTTCGATATGGTACGTGAATTGTTGGGCTGTGTGGTCAATTGTTGGGTTGTGGGTAGTGATGGCAGTGCGTAAGAAACGCGCGATTTCTCCACCGCGTGCGTTTGCGGTGGACCGTGCGGCGATTTGGTGCGTCATGATGGCGCGCACGCCGGTGTTCGCGCTCGTGCCGCGCTTCCAACGTCCCGCCTCGCCCGTCCGCATAGAACTCTAAGGTATGATTCACATCGGAAATTAACTTAGTGGGTAATATGTTGAAATACATCAGTTTGGTATTTTTTAGATGGTGGTTGTCTTTTTTTATACATACTTTATTTAATATTTACTTTAGTATTTTAAAGCGCCTATGCTACAGTTGTTTTTTTTTAGCG